>VYZT01001921.1:40488-69632 GCA_013400735.1 Pomatostomus ruficeps
TTACAGCGCGGCGCCCGGCGGGCAGCTGCGGCCAGAGGCAGACGGAGTTTGTTTCCCTTGGCGAATGTGGGGGCGCGGTGGGCGCAGGGTCCCCCGTATCGAAGGTAGACCCCGGGACGCCGGAGCACCTCGCCCGGCCTGGAGGCAGCAGGACGATCGGTTCAGCGAAAGAGCCGGTGGGCGCAGAGATGGGGGCGGGCAGACCTGGAGCTTCCGCCGCCGCCCCCGCCGCGGGAGCAGGTGCGTTGTGGTCGCTTTGTCCGCGTTCTGGGGCAGAGAGGGGCCGGGCGGCAGGTGCGCAGGCCGGGCCGAGGCGAGCCGCCCGTGGGATGCCTGAGGCGTTGTGCGGGGCCGTGGGCCGTGGGGTGGCCGGAGCGCTGTGCGGGGGCGGAGCCCGCTGAGCCGTGGTACCTGTGGGCTGCTGGTGTTTGGGGCGCGTGCAGCCGGAGCTCCCCGCTGGCCCTTGCCAGCCGGCGCCGTGGGAAGGTCACCGGGGGCAGAACTTCATCTGGGTGTTTGGGCTCTGCTTTAATAGCTCCTTGGAAGGCGATGTATTTGCGGTGGGGGACACGGGGTTTGCAAAGCTGCTTAGCCTGTTTGAAGGTGTCGCTACAAAGCCGATTTCCTCTTCCAGTGTACACGAGATTTCCATGATAAAACAAACGTGCAGAATGAGCAAACGTTCTTAGAACAAGTCTGCTGCTCCGGGAGCCCCGAAGGCCTCCCGCAACGAGCCGAGTTACACACAAGGGTAAAACCTGGCTTGGTAAAGCAGCCTTTGCCTCGGTACCACAGGCATGCCGCGTGACGTGTTTACACCTTGGAAAAATCTGGTTTTTAATTCGCTACCATGGTCTGAACCTTGATCTAACTAAAGGAAAATCCGTGGCTTGGCTTCCTTTGAAAAGGGAAATAAAAAAAAAGCCTTTAGGGAGGGAAGACAAGCCACAAAGCAAAGGTGAAATCAAAATTGGTGAAATCATTTAACTTCTGAAATAATTTAACTCTTGAGAGAACCTTTTTCTACTCCTATGGAATTCTGCAGGTTACTGCAGAGAGAGTGTAGGCCTAGGATCATAGATATTCAGCACTGATGGTAGAAATAGTGGAAGTATTATTCTGAAAGAAGCGCAAGGACACAGTATTCAAGAAGGGAAAAACAGCTTTCAAATAGAGTTCAGTAAGTGCTATGTATGTTTCCTCATTTGCCATTTGTAAGTAAGAACACTGGTAAAAGTCATGATGGGCGATACCAAGTGTTTTACTGTCATAATACAGTAATTTTTTAAACTTCATTTTGAAAGTGTGTTACATGGGTAAGAAAGGATGAATCTTTTTATTCAACTTTAGGGAGGAAGGCAACATTCTGAAATATTGTAGAACTTTTGCTATTTGAGCTGTTTCATCAGTGTGTTTTCTTCCTTTTAGTTCATTTACATGTATGGATATTAATAGTGGTAATGTTTATTGTGTTACTACTTTTGCAGAAATCTCAAGCAATTACTCTTGTGTTGGGAAGCAAGGTTCTTTCCCTTATTAGATCCCATGTTTAAGGATTTACAAAACAGAAAGTGCAGCATTTTCAAATTGAACATATATAATATGGTTTTCCTTTTAAATTAGGTTGCTGTAATACTTATTCTCTTGACTTTGTTGTCTTTGCCAGCAACTGGTTATTTATTAGCCTGCAGGTAGACTTCTCAGAGGTATAGGTGTCCTAAACTTCTCTCCTTGGAATCTCAAGGTTTCCTCACAGCATTTTTAAATGAAAAAGGCAAATTCTTCTCAAAGTTTTTTAATTTGTAGCATCAGTCTGATTCTTTAGAAGAGATTAGTCAAGTGCATGGTTTATGAGTGGGGTCTTTATTTTTTAAGTGAAGTAATACTTTTCTTTCATGTGACTACAATACTAAATGCTGTCATGTGACTGTTGAAATTAATGTTGAAATTCTTCTTTATTTCATTGTAGAATCAGTGATTGTCCCATAAACAATTTCCTGTAGCAGTGAACTGCAGTTCAGTTTACCTTAAAAACGGACACTGAAGGCCAAGGGATGATGACATCTTTTTAAAAAAACACAAACTTCTATCATTATTTTAAGAAACATTGAGAAGCTTATGAAGTGCCCAATTTTATTACTCCCAACTCAAATTCATTGAGCTTTTTTATATCTGTATGTTTAGATCTTCTCTAGGAAGAACTACTTACCTATGGGGGTTTATTGCTAGTAATGGATGTAACCAATAATTGTAATTTTCTAGTTACTGCTGTGAAGTGCTCATATTAGGTTTCTCCTAAGAAGAATTCTATCTGTTTATGTTCCCAAGTTGGGGAAGTTCTGTTTCACTTGGGAGAGCTTTTGCAGAACTGTGAAACTTACTATCAAGATGTCATTCTTGTCACTTGGCCTGCATTTGCCATTCTTAATTTCCTCCAGTAATACATACGCACCACGCAGGAAGGACATCCTCAGTCTGAGGAAAATGGACTGCTTATCCATAGCAGTGTCATATGATGTGGAAGCTATTGGCCGTGACACTTCTGCAGATAAAGCTTCCTTAGCTCCTTATGCATGTGGTATGTAATTCATTTTGCCTTCTGAAGTTCAAATTTCATACTAGTGGGGTAGGTTCATATCAAAAATGAAACTCAATTTAACACTTTATTAATATTTTAATATACTCCAAAGTGTTGGAAGTAGGTGAAACACATATTCAGATGGCTTAAACCTTTCTTCTCTGACATAAATTTGGTTCACTTCATCTAGGCTTTGCAGTGCATGTTGTAGGCAGGATAAATGATTTACTCTTTGAACAGATCTGCTGAACCTAGTTACAGAGCTTCAGACATATCCGATTTTGCCAACATCCTAATTTTACATAGAACAATTTACTATGGAATAAATTTGGGAGGCTGGGCAGAAAAACAGAGAAAGAATTATAAAAGCAGCACTTTGTCATATGTTCCCTGTTGTTTTTTACTGCAGACAGGTCTTTTTGAGTGAAAACTTTCTCTCTTAGCATGCTCCTTCATTTTTTGCCTGGTTCTGTGGTAATGTCCTCCACAATGTTCTTGTCCCAAGAGTTACAGTCGATGGTTCAGTATCCAAGTGGGAACCAGTACTGAGTGGTGTTTGTACTGAAGCCAATGCTATTTAGTATGTACTTCAACAAAATAAACGAGATCGAGTGCACCCTCAGCACAGTTGCAGATGGCACCAAGGTGAGTGGTTCAGTAGATACGCTGAAATGAAGGGATGCCATTCAGCGGGCCATGACGGGCTTGAGGAGCTGCAATCTGCTTGAAGGCAAGCAAGGCCAAGTGCAAGGTCCTGCGTCTGGGTCAGGTGATCCCCATTATCAGCTCAAGCTAGGGGGTGAATGGTTTGAGAGCAATGCTGCAGAAGAAGGAATTGGGGTACTGGTGGATGAAAAATTTGCCATGACCTGGCAATGTGCACTTGCAGCCCAGAAAGCCAGTTGTGTCCTGGTTTACATCAAAAGAAGTGGGACACCAGGTTGAAGGAGGTAATTTTGCCCCTCTACTCCACTCTGGTGAGACCCCACATAAAGGTACTGCATTTGTCTCCAGCATTCCCAACACAAGCAAGACAGGGATCTGTTGGAGCAGGTCCAGAGGAGAGCCACAAAGATGACTAGCAGGCTGGAGCACCTCTCCTGTGAGGAAAGGCTGAAAGAGTTGAAATTGTAGCCCCCCCCGCCCCGTTTTGTATTGACAGGACATGGGGCAATGGTTTTTAACTGAAAGAGGATTTAGGTTGGACATAAGGAAGAAATTTTTTATCACAAGGGTGATTAGATGCTGAAACATGGCATAGGGTTGGAATGAGATGAGCTTTAAGGTCCTTTCCAACCCAAACCATTCTGTGGTTCTATGAAAATATGAAAAGTACTGCATACCAGAGACGGTTTGGTCAGTAAGTGAATAGGCAATAGAAGCGGTAGGATTTACTTAATACAATTTTTGCTCACCTAGTGGTCTAATTCTTCTTTGTATTTCTTGAGCCAAATTAATTACTGCATTTTCCATTCCAATTAAGATTCTAGAGTATCTGAAAGCATCCAGGTTCCACATTTGTTATCCTTTAGCACTTGGGTGTTGTACGTCTTTTAGCTTATTGACTTAAGCTGAGCCATTCTTGGTAGTAAGGTATTGCTCAGCCATGAACAAGGACAATACAATCAAAGCATCTGTAAGTAAGGAGATTAATGGAATTATTATGCATTGTTATACACTACTGAGTGTGTTATGTATAACTGTCACTGAACATTATAAAGAGTTTCATAAGTTAGGCTTCTTGTTGACTAATTAAACTTTTTTATATGTCTTAACCAGCAGGATACTAATACAAAGTTGAAGGGAAATACTCTCTCCTACCACCCCAAGCCTGTGTTGTATATTATCATCCAGTCTCGCATCTCTGTGTCTCAAAGTCTCTCCTGTCATACCAGGCCTGTATTTCTTTACACTGTATCCTTATATTAGAGTCAAATATCTCATTCTGCACAGGCTAATTAGTTGTTACTGTTACATGATAAGCAAAAATAAAATAAATGGTCTGTAATCATCTGGTCAGAAGAAAAAATGCTGTTATAGTTAAACACACAGAAATGTGGAGGTGATTTAGTAAATTCAGTAACTGATCTTCACTTGAATATGAGAAAATCTGTTTGCTCTGCATTCACTCCTGAAGTGTAAAAGCACATCACATTCACAGTTGCTTAACTGTGTTTATTGTTTGTGTTTTCCATTGCTAGTATCTGGCTCCGAGGCAGTCAGATTTACAAAAACTACTCATGTGATTTCCTAGCATCTAGGTAGTATGTCAGGGAGGCAGTGTGTCATTAATGTCTATTATTCTAATAAAATAATACAGAAGCATCTAGCAGGATAGATTAAATTATGTTAACTTAGTACTATTAAAGCACATAAACATAAAAGCTTTCTTGTGAGGTTAGGAACAAGGTGTGTTTTATAGAATACTACTCTGATTTGTTTAATACAGTGGAGGTAAATACCCAAATTTGTTTACAATCTTACTTTGTTACAGTGAAGGCTAAGGAAAATGTGGTAGCTGTGCACTGTACAACATATATGTGAACCTGGACATTTAGATTTCCATATGTGGTCTTATCCTTCTGAACTTGTACTGATTCATTTGGGACTTTGAAGAAGGTGTTTCAGTCAGAGGTTGAGGAAACGGTGAAGAAGTACCCAAGAAATCCTGGAGGAAGACTAACAGAATAACCTTTCAAAGTTCTTTCCAACTTTATTTTCTATGAGCACTTACCTGGGAGGTGGTGTGATACACAGGACTCAAAGTCCATGAGGGTGATGTGCAAAAGTGGTGACAAGTCTAATAAGTAACTACGGGGAAAAATAAGTTTATAATAAACCTGTGTTTTGTTATTGCTGGGATGACAGGAAATAAGTGCCTGGCAGCTGTAAGAGTTAGATGGATGTCTTAAGATATTGAAGTATTCTTAGACAACAGATCCCAACAGTGACTGAGTATAATTTTGGACAAAAGACCCATACAACTTAAACTTTATGTGAATGTTAATGCTTTTTGTTTTTTTCTTTTCATATCGTTCATATTGTTCTAAATTTGTTAGTACTAAGCTTTTATGATACTGAAATTCCAGTCTCTGGAATTCACTTCTCTCCAGGTATAGATATAAATAGCTTTATACCTGTCATTGCGAATAATAGAGCTACAATCCATATGAAACATCAAGAGTGGGGATTTTTTTTCTTATCACATTAGTCTGCTGTGGCACTTCACAGCAGCTGGGCTGCTATAAGCACCCAGAAATAAAAGTAGGCAGGAGGGAATCTCTCTCGCTTGTGGGATAATCCCACAGAGCCTACTGCTGATGTAGAAATTCAATGCTGTCCACATGCCCATACAAATTATGGGGAACTTTTCACGGGCAAAGATGGGATACATCTGACTGTTCCTTCTAAGCGATATTTTCATTTTGTCAGCCTCATTCCACATAAATGAAATCACCCTTTCCCTCCTAGATTGTGCTGAAGAGAGCTGCAGCAAGTGACTGTACTCCTTGAAGGCACTCTGTTGAGCAGTCACTTTGAAGTCAAAGGTCTTCTGTTTTACTAAAACCCAAAACGGTGCCTTTGATTGACCTCTGACATCTGCCAAGACAAGGAAGTTCTGTCTAAAGCTATCATCTCCCTAAAGAGGACTACTGATTAAGGTTCCCAAAAGATGTTTCGTGGGTTACTTCTCCAGCAGGAAGTCCCGTGCTTGCACCTATTTTTAACCAGTAGATATCTGTTAAAACATATGTTTTAGTGTGTACTTCTGATGTGATAAGGGTGGGAACCCATTTATACCTTAGGAGTATGTTTTGCCAGAAAGAGGAGCTCTAACATGAGTGGGCTGGGATATCACATAGTTATCTCTTCTGCACAGCTGATTGTATATAGAAGAAAGTGAGTATCTATTGCATGCAGATCATCTAGACTTGTACAAGCTGACGTGCTATGAGCTTTGGTAGCTGAATTAGTGTCCTTTATAATCACTGTACTTCGAAATAAATGCATATGCGGAATAATACCTCTGATATTTATTGTGTAAGATTATCTGTAGTGGATATTGCATTAGAATTAAGTTTTTTTCCTCATTGATATTTTTCTACAAGAGTTATAATTTCATGGATACGATCAGGTTGCTAAAAACTAGCTGACTAAGTGTAGCAAAATACAGTATTTATTTTTAGATCTCCCTCCACCCCGGCAGAATGATAAATAATTCCTATGCTGTTGTTTTACTCTGTCTGACAAAAGGCAGTAAGCTGTATCTGTGAATACGCCTTTTTGTTGGTTTCAGTACAATGCAATATCTGTGCAAGCATCTAGGCAACTGCTATAAACAGGGAAATGATGTGCCCTGTGACCAATACTCCTGAACTCTTGTAATATTTACCCCCATAAGTAATTGAAAGGTCTGGGTAGGATTTGTGAGATAATAAAGTGCTTTCATACATATACATATATATGTGTGTGTGTGTATTTAAGTCAATATGTATGTAATAAGTACATGTGTATTTTCTTGTTAGCATTTTTCTGGTATCTGTGCTGGTCCCTGCTACACCTAGAAAAAGTATCGCTAACAGAATTATTATAACTAGGGATACATAATTTCATTTGGAAAGCAAGTAACATAATGTTACATTATATTGTATTTCTAGTTACGCAGTTCATCCAGAGCAGATCCTTGCTAATTTATGCTGATGGGCACTTCAGAAATGACCTGTTGTGGCAAGAGCCGTGTAACACCACTCCACAAGCTTGAGGTTAGCCACCGTTTTAGTCTCCAGTCTGAGGGAAAACAACCATCTTGACAGCTGTCTGGAAGCTTATTTTGGAATTGTAGAGAAGATAATAAAGAGAGCTCAGCTACTGAAAACTGTTGGATTTTTCTTCTAATCCTTTTATAATGAAAGGTTTTTCTTTCAACTGAGGGAATCAAAAATCTGTAGGTAGTGAATGGTTTGGGATACTGACAAGCAGAATAGGATGAGAAATCAGTGAAAGTTTCTTAACAAAGTGAAAGTAACCCCAAATCAAGTGAATCTGTAGCTGGGGATGTTAAACAAATAAACAAAGAAGCCCACTTGAATTCTGAGCCAACGACTATCAATTAAGTTGTATAGTACATCTGGAAATGTGTCTCTACAAGCAGAAAAAATAAACCCCCCAACTGCCAAGAGCTTTTTTCCAAGACTCTTCCCTGTTGTGTACACTGTAACCACTGCCAGAGGAAGATGTATGAGAAAAACCTACAAATGCTGTTTATTTATGCTCTGTCTCAATCAAAAGTATAAGAAAAATATATTAAGAAAGAATGGCATGGTAAAGGAACAGTCTGAGGAAGTGTTTCTTTTTTTCCCCACAGAGTGACTTCTGGGGGATGTGGCTAGTCAGTTAATGTATTGTCACCTGTTTTTTGACTTGTTTTAAGCTGTTGGGTCAGTTCAGTTAGTGGGATCAGATAATGATAATACTACACTCAATGTGAGAATGACAGTTCATTAGATTTGACTAGTCCTAATGGGCTTGCACAACTATGTTGTCTCTTACAACTTCTGTCGTAGTTTAAGGCAAAGTATCATAGTTTTATGTCTGTACCAAAGATTTGTAATTATCTTTAAAAGGCATTCTAGAGTGAATTTGCTTTAAAATAGTGTCATAGTTGCCCAGCTAACGAAGGGCAACTGAATGACAGTGGTCCTTGATACAGACTGCTATGTATTTGGAAAGATTCTTTTGTTTATGGATAAAATTCTGCTTGTAGCCTGCATAATAAATGAAACTGAAAAAGGAAGTGGATTCTGTTCTCACTGTGTGAGCCCAAGAACCTTTCTGGAGCACTTGTGGACTGGTAGGACTGTAGTCTGTATATCTGTGCTTTTTTGGATCTTTCAAACATGCCTGCACTGTCTTGGCCTCTCTGCTCATCCTGTCATGCAGACATGATGAGCACTTGCAAACCCTTAGGATAGCTGGGCACTATCTTAAAACAAGTTTTCCAGATGTTAGGGCATTTAAACTTTGATATCAGTCATGATTAGTGTAATAAAGGGCAAAGCCATATGTGTCTGCTTCCCTTGCTTTGTTACTGTAGGATATAGTCTTGTACATGATTTCTGCTTACAGCTGGGATTCGTTTGCTCTTCACCCACGTCCTTACCTTTTCTTTTTCAAAAATGGATGAAAGCTAAATATTTGATTAGAAGATTAAATTATGTACTTATATTTCTGTGGGCTATATTTGTATTTGATGACACCTACATATTATGTCTTCTTTCTCTGCTGCTTTGGCTGCACTACAAAAGCTGTGGGAAGTTACATTGTGGTTACTCATGGCTTCCTCCTGTCCATTTGGCACAATCCCTCAACTAACTGCTGCTAATGTTACTAATGTAGATGCTTCTAAATAATTGTGAGGTTACATCCCTGCAAGGATAAAGAAAGTTTATGCAAATTATTAGTACAGATGTCAAGTTCTTGTACTATAGCTGTTGTCATTACAGGCATCTATTTTGACATCATCTGTGCATCTGGCATCTGGAGTATCTGCTTTGTCTTTCATTATTGTCTGTCTCTCTCTGTTCTATCAATTTGTCTTTTTGTTACAAAATACAGTTTTAGTTTACCGCATGCTCCTTCATTGTTTGTCTTCTCTTTTAGAGGAATTTTATGATTTTTCCTCCCCATTCTCACTCTACTGGTTTCAGTTCTACAGATCTGACCTACATCAAAGTAAATATGAGCAAAAGGCAAGGAATTTGAAGCTTTTTTCTGTGTTACATTTGCAGTGTATTTCTCCATCAGAACTTTTTTTTAAAAGGTAATTGCAGATTGCCAAAATATAATCATATTAAGAACACAAGATTTCTCTCAGGAGGAGTTTGTACTTGACTTTGAGCTGTCAATACTCTGTAATGCATGATGGACCCCTGTAGGAAACCTGCCATTTTCTTTTGGCAAAACCTCAGTAGTGATAAACATTGATCAAGAAGTTATTGGAGGTGATTTTGTTCATTTGTTTTGCAGCTTTCATAGAACTAGGTAGAAAGCACTTTGCAGCAGATTTTCTATACAGCTGAAAGTTGTTTGCAAATCTTTTCCAAATCTTCTGCTGAGTTAATGTGCTGGATATGTAATAAAAGAACACTTTTGGCTGTGAGAAAATCTTCATCTGGAAGTATTGAGTAAGAAGAATGTTGCCATGTACTATCACATTAGAAAAAGATGAGAAGATGTTTATTTGGTAAGGAATGCCTCTTGTTTGTTAGGTTTTAATGACTTGTGTGTTGCTCAAGATGGGAATCTTGCAGAATGTGTGAGAAGTTCTTCATGCTTCAGGACCATTTCCCAGTAGCACTCAAAGCAATTGTAAATGTAATTGTATTGATACTACGACAAAATGTCAGAGTATCCCAGAAATAATAGGTCTTAATACCTAATGATCAAGCTCTGGTTGGCTTGATTTATTTATTCCTGGTGATGCACTGTGCCAAACAATTGAAACACTTCTATTCTGGGAATCCCAGTAGGATGGAATGTGCACTGTGGGACAGATTTTTGCTTGAATTCTCAAGTGGGTGGGAAGTATTTAAAGAGTGGGGGGCCAATCCACTGCCATCTTTTTTTTTCTTAAGTCTAAATGATGGCTTTTATGTGTTCTGTGAAGCAACACATAGTTGCTTCAGTGTTCCAGCACAAGTTGCATAACAAACTAGGGCTTTGCAGGGTAGGTATTCAAATCACAGTGAGGGAAAAGGGGACCATGTCTTGGCATAAAATAATCAGCAAACACATAGTTAAGTGTTTTTCAAGACTGTAGAGTCACTGGCAAACTGATTTAATTTTCCTATTTTCAGATTTTTGAGAACAGTAATCCACAACTCAAGCAGTTGTTTACTTTTTTTCCTAGTCTATAGTGAAGCAGGAAGAGACTGAGGATAATTATTGTTATGTCTAAAAAAGCCTGGGTTTGAAAAGCATTGGCTTCCATCTTTGGAATAGAACAGTAATTTGGAACAGCCTTCTGGCACATGACATTAGAAAGTCAGTCTTCTATATCCTAGTATTCCCAACTCGTCCCATTTAATCTATATTAATGCTTTCAGTTTTTATAGAAGCTTTGATTAGGTTTAGTGATTGAGATGTCTCACAAAAGGTATTCTAAGAAGAAAACCATTTGTTAACATTCATTTTGTCTATTAATAATAGGAAAATACGTGGTTGTGTTTCAGGTAATTTTCCTTCAGTCAAGTTCTTATTGCATTTCCTAAAGCTTTCAGGATATATATATGCTACTATGTCATTCTGCATTTTACCAGTACATGCTCATTATCTTTATGATTCTGTCTTTGTTGTAAGCATTCAGGAATAATTTCATTAGTGTATTATCCAGCAATAAAAATCAAGTAGTAACATATTGTAACTATCAAATTCTCATTTATGCACAGTTTACTACAGTTATAATTTGACTTATATGTATTCAGTGGATGGGAGTGTACTGTTAGTTAGAAAATGTTTAGGTACATTAAAAGAAATTATTGTTGATGGTTAATATTCAAGAAACAATTCTTTGTAAGTTATAATATGAATTGTATCTTGAAAACGTGCTAGGATTTGAACTTCTTTCAGTTCACACTGTTCTTAATTACAAAATTTCTGTGCTTTAGATTAAAAATTTTGATTCAGAAATTGATTTTTTGAATAGTTCATTCCATTTCGCAGCTGTCAGGATAACTAGAGTCCAATTTTAAGTTAATGCCTTTAGGTTGCCTACTACTTGTGGTGGGCTTGTCTTTAGTGAAGGACATATGGGTAATCTGCTGCTGTTCTTGGATACCTGATCAGGCTTATAAACTCTCCTACATTTATGCTACAGTTTGTTCTTCAACTTATCCTTATGCATCATCTTATTCCTGTTTCCCTTGCTTACCTGATTGTTTCCATTTCCACTTGCTTTTTTTTTCTCCTTCCTTTTTTTCCCTCCAGAAGATTTTTTTGTTCTACTTAATCATTAATCAAGCCCCATTAATCGCAGTTTAGATGGATGTCTGGTATTGTGTCTGTTAAGCTGAAGAACAAATATTGCTATTGCTGCATTGACAGGGAAAGAAATCTGGGAAGCCAAAAACATTAGCATTCTAAAACATTTGATCAGTCCTATTTTAAAATCCAATCAAACAAAAAACCAGCACCAAACAAAAAACCCCACAATCCTGCCATCCTGGGAGCAGCACTCATAGAATAAAAGAAACACTGCTATTGCACAGACCACAGATTTTCTTAGCAATAACTTGTCGTGTTTAGGTGACTGGGGAATCTGAATAGGCAAACACTCAGAAGAGCTCTACTGCTGTAAAAATCTCAACAGAGTGGTTCCTGTATGGGGATGTTCTGGCTAAGAGGCCAAGCCTCTCCCTCCAGGCAAGTGTATCTGTCAACCAGTCCTGTTTTCCTCTTGGCTTACTGACAGTGATCTCACAACTTTTAACTTGCTGTCCGTGTGGTCTGCTTGTAACAGGATCCCTCAAGTCTACTTCACATTTTTTTAGGCCCCTAGTTCAGTTTATGGATCTGTCTCTTCACCTTAAGCAAGCCCAAACTGGGTTACTACAGTAGAGAAAACCTTCCAGAAAATAGTAAAAGGGCAGTCAAGAAACTTCTCATACGTATCTTTGGCTTCAGTTTCTCTAGCATAAGGTCTGCTGCATAAAACATGAGAGCAATTCAAGATTTCGTACTATTTTGAGTGGAAATGTTTGCAGCTTTTCTTGGAATTTCTGTAGTAATTGCCACACAACTTTAGGTTGCTCTTTAAGAACTCCATCTGTTTTATAACAAAACAAACAAAAAGATACAATTTAGAAGCAGTAGAGAAAGATGACATTTCTGAACCAGTATTTCAGACTAGTTCAAGTCTCATTCGACTTACAGGAAAGGCTTAATCTGGGCCCTTTCCTGTGGAACCCATAGAGACCTGTCTTTTTAACTGAGCAAGTTAAAAAAGATTTGCAAGATTTAGAATCTCAACTTTCAAATTCATAATGCTGAATTATACCCAGGAAAGGAATGTATATCAAAATGAGTATTTTTCTTCTTATGACGCAAACAGTTCTTTTTTTACAAACTAGTTGTAATAAACCTAGTCTTATACACTGAGCATATAATGTATTTTTCTGTTGAAATGGAGGGGGAATCTGAGCCAGTTCTGTGCTTTAGATACTAACTGGACACCTGCTTCTGCAGAAACAGATTGTTTCTTAAAAAGACTTTTCTCATAATGCACAGTGCTCGGTATAGTGGTATTGCACGTTAGTCTGTGTACAGGTTTAGGCGTCACTGTGTATCAGTTTTTACAGATATCTAGCTAATGTAAAATTTTCCAGACTTAGTCCTCTTACAACCAAAACTATTCAAACAGTTTTCAGATCACCATTGAAATCATACTTTTTTTTGTTGTAACACCTAATAATGAAATGTATGGAGACACTGTTTTCTGCATTAGTGTGTAACAGTCTCTCATTAATTGTGTATGTTGGAAATGCTGACAAGGTCCTTTGAGGAATAAAAACATGTAACTAATGTTGGATTATTTATTCACTAACAGTCCTAGGAATAGAACCTGGCTCAAAGGATGCAGACCAACTTAGCATAATATGTTGTTCCTTTAGAAGCCTATAGAAACAGAAAACATCAGTAGTCACAGTCCTCTTGTCTAAGAACACATTTGGCTTTGTGTAAACTCAAGCTTTTGATACCATAGTATTTTTTTTTATGAAGACAAAATAGAGAATACAGTGAAAGTCTGTTTTTATTAGTAAGTGAAAAAACTTGGAATAAAGGGTGATTTCTGACCATTTCTAAGCAACTGTATTTGCTCAAATGAATTCTTAAATTACATCTGCTTGTATTATTGTTTTGAGAATATATTCACTGTTCCAGACACAGAGCCTTTGTTAACAGTGCTAAGACTACAGAGCATATCCTACAGTAAGTGGCAGAAGTCTCAGAAATGAAGGCAAAATAAATGAAAATGTGCCTGCGTGTTAAAATGCTGGATCTAATTAACATAGCCTTACAAACTCCTAATTGTCACTACATATCTAATGGTTCAGAAATAACCAGGGAGAGCTGGTGCTTTGTTCATTATACCAGACAGTATGCTGTACAGAGACTGTACAGAAAGACAGGCATTCATAATAATGCATCTTATGTACAGTGTTAAATAGACATAAATTTTAACCTCTGTTAAAGCAGCAATAGTCATGACTCACCAAATTCCCATCTGAATGGTTTTATTTTTGTATTCTAATATCATACTGAATACTAGTAACCAAGTGCAAAAGTTGGTCATGCATTTGGGCAGCGGGACTTTCACTGAAACTTTCACTTTCAATGAAACCAAGTGGAGGCTTGGTTCAAACAATGCCCTTTGTAAAGGCAAAATAAGACATTTTCTAGCTTTGGAAATGCCTTGAACTATCTACATGTCATACGTTGAATTGTCCAGCTTTATGTAGTGTAATTTACCAGACACTGCTCTGCAGACATGATCAGCTGGTATTCAGCAATGTTTGGGTGAAACAACCCTTCGTTGTTCTTTGAGAAAAATTAATTAGTCACTCGCTATGTAACCATCCTGCTGCCAGATCAAGGTTTGCCTGGGGAGCTGGGCTGGCAGGCCAGGGCTTGGCGGGCAGGGCCCCCGAACGGGATCGATCCTTGCGGCGCTGCTCCGGAGCCTCTCCAGGGACGGCTGACGGCGGACGGCCCGTGGTGCTGCGCCCAGACCTCCGGCGGAGCAGGGAGCTCATGGAGCTCGGCATTAGCACTTCTCTGGCTCAGGTGTGCACCAAAAGGGGATGCCTGACGCGTAGTCCTGAACTAGGGCAGCAAATGTCTTGATCTGCTTCCAGTTTTTCAGTCTAAGCATAAGAATCGTTGTATTTCAGATACGGATTGCAGGGAGAATGGTGATGACACCCACAGAAAATATGTTGCAACAGCTTCTCATACAACAATGACATCCAAGGACTTGTTAAAGAAACTGATTAAAATTTTACTAATTCACCAAGCTATGCCGGGATATTTTCTGAGTGGTTTTCTGTCTTCTCTCGTAATCAGCCTTCATAGCTGAGTGCGGTTCCCATGCCAGATTCTCATAGACTGTAGGGATAAGAGTTTCTCAAAGCTGTGCATTTAATTACTAGAGACAATTTTTCCAGAGACTTTGTGCTACTTTGTAAGACTGTATTTTACGGATTTGTGTCCCCTTTTCCCTTGGAATAAAGGACTGTGGGAGTGGATATTTGTATATTCTATTGAAAAACAAAGGGTGAGAGACAGTAGTTTTTCTTGAGTGCATTGGGATGTCTGGTTTTAAATGAAAAAAACTTTTTGTAATTTCTTAGTATTATTTTTAAAAGTGGAACTTTATGTGTATACTTCTTTTACAGAATACATTCAGGTAATTGCTCTGGTTTGGAGCTGACCTGCGCTACAAAGTTCTTATTCAAATGCTTCTACTTCAACAGAACGAAAAACAATTTGTAATGCCACTTCCAGTAATCTATTTGCATCTAAAAGAAATTTTAAATTTGCTACATAAGTTTTAAATAGAAGATTGTAAATAGGTTATAATAGTTGTTTTCTAGTGGATACTTGTTAATATAAAAATTAATAGGAAATAAAAGAAAATTTCAAATTGTTATTTGTTCTTAGTTCTTAATGGACAGTTGTGAAAAATCTATGCGTTACCTACCTTTTGGAGTAATTAATCATGTAGGACCAAGCATCCATCTTACAAAAAATTATAGTAATTATCAAAGGTCAGACTCCACGAAGTGTAAATATTTTGTGGAACTTGAACTTTGTGCTAAAGATTTAGTGGTGTAAACTTTTTTAGTCCCAAAAATGCATTATGAAAGGGTATTAATAGCCTGCTTTCCTCTTAACAATAAATCGTAACTTTTTCTAGAGCCAAAGGCTATCTTATTTATTTTACACCTTCCATTTGATTTCAGTATCAGGCTCATTTAATTTTGTAATAATAGTGATGGGGGTTTTGTTGTTGTTGTCAGAAAAACCAGAGGACAAGCCACAGGACTGAGAAATTACCAACCATATGAAGTTCAAGAAGGGAAAGTGCCATATTCTGCACTTGGGATGGGGAACCCTGGATGTATGGACAGACTGGGGAATGAGATGCTGGAAAGCAGTGCCATGGAAAGGGTCCTAGTTGACAGAAAGTTGAAGTATGATTCAGCAGTGCCCTGGCAGCCAGTGTGGCCACCCATGTCCTGGGGGGCATCAGGCCCAGCATTGCCAGCCAGTTAAGGGAGGGGATTGTGCCGCTCTGCTCTGCTCTGGTTCAGCCTCACGTTGAGTATTGTGTGCAGTTTTGATCACCACCATATGAGAAAGATATTACGCTCTTAGAGAGCATCCAAAGAAGGACAACAAAGATCGTGAAGAGCCTTGAGGGGAAGCCGTATGAAGAGCCACTGAGGTCACTTGGTCTGTTCAGCCTGGAGAAGGGGAGATTGAGGGAAGACTTCATTGCAGTCTACAACTTCCTGGTGAGGGAAAGAGGAGGGACAGACACTGATCTCTTCTCTCTGATGCCCAGTGGCAGGACCCAAGCGAATGGCCTGAAGTTGTGTCAGGGGAGGATTAGGGTGGGTATTAGAAAAAGATTTGTCTCCTCAGAGGGTGGCTGGCTGCTGGAACAGGCTCCCTAAGGAAGTGGTCACAGCACCANCCACTGAGGTCACTTGGTCTGTTCAGCCTGGAGAAGGGGAGATTGAGGGAAGACTTCATTGCAGTCTACAACTTCCTGGTGAGGGAAGGAGGAGGGACAGACACTGATCTCTTCTCTCTGATGCCCAGTGGCAGGACCCAAGCGAATGGCCTGAAGTTGTGTCAGGGGAGGATTAGGGTGGGTATTAGAAAAAGATTTGTCTCCTCAGAGGGTGGCTGGCTGCTGGAACAGGCTCCCTAAGGAAGTGGTCACAGCACCAAGCCTGACAGAGTCCAAGAAGCATTTGGACAATACTCTTGGGCACATGATATGATTCTTGGGGTGGTGCTGTGCTGGGCTGGATGTTGGACTCAGTGATCCTTGAGGGTCCCTTCCAACTCAGTATATTCTGTAATTGTGTGAAGATTATTTTCAAATTCCTGTGTTTACCTGCAAGAATACAGTTCCTCTTAAAAGTGGGGTTGTAATTGTAAAAGTGAACTCGCCAGTTTATGGATGTGCTCAGCGTGCACTTCGGACTGAAGTGGAAGTGTAGTACGTGTGTACTGCTTCAGGAATAGAGTAGTACATACCAGGCACAGAGTCTCTGAGACATGAAGAATCATAAGGGGAGATAAAACAGAGGTAATTCTCTTTAAAATTTGAATGGCCGATACATTGTCTTGAAGACACAAGCTGCATTTTTAAGTGTTAAAAAAGGCCATGGGGGAAGGAGGGGAGAGAAGGGATAGAACCGTGTCCTATTATTCTGAGAATTGTGTAAGTAATACTGACTGCAAAATTTTGGAATTATGGAACAACTTGAGACACATGGTAGTTGTGTTCATTTTATATTGGACATTGTACCAACATTTTACATTAGGATTTTTGATGTCTAGCTTTCAAAAAAAAGTCAGCTCACTAAACAAATATAGGCAACCATTGGCCGTTCTTGGTTTAATACACAGCCTTTAGAAAAGGCCCGGTATACAGAGAAAGACGGATCTTCAAAATTATCCGTTGCGGTTAAGGCTCTGATTACTGCAGTTTCAACGTGGCTTTTGTGCAGTA
This sequence comes from Pomatostomus ruficeps, assembly GCA_013400735.1. NCBI lineage: Eukaryota > Metazoa > Chordata > Aves > Passeriformes > Timaliidae > Pomatostomus > Pomatostomus ruficeps. Next base: position 57,873 of record VYZT01001921.1, read on the forward strand.
GACACTAGTTTATTCATAAGGTTGTGAGTCTGACTGTTCTCTTGCTTTCAAAGTAATTGAATGCATTTGTACATATAAAATAGTGGCAGATAGATGATGTACACAAAGTCCAGAATAAACCAACTCTTGTTTCATCCACCTGGCATTTTTGTATCTAAAAATGTGTATAGTTGCACTTTTTTTCCCAGTAGCAACAGTGCCATGTTGTAATTATTAATGGTAGATGCTGAAGATAATACCCTCCCTCTGAGGTTGTGAAAGTGCTATTTGAATGATTTATAGAAATGGTCTTGGTATAGTATCTGCATGCAGCATTTTACGGCATAAGAATAACTAGAAAAGGTTGCAATGGTATGTAATGGTATAAAACATTTGGGGCTAGAGACTCTGCTAGGAGAAAAAATCGTTAGCTGCCATCTGTCATTCTAGATCAGCTGGAGTAAAGCAGCCTAGAAACAGAAAACTCTGGCTTTTTCTGGGTTTTTCTGGGATGCTGGGTAGGAAGCATCTGATTATTTCAAAACATTCCTTTTTCCGGGTAAAGCGTCGTCAAAGACTGTATTTTAGATGCTGTTTTTTTCTAAAGCATGAGGGTGTATTTCAAGACCAAGAACCCCTTCAAGCTGATTAATATATCAAAATGTTGGGATAAGGAAATATTTAACAAAACAGTCACATCAAACATAACTAACAAACAGAACTTCCTTTGTTCTAGAGTTCACCTAGTCTCCTGGGCCCAAACTCACTTTGAAAAAAATACCTTGTGGAATAGTTGAGTTTTGCAGAGAAGTACTCTTCCCACATATCAGAATTTCAGAAGCATCTTGGTAGCTGTGTCTTTGCTTGGAAATTCCATGAAACTGGTCACTGCATTAGTCCCAAAAAAAGAATAAGAAATGAAAGCTGGGAAAAAAAGGAACAGACAGAATTCCACGTCCAGAGAAGAATTAGGGGGAACAGCTAATATGCTCATTGAAATGGAAACCGTAATGAAGCTCTGTACATGACCCAAACTGCTGGGAATGTTTTGTGTGTTGTTCAGAGAACTGTAAAACTTCCACTAGCTGGAGATGTTTTTGATCGCATGGCAGAATTGCAGTTCAGTGATAATGTGCTTGTAATACATCAACTGTATACATTTTCAGTCCCCTTTCTGACGGTAATTGTTTGACAACTGGTATATTTCAATACCTGCCTAATAGCCTGTACTGTCACTAATACTAGAAGAATGTTAGGTTTGAACCTTTGACATTTGATTATATCATGCTGGTGATGTTCTGTCTAATGTGATGTGAACATGGACAGCATGTTAATTGTACAGTCACTGTCAGGAAAAAACATTGCACAATCTTTGGATTGATAGTCATCTGGGAGTATGATGTGTTGTCATTCACTTTGTCTTGTGGCTATGGAGTACACAATACTTCTTCAGATACATGACTAGTTAGGAGAATGCAAAGGTAATAATTTCATTCTTAGAGTCTGATTTAGCGCTTGGTTTTTTTAACCACAGTAGAAGAACAGTCAGCCTTCTCCACTGAACTGTCACTGACCTCAGGATTCTTGGGCAATTCGCTTTGTGTAGTGTGCATGACCAGACTGCTTGGAAAGCAAAGGAGTCTGAATGATGGGTAAAACTAAATCGTATGTAGTAGTTTGGTCTTCTTGAAACCTTAAACCCTTGCCTTTCACTGTGTTGTGTTTTCTACCCCCTCTTCCTTTATTCTGTCCTTTGGTAAGACGTGCAGAAGTAGCAGTTGGTGTGTGAGCAGTGCTGAATGCCCTCAGCTCCACTCTAAGTCAGCAACAGTTGCTTTTGAAACTTGGACTAAGTGTGGGTGGAAAGTGACTTGCATGTTAAGATCCATGTCCTTGCAGCTATGTAAGGAAAAGGACACTTAAGTGATGAGGTGACTTGTTTGTCTCATCTACCACTCCTCTTCCCTCTTCACCCTTCCATTTTTTGCAAGTCATGAGCCAGTATCAGTAGTATAATGGCAGTCCAGAAAGACTTGCACTGTCACATAGAAGATATTTCAAGGGTAGCTACCATTTAGTATGATTTATTACACAGGAGAGGAGTCATAAGTGTGCTTTTATTATAATTGCAGTTTATATGTGCATGATCTTATAAGAAATAAGTTATACTTGAATCTTTCAAAGAGAAAAAAGCCCCAGTATGGCAGTAAAGCAGGTACAAGACTTACTGAAAGAGTTGTTTTTATATTAATGTCAACCTTTTGACTTAATAGACTGCTTCAACACATTTGTGTCTTTCAGTAATAATGTATTATTTTACATTGCTAGGATTATTAGGCTGTGTCTGCATAAGGAATATTACATATGGCTTAAAATGTACCTTAGGTTTGCCCAAAAAAATCTAAGTAAAATTAAATTGACTACCACTAAGCAGCAGCACATTTCAAACATTTATTTGGATTCTTTGCAAAATTAAGACTGTAAACGTTGCAAAGATTAGGCTTTTGTATATGTTCAAGAAGTTTCTGCTTCTGAAAGGGATAGATCAGTTGTGCGGAAACTTGTGTTGGTTTTTTTTTTTTAATAATCCTACACAGAATAGATGGGCAGAAGCATCAAAATATGAATGTGATTTTTAGAGAAACATAACTGGGATGAACCTCTTTCAATCCTGCTATACCCTGTGCATTTGTTAGCAGCCTAATTCGTTGTCTTGTGCACTTGCATCTTTGAGCATTCAGTTAGAAGCTTGAGTACATGTGCCCTAAAGGAGGCATTATTGTTGCTGAGGCCTTTTCTAGCAATACTTTGAATTACTTGAACTGACTGATGTGCTCCAGTAGAGGGGAGCAGTGCCTACACACGCAGTTCCAATAGCTTGCTAATAAAAACACTATTCTCTTAAAAAACCGTATGTATTCTAGTCACAGGTACATGTAATTGTTGAGCAAACACCAGGGAAAAAAACTGAAGAACTAGTAGTTATCAAACTAGAAATAGCATTTTATTGGAGTTGAGTAATATGTTGCTGACCAAATGCATGTAAGTTAGTGTGCATTTTTGCTTAGCACTGTCTGTTCAGTGCCTTCTGTTCCTTTACTATATTGAGATTTAGTGAAGCAGCCTTTCACAGAGGTGCAAACTTGAGTGGGAGCACAGTAAAATCAGTCATTTGGCTTCACTGCATTTCTTTTTTTTTGTATTTCCCTAAAAATGACAGGAAGTCTTGGGAGGTAGTTGAGAATGAGAATTCAGTCAACAGTTAATATTTTGCAGCAGATCAGTCTACATTCTTAACGTGTTACTTTTACAGTTGCCTGATACTGGTTATACTAAATATCTCGTTCAGTAAACATTAGAACATTGCTGCTAAGTTCTGTAATAACAAAATGGGCTGTGACTTCATATCACGGGCATCATTGGTTAACTGTCATATGAGATTATTCTTCTTTGTCATTACGTACTATGCAGTGACAGGGTTGGCTTGAAAATGTTGTTTTTGTCATTCCGGCATGTAGTTCAGCCCTGTCTTGTACATTATCGTAGGAGTGCATATACAAGTGTACACATTTCTCATTGCAGAATTCTGCAATTGGTGTTATATTCCACAGAGAATGGAAACTTCATTCTGGTCAGGATCACCACATGTAGATTCTGTTCCTTTCTGGCTTCAAATGAGAGATTGCCTCAGGCTTTCAGATTTACATATTGAGTATAATGCCTCGTACTTCGTTCCACTATGAAAGCATTACAGTATCACTGTAACAATGCTGAGACCTTCTAGCGCTACCTCTTCTGTTCTGCACTTCTGTGCTGTGCAGAAATACAAAAAGTACGTTTTAGTAAGAAAATAATTTAGTAAATTATGACTACTTCTACAGAGAGATTTCCACTTGACAAGACTGGAAATTTGGTATACAGCAGACAGTTTACATTTTCGACTTTCATGACTTGAACTTCAGGGTGCTGGTCATAGGTATCAAGGAGGAAAGATATGACCTACCTGTGGCATGTAAAGACTATTTACTGTCACAGTATCACAGGCTACAAAAATGTAGCCCATAGTGTTACACCTTATTTTCAGGTAGCAAATAATCAGGATTTTTTTTGGTTGTGTTGACTTCCATATGTTTATTTCACAGATGGTATTCAGGTACAGTCGTTTCCCTTCCTGCATAGAGAGTGTGGGTTAATACAAGCTGATAAGAGTCATTCCTCTTTGTTCAGACTGGCTTGGGTAGGTGGACAAGGCACTGAGTGATAACTTTCTATTCACAGAAAGGCCTGCCTACTTTGTGAATTTCTGTTCTGGTTGGTGAAGTCCCTGACAATCACTTTTATTTTTAAATCTATTTAAATAGTATGTTTGTGTATCTCTGCTTGCTGGGGAAAGTATGCTAGCTAGCACCACGGAAGTACACAGTCAGTATCTCACACGGCTTGCTCAGCTGATCCAGGTACAGTAACATGGATAGAGATGAAGAAAACTACTATGGAAAACATGGTAATTTACGTGCTTTCTTAGGACAATTCAAAACACCTGATCTAAATCTCACGTATTTCAACTGTGTTATTTTGATTTACTTAAATGGGCTTGGATCCAGACTCAAATGGTTTTCTGTAACTTCTTCAATTATTAACAATATTCTAATTTTTTCCTGCATGACATTTGCTAGTTTATTTAAATTGCACAGCAAAGATAAATTTTACATATGTATATAGTTGCTTTTTATTTTCGGTAAGTAATTTAGACTTGCTTTTTAGAATTATTACAGTGATAAAGTATAACAACTTCATATGCTGTTTGGAGTCAGAATTGGTAAATATCTTGTGAATTATTTCTTGTAATGATATTATACTTCAACATATACAAGTTTCATATTATAAGGCAGCCAGTAAAATAGATCTGTCTCATCTGCAAAGAACGAATATAATCCCAGTTTTAAATCTTAGCAAAAGGTGTCAGTCACCCCTCATCACTACTTTCTTCCTTATGCCTACCAAACTCCTGAAGCTTGGAATTTGCTTTCTAAATATGTCTGGGCTTTTGTAGCTGGGGAAGTGGTTTGCTTTTACCAGGAGCTATGTAGATACTAGAAGCATAAATAATTCCCACCTCACCCCTAAGGAATCTTCTGAATTTTTAAAGAATAGTAGTAATTAAGTAGGAAACTTGAATTTAATTTAGAATTACGTTAGAAAAATTAGATTAAACAAAGGGCATTCTTATTTTCTTTTTCTGTTGTTCCATGAAACTGACCACCGTTGTGATCAGCCGTGTCATGTTTTGGAAATGACTGTTCCAGGGATTGAGACTACTTCTGACAGTGAATTCTAGTGTATTTTGAACTTAGAATGTAGTTGCTGTTTCCTACCATATTCTGTAAGGGATTTACACCAAGAGCTCAGTGACAGAGAAGGCAGTTTGAGCCATGTTGCTCTACACCCTGCCACCATAAGCATACAGACGGCTGGTGTGAGGAACAGTTCTTGGAAGAAGTTTGCAGTGCCACAGTAATTTTACAGCTGTTAGTGGGAGCTATCATCTCACAGCATCTGTCTTCTTGCTTGTTGGAGGTGAGAGTCTCCATTTGAATCAGAGCTCCCTTTCTGGAGTGCTTTGTTTTTGTCCTCTTATGTATTAGATCCATTTGGCTGTCTTTGTGCTGAGGTGTTTTCCTGTTCTCTTCCCAAGAGGTATTTGTGTAATCCTTTCTTAAAAGCTTAGGGTGATGAAAATTCCAGTGTATGTTCCAGTGTATAATTGTGTCCTGAAAGATTTCCTAATGCCTAAACTAAACCATCTTTTCTGTAAATGAAGGTAGCTTCTCTAGCTGGTAGAGGAAACTGAGAACTACTGATCATTGTCAATATTTGTGGTGAATATCTTGTGCTATTCTGGTCCCTCCTTTTCTAGTGATTTGTAGTAGCACTGTAAAAGTTAAGAAAAGGAATATAAGCATGACTGAAATGATGAAATGGCTTATGTACAAGAAACGTTTGAGCAGACCTGGACATTTGAGTATAATAACTTGTAAAGCTTTTGGTAGCATAACATGCTGCCGTGTTATACCGTTATAAACCAGCTGATTGCAAGCTTAAAACAGATAAAAGGAGTAGTACTTCAATGCTTGATTAACTTGTAGTACTCTGTGATGTAGGGTATTGCAGATTGTTAAAGTATATGCAAGGTAAATAGAGATTCATTGAATCTCAAGTTTTCAATGAATGAAAAACATCACTCACAGCTATTAAATTCAAAGTCACTACTTAAGAAAAATGCAGTTGCAAATATCAGTGTTAGGGAAATACTACCGTGTTTGCCTTGGTGTTGAATTCCTCCTCAGATATGGCCCCTTGTAAGATTCAGGGTGTGGGTTCAGTGGATTTTTTTGTGTCATCTGGTGTGGCTCTTCTTACATGCTAAACAGATCCTGCATGAGCAATGAACAGAGGTTCAACTTCAGTGTGCCTTAAGGCCAGAACTTGTCCATAGGGCATGATGTTACAGAGGGATTTGTTCTGGTGGTAAGTTATTTTGTAGTAGAAATATTTCTTTTGTATAAATTCCTGTTCAAAAAGGTTCGTTCAATATAAAGATGTTGGCCCAGCATTAGGTGTTGTGTATGGTACACTTGCTTTCCGGGCCATGTATCACAGCGTAGCTTCTTCCACTCCCCAGCACTGATGTCATACATCACTTCTCCAAAGTTTTAATTTTTCGGTCTCTTCTGTGTTAAGATATTTTTCTTGTAGGAGCTTGCTAAGGTGGATCTGAATACCTCAGATGAAGGGCAAATAGGATTTTTTTAACTGCTGTATTTATTGTACTGGTCTGTGTGTATTTTGATAACGTTTTTCTGATATAAACCAAGAACAAAGTCTGGCATTTAGTTAATAAGTAAATTCTGCTTTTGAGAAGTTGCTGAATTGTTCTCTAGTTGACAAAAATAAGTATTTGTCTTTGGGGTGCAAGGGAGGAAATTTAGGCTGGTAACACCATGTAATACCAGGGATATTCAGAAGAGGAGATCCTTAACGAAGCATTGAAAAGGCACTCTGAAACAGTAATTTGTATTGTAGCCTTGACATTTGAATGAAGATGTAATTTTTCACTGCACAGAGTTTCATTCAGTAAATCTTCATAATTACTGAGCTTTAAAAAAAAAAAAAAAGTCCCATAAAGCTGGATAGCTAGCTTCAAAAGGAAAAATCCAAATTCTAGTCTCCTGAATGGAAAACTACTTGTTTCTCTTCATATAGTAGCTCAAAACTTGAAAATTTAAATTGGACCACAACTATCATGTAGCAGATGTGAGGCCCTCAATGTTTTTAAGTTAGAAGAAAAAAAAGCTTTAATCTCGTATACTTAAAACCTAGGTAATTTTATTAGTGAATTACTGGTATTGCCTGTATGGAATGATTTTAACAAAACGGATGAAATAGGAATATATGGAAGATGTTCTTCAAAGGCTGGTGTTAACACCCCTCTCTGGACAGATTTTATTTTAAATAAGGACATGTTTTTATACTGTTTTATTTTAAATGCAGGTGAACCGAGGAAATTTGACCCGAAGTTCAGAGGACCTATTCATAACAGGTAAATATCGTAACTCATTCTGTTAAATTCTTTCAGTGAACAGGGGGTAGAAAATGTTGATAGTCACCTCGCCAGGGGACTTCGTTAGAATGGCCTAGTTGTGCACCATGCTATTTGTGCTGTGGCTGGCCAGCAGGTACATCCCTGGCAGGAAATCGGTGGTGCTTGAGCAGTGAAGTACTGTCAGTGAAGTGGCTAGCTGCTGCAGTGACTCAGCTCTGAAACTCTTACTTGAGCAAGAAGTTTTTGCATGCATGAAGTGTCTCTGAAGTGAGTGAGACTACCTGTGGTTCTGTGGACTGCAGAATTGGATCCTGAAATATTGCAATTTAATAGTGTTTTTGATCAGTCTATTAGTGTGTCTTTCAGAAGCATGAAGAGTGGTGGAACTCTGGTGATGGTATGCCGGGAAACTTTCCCTTGTTTGTAACTGTTACTGTGTGATGTAGTCAGTAAAAACTGTTTTTTCAGTGTGGCTTGCTGTTGCATCAGTGTAGTTGCTTCTGTGTAGTGTCAGTTTCTGCAATTCCAGGTATATTTATGTGCTATTTTAATGGCACATTCCATAGCATCTGCTTTAAACCACAACCAAATGAATACAATGCAACACTACTATATATAGCACCACATATGTTCAGTGCATTTTATAATGCTTTGGTGAGATAGTATTGTTGGAAACAGTACAAAAAAGATCGGTTCCCTAAATATTAAGGGTATGGATTTATGAACAGAAGACAATAAGAAAGTGATAGGTACATTGATGCTTATTGAGTGTACTTGCAATGAGGTGCACTTGCATTTAGGTTCATTATAATATTTCTGCAAGAGATGCAAATGACTTGCCTGACCTTTTAGGGGAATGAGTGCAGCACTGTGCAGTATGCTGTAGATATGCCCTTGAAGTAGTTCGAGATTATTATTCATTTTTCTAAAATACAGTGAGTGAATCAGAGGGTTTTTTATTCATTTTTCCAATTACTAAGATCAAATTATTAGGAAACCACAGTCTTTCAAGCAAATAAAAACTTTCTAGTTCCTATGAACAAAAATGCCTTCTTAGATGGTACTCCAAAGAGTTCAAAAGGAGGAAAATGGGAATAGTCTCTGAGTTTGTTTCTGTCATTGGGGCTTCCCAGTTGCCTGTAGGAGAAGAGATGCTAGGAAGCTGACAGCATGCATTTTTTCCCAGATAAATGAGCGCTAGTAATAGGTGTTTGGGTGGGAACAGAGCTGTTTGCACACCTTGCCATAACTGGCATAACTGTGTACAGTTGGGGTGGGGAAATGCCTGTCTTTGCTTTCTGATGATAAAATAATTTGCGCTGTGCTTGATTCCTTGTCAGTTTTCATTGGTCAGGGAAAAAGTTTTTCTTCATTTTTGAAAAATGGAGAGAGTTTCTAGGGGTATAGGCTGCAAATTGTACAAGTCGACATTGAAAGGTGCAGAGATAACTGGAAAAGATCACATCCCATTACTGTGACTGCTGAAACTGATGAAGTTTTGAAGGTGCTGTAGAGTAGAAATGATGTTTGAAGTTGTTCACAAGCTATCCCCCAAAACCCTGAAAAACTGAGAAATAGAAAACCATGTCTTAATTATGGTGTATTAATGTCTATTAAGGAATGTATCGCCCCCACAGTTTTGTCAGATGGATCCTCTGCAAGAACACTGTTATCCAAATTTTTTTTTTAATAGAAAAGAGCTGTTGCAAGTGCTTTAAATGTTGAACAATGGTGGGTAAAAGGAGTTTTCAACAATGCAATGTCTCCAGTGCTTTGCTAGTACCATCATTCTGAAGGGGGCTATGTGTGGAGTACGATATATTTCATGCAAACATCTTTTCCTGAAAAAGGATTAAGATGCAGTGGCTGTGTTGATTGACTGCGCCAACCAACTCAGGAAAATCCAGAATGGTATTATCAAGATGGTGTCTTTTATTGATATGAGTACATACTGCAGTCCTTTCAGATTTTCCCATACTCATTCTGCACTGTTCTCCATAGAATTGCGCATTCAAAACGTGGATTCTATCTAACTTAAAAGTAGTTCTGATACACTTCTTTGTGACAGAGCCCCCCACCAGAACAATCTGGCTTGACTTCGCTTAGTTTTTTGAAATGCAGATGAAAGCATCTTACCACTTGAAAGGTTCATTAGTTTACAAGCAGAGTGAAATTGCTCAGAAAGCATCTAAGGAAATCATAGCATCATTAAGGTTGGAAAATACCTCTAAGATCATCAAATCCAACTTTTAATCATGGGCAGTTTTTCAGCATTTTTTCAGATGCAGAGAGCTTAGTTCTAAACCAGCATTTACTGTCCTTACTGAGAAGAATAAATTAGAGAACCACAAGTTATTTCAGTTTTATCATTCTCAGAAATGAGAAGATTTGTGACAGAGAAGAACACTGCAGTCTTGTCATACTACCATTTGAACACACACACTGTTCTTGTCTGTGCAGGATGTATTTCTTCCTTTCTGAAAGCTAATAATTTTAGAAATAAATAGAAATACTTGTTTAGGGAGTTTGTCCTAATTCATGAAGTATCTTTATGATACTGCCAGTGAGACTTTGTGTGCACTGTGTATAGAAATTAACTTAAATTATAGTTTAAAGATGTTATTAGGTGTTCATCCATGTGCATTACTACCAGAAAATACTTAAAAAGTTTTATGTCTCATATCCACCAAGTGAGTAAGCTTATAGGTTGAAGCAGAGAGTTTTACTAGGTATTGTACAGAAATTTGTGTATTACAAAGAACATAAAATCTGCATTCCAGGAAAGTGTTTATGTGTACCTCTGGCTCTGCAAAACTTTAAAAGGGACCTTTAGCACAAATGGATGTAACCCTTAATTGCGTTTAGGTATCATAAAATGAGACATGTGAGAATTGAACTGGAATTGCTTTTAGAGACTATAGGATTTGTAATTAAAGTATTTATGGTGCCTTATTTCTCATGAGACATCTTGAATTAAATATTATACCCTTAAAAATGGCTTTAGTGGGATGAGAGCCAAGCTTAAGCAGTGTGAGAACTGCTTCTGAATGGAGGATGGGAAAATGAGAAGCACTGTTTTAGCATCACTTCTACAAGTTCAAACGGTTGTCCTATCTTAGATTACTGTCATATAGGCCTTGGATCCTGTACCATCTTGGCCCCACCAAAAGTTTATTTCAGTCTGATGATAAAGCTGTGCCTCTAGAGAAGTGTACAGGATTTTTCATTCCTTTCCACACTTGGAAACACATTTCAAGTTCTCCAACAGTTTAAAAATTCTGCTCTCTTTATCTCTTTTATGTTACAAATGTTTCTCTGTAAGAGGAAACATAGATTGGAAAACAGAAAGAATGGCAGATGCTAAAAATGACATTTCTGAGGCAGATGTCCTGTAGTATGTCTTGCCACTTCTGTGATCACTTATAAGATAAGAGATCTCATGGGTTCAGTGTTGTAAGGTATTACTTGTTTCAACAATATTTAAATCTGTTCCTCAGTATCTTCTAATTGTCTACAGTGAAAATAGCGTACACTTTATTTGCTGGTCTTACTGCAAAAATAGGACCTTACACCTCAAGCGTGAGTTTGTGACTAAAACTTCTACAAAGTGCTGGTTCAAGCATCTTATTCAGGTGTTAAAATACCCTATAACAACCAGTGGTTTTGAAGGGTCATATTAAACACCTTGTTTCAAAAAAGTGTTTCTTTTTGCCCCTAGGCACTGCACAGACATTATTTGCTGTGCGATCTTCATAGTTGTCATTCTGGGTTACATTGCATTAGGAGTTGTGGGTAAGTAAATACAGGTATAGTAATGCCTTTTCATATAGAGGGGAAGCAGCTTCATGAATGTTAAAATTTTTAATTGAAATGTGCCTTTTGCTTGTATTTGTGCAATTTTCCAATCAGTCAGTAATGCCTTTCGTAGAAGCAAATAATGAATTAACATTCAGTATCTGTTGTAATTCACAGAATCAAAGACTGGGTAAGGCTGGAAGGGACCACAGTGGGTCATCTGGTCCAACATCCCTGCTCAGAAGGGTCATCCCAGAGCATATGGCACAGGATTGTGTCCAGGTGGTTCTGGAATATCCCCAGTGAGGAGACTCCACACCCTCTCTGGACAACCTGATGTTTGAGTGCACGATCACTGCGCAGGGAAGAAGTTCTTCCTCATG
>VYZT01001923.1:1587-14656 GCA_013400735.1 Pomatostomus ruficeps
GACTGGGATCAGTGCTCTTTGGTATTCAGTATCTGACTAGGATATGGCTGTTCCCACGCATTGAAAGGTTTCAGTCCCAGACTCTGACACTCTGACTCTGTTTCCTTGGGAGATCACCAAATCTGTCTATGACATTGTAATGGGAAGCAACAATTCTTGCCTGTCCATTGCAGGATCTTTGAGATGGCAATCAGTTTTTATTACTAGTCTCTACAATGGCAAACACAGCAGAACACTTGTCCGCAGGAATTACTGTATTACATACACTGGGAATAATTAGGAATAGCCCGTAATACTGTTTCATGTCATGGGTCATCTCAAGTAATTTTTGCTTTGTTGTCAGAATGAAGGATCAGGTTGGGGTTAGATGTCAAAAGGTATAAGCACAGAGCGAAAATGGCTTCACCTAAATTCCCAGTGAGGTTTTTATTTTCTGAAAACATTAAGGAGAATCAAAAGGCCTGGGACATGCTAGAGAGTGAGTTTACAGTTCATCCTATGCTCTGCTGTGTAGGCATGCAGAAGACATACCTACACAATGGAAATTAAACCACACTAGACTGGGACTGGTGATTTTCCAGGTTAGTAGTTCTACTGAGGCCAGCTGTGGAAAACAACCTCAGATACTACTCAGCTGCACTTACTGAGTGAGCATGTGAGACTTAAACAGTCATGTAGTGTGGAGACTGGCTATGTAATACAAATTGTTGAGAGAGAGAGGAAATTCCTCATTTAATCCCTTGAAGAAGCCATCACATCATTAACCAGCAACTATTTACATTTTATAGCCGCTGCCTTTCACTCAGAAGCGATTAAACCACTCAATAAATTCTCACTAACAGTACTGCTAGAAACAGAGTCCTTTTGAAATAAATTAAAAGGAAAAAAAAAAAAAAGCCAACAAACAAGGGGTCCAAACTACAAAAGTAGGTATTTCATGAGGAGTGAGGATCCTCAACTTCCCATAGAGTACCTTACAGTTACAGCAGCAGATTATGAAAGTGTAGGTCACCTTCACAAGCTGACAGCAGCCTCCTCCCATCAGTGCTGCATCCTGTGCAGCTAAATCTACCATGCAGATCTCTGGAGGTCCAGCTGACTTGAAAGAGTAGATGGCTCATCTTGGGGAAGACTAAGGCATTAGGAAGCACTTTGAATAATTCACCATTCACCATCTTCCTTCTAGGCCTGTATTATACAAGCACCATGCAGTTTGCCTCTTCCAGTGAAGCAGTGGCCTAAAATTGAGCTCAATTTATCAGTTTATCTATCATATATCAAGAAATAAACGATTTTACAAAGTCATATAATAAATCTGATACTTAACTGACTGAATCCTCCTTCTTTCTAACTACAGCAGAGTACTCCTATGTGGTGCTCTCCTGTTTTGTTGAAAGGCTGACAGTTGTACAGGTTTTCTGGTTTCCTTACTCAAATGGCTGTTCCCTGATAATTAGCAAGAAGCCACACCCATCCTGTCAGATCCAGACTGAGCGAGACTGACCTGGCACCTCTGACTGCCAAGTCTAAATACCATCAACTGTTATGCCTCAGTATAGAACAGATGCCCCTTAAAACAGTCACAGCTGGTTTTATACACAACAGACCATCTGTTCATGCAATACAGATGGCTAAGAACAGAGCAACTCAGGGCTTTGCTCTTTTCCCTGGCTTCAGGTCAAAATAAAATGAGAGGTTTGATCCTCATATTATCAGAGACATGACCTGTGACAGAGGGAGGCTTCTGCAACATACAGGACAGTGTCACAGTCAGAACAAACAGGTAGAGCTGCTGCGGAACACTCCAGGGGACTGTCCCATCTACCTGGGGTGTTCTCCCAGAGGAGAGCAAGGTGTCCACTTAGCACACCACTCCTCTATGCACACGCACAGATACAGAAACAATCTGCTTCTGGGTACCCTCGTGTCCTCAGACACAAGGAGAAAGAAATCTTTTTATGATCACATACTCCAAAATTATGAAACACTCAGATGCCACAGCAGTATCAAAGAAGAGAAAGATTTTCTAAAAGAAGCACGCTGAATAAATATTGAAAAAAATGTGGCTTGAAGAAGAGTACAGACTAGGCCTAGGAATCTAGGATTTATGGCTCTAGAGTCTTGTACCTCACCTCTAACCCATAACTCATCTAGGATGCACTTAGCTGACTGTGTTGCAGCCTTTTATATTCTGAGGCTCCTATTTTGAAAAACAGAGTTTGAGCAAGATTGAAATCTGGTTTCTAGTATGTGGATAATCTAGCTGAACTAAAGAAGATAATTTCTGTGCCTAAAGCAAACCACATATGCCCATATACAAAAATGTCTTACTGAATAGACATTAAAGTAATTAAGACATTTTCTACAGCTGAAAGATTCGCCATTGATGTGCATGTCTTCCTGAAACACCAAGGAACATGTGAATTTTACTTCCAGATTTACAAAAAGATAGAAACTACAATGATGTAAAAAATGGATATGTCATAGAATCATAGAATGTCTTAGATTGGAGGGGACCATGTCTATTTCCAACCAACCTGCCATGGGCAGGGACACTTTTCACTAGACCAGGTTGCTGAGAGCCCCATCCAACCTGGCCTTGAAGACTGCCAGGGATGGGACATCCACAGCTTCTCTTGGCAACCTGTTCCAGTGCCTTACCACCCCCACAGCAAAGAATTTCTTCCCAATATCTAATCTAAATCTATGCTCTTCCAGTCTAAATACATTCCTCCTTGTCCTGTCACTACGTGTCCTTTTAAACAGTATTTTTATATATTTCTTGTAGGCTCACTTTTTTCCCAGTGGGTTTCCCTCCTACTTCTGCTGTAGCAGCCCTTCCCCTATTGCAAGGCTGCAATTAGGTGACCCCAAAGCCTTCTCTTTTTCAGGCTGCATAAGCCAAATTATATCAGTCTTTCCCTACAGGAGAGGCGTTCCATCCCTCACATCATCTCTGTATCCCTCCTCTGGACTCACTCCAACAGATCCATNTTGGTGTCCCTCCTCGGGACTCACTCTAACACGTCCATGTCCTTCCTGTGCTGGGACCCCAGAGCTGGATGCAGTGTTCCAGGTGGGGTCTCACCAGAGCAGAGCAGAGAGGCAGAATCCCCTCCCTGGCCCTGCTGCCCACGCTGCTTTGGATGCAGCCCAGGACACGTTTGGCTTTCTGGGCTGGGTCATGTGCGGCTTCTCATCCACCAGCATCCCCAAGTGCTTCTCAGCAGGGCTGCTCTCAATCATCCCCCAGCCTGTATTGATACCTGGAGTAAATTCATGATAGCTGTTCTGTGACTATAAAAAACCCAATTATATATATGGTAAATATTTAGAATCCTCATTTGAAATAACCTAATTTTTGCTGGGAGATAATTACAGACAAAAGTGTACCCTTGGCTGAAATTTCTCCTATTAATGTATGAGACCTACTGAGATCCTGTAAAGACTGAAAATTCAAGTAGGACAGGAAAAGTAATCCTTATTTAAAAACTTGGCATGTGACTTATGTCTGGGTCTTAAAGAGTTCCCCAGAGCTGTAGATGAACTGGGCTAAAACTATATGAATGGTAATTTGAATGGAACAGGAAGGGTAGCTATACTGAACCATGTTCCCAGCTCCTACTATAAAGAGCAAGCAGCTCTCAGAATATTGCTCATATGAACTCTATTCCTATAAAAATTACTTCAGTTAGTTCTATGGTCATTTCAATTAAATGGATAAAGCAACATAACTTACCAGAAATTAATGACCTCATCTTATGCTTAAAAAAAACGTGTCTACATACTAGAGATGAGAAACTTTGCTATTCACTCTCTGACTTTGCGTTTCTAAACCTCAGCATGAGGCAGGTTTATGAGCTGCAGATTGAGAGTTTGCCAGTACTTTCAAAACAATATGCTCCCTGGTTTCATTCAGGTGAATTTGGAGTTTTGATTGTTTATTCTTAGCACCCTGTGTGTCCTGCATATCTTCACAAGTGTCCTCAGTTTACTCTAAATGAATTTTAATTTTCCACAGACCACTGTCAGCCTCTGACCTCAGCTGTAGCAAGCCAAATCTTAATTCAAAGCCCAAGCAACACTGCAGGTCATTGATGAGGAGAAAGTGTTCTGCAAACACATAGACAGAGCGAATACCATTCTGATTGTGAACTTTTTTCTAGAGCTATAAAAGCCCACGTGGAAAAGCCAAAAATGTCATGTCCCATTGGCTTTTATTCAGTTGAGACCAGAAGCTCCTTGAGAAGTAGGTGACAAAATCTTCGATCTGGTAGTCTAGAAGGTATCTGCTTATTTTTGATACTATACTTGAATGCGTGTATCCATCCCACTCCTTAGGATGTGAGCATGGGTTCTGGAAATTGAGAATTCTCTTGGATCACAGGTGTTTTGAAGCTTTAAAATCACTTGTATCACCTTCGTGCTTTGACTGATAGTGTCTCTCATTTCTTTGTCTGTTTCTGAGAGGCTGGTGTAAGTCCCTTCATTCTCAAGCCACACTCACAGTACCAGAGCAGAAGGTCACACAACTCAGACACAGTGAGACACAGACTAGCAAGTAATCTCCCTCTCTAAAGGACAGCAAAAATCTCATCACTCATTCTGCACTTATCACACACGGCATCTTTATTGACGTTGCTTTAATCTTTCATGAAAAAAAATGAGTAGAATGTGAAACAGGCAAAGACAGCAAAATCAAAATTGTAAGTCAAAACCCAGTGATACTGAAGCCCAAAACTGCTTACTCTTTTGCCATGGAGCTTGTCTAGATTTGCCCCATATAATTAAGGTCAGTATCCAGATAAACAGGAGAATGACTAGGAAAAGAATCAGCACTAGCACAATGAGATTAAAAGAAAAATCAAAGCTGCGAATTGTAGCCCAACTTTCAAGTAACACTATACAGTTTTTTCCTGTACACAGTTGAAGTATGAAACATTCTCCTGTGAAATTCTCTGATCTATGAAATTGTCATTATAACAGTATCTTGGAAACAAAGAGAAGGGTAAATGAGATCTTCAGCTGCAAGTATCTTTGCTTTGGCCCTTTAACCGCTCCTGTTAAGGCAAGCACTTCTAGAACTATGGTGTCACGTTCTACCAGCCAGCATTACACGTATGAATCTTGTCAGATAAATCTTGTCCAGTGAAAGAAGACCCCTGTACAGATAAACTGCTGGCTTTCAATGACATTCCTAACTGTAGTCTAAGAAGAATTTATTTTATAGAGAATTCCCATAACCAGGAATTGCTCTTTCTTAAAAATAAAACTGAAATAGGTCTAGGATGCTTTTGTTTTACAAATAAGGTCTGAAAAGGTTTTTTTTCCTTTGTTATCTCCTTGAGTTAATGTATACTGTTTTGAACAAAAAGTTCTTTGGGAAATGAGTAGAGACCCTTAACATGGTACTACTAGGAAACATTATGGTCCTATGAGAAATGGACAAGGATGGGACAAGACTATCAACTGAGTCTCCAACTGGAGATCAAACTTGTTCTGTTATATCTCAGACTAGGGACCTAGACAAAAGCAGTGAGGTGTAATGGCCCAATGTCTTTCTATACTTCAAGGAAGGGACAGTTCCCATTGCTCCTTCTCTGCTAGACCAACCTGTGTGTTTGCTTTAGCAGGAGATGGGAGTTGCTGCTTCTGCTGTGCTCCTACTGTCTTCATTTGGTACTCTAGTCCTGAACATAGAGCTAATTTCTACTCTGTGAGTGTGTTTCTCAAAGACTCATTCTTCCAATATGTCAGAGTACTTAATGTACTACATTATTTGCTCCAGCTGAATATTTAATGAAATCCCAAGATTTTGAATACGAAGGAAAGAAGTTCACATTCATGTCTAATAAGGTGGAATGAGAGAAAAACACTAACACATATTATGCACAAAATACCTTGTGACTGATTACTGACGAGTCAGCTTAGCAGAAACCCATAGACATGCATGTGGGAGAGAGGATGCAAAATTCAGGTGAGCACTCACACTGCCCTGACTGGGATTGGCAAAAAATACTGGAGAAACTGTAAGACATTCAGTGGCAGATATATATTTGCATGATAAACTGGCAACTGCCACTAAAAAGATGGGTTGCTTGGTTCATTTGCACACGAACCTTCTGAGTACAACTTTCTGCTTTGACTGCTTTCCAGTCTATAGCTGGAAAGCCCAACCTTTTTTCCCCAAACATTGCTATGATTAAGCAGTGCAAAGAAAGTGGGATTCAGAGCAGCCAACAATTCAGCAAAAGGATTCCACCTTTAAATGAGGCAAAAGAGAAGCAATTTGCTGCAAAAGCATGTTGACTCAGTGGGCAAGTGAACAAAATTTGCACTGGCAGAAGCTTACAGGTGTTCATCAGAGTTAGTTAGGAAGTAGAGTTTTATGTCTACAGCCAGGATTAGGCATAAATTAATGTGTAGTAACTGTCAGTTTTGGGTTTTTGAAGAGGTTGAAGTGTAGTGATGTTACATGAAAATCATAAGGTTACATGAGCATCATAAGGTACAATGAGAATCATTCTTTTTAAGGTTTAAGGTTTTAACATTCTTTTCTTTATCCATTCTTTTCTTCATGGATATTCCTACTAAATTCATATTGACAATACTTGGTACTGTCAAAGACTGTGGTAGAAACAGGTAGAAACAAACTGAAATAGATGGAAAATAGAAACATGGACACAGCCAACCCAGGGATGGATTTGGCCATTTGGAATAAAGGTTCCTGTCCTATGATATTCAGCCAGTATCTTCATCAAGTAATTGGTCAGACAAACATACATTGCTTTGGGAAAGCAACTGAAGGTGGATGGTTTTAAAAATGAAATGCCTAGATGGATGCTCTAATCCACTCTAAACCACTAAGGCAGTAGTGGCTGCATTCTGTTCCTACATACCCATTATCTAATGTAAAACTTACAGAAGAACCCATATATCTGGTTTCTTCACTTTCATGAAGACACTGGGCAGAACACAGGAGGCCTTCAGCCATATTATGCCACATTAATCTCTGAAAAGAGTTATGAACAAGAGCAAAGCAGTCAGCCATGACTCAAGGAAAAAGCACTTTTCTTCTTTATATGATTCTTCTCTTTCTGCTGTCTGAATTTACAGAGCTGATCAACAGCTCTGAAAAAATTCACATTTTCTCTACTGCACTCACCTGATATTGGCCAGTCAAACCTAACTTGTTGATCATATTCCATCCCTTGACTCAAGTATAATAAGAGGCATAAACAATTAATTTGCTACCTCCCTGTTGCAGACGAAAAGCCAAAATTAAACACCCAAAAGCAAGTTTGACTTCAGTTTTATACTGCAGTCCCAAGGCAAGGCAAATGTCTCTCTACTATCTCGCTGTGAATGGTTTAGAGTACTTTTTTTGCAGGGCGGTTCTTTATATATTTTCTTGTTTGTTTCCTCCTTCAGTTCCCCATCGCCAATTTCATGGCAGACTTTTCAGTACAAGGTTATGAATGCTTTGCTGGCCTTCCTCTCATTGTTTTTGGAACAGTGCAGTGAGCAGGACATGCTTCAGTTACTATTAAGTGAATGTTCAGTCTTGGTCTAAACACCAGCAAAGTGAACAAGGGAAGAGAACAATAAGCCAAAACACCCAGAGACAATAAAGTTAAAAGTAGGCTGTCACATTAATGTCTTTGTTGCATTCTCCTCTTCATCAAGACCTTTGACTCAGGCCTCTGTAGCAGGGTAGAGGATGAGTCTAGCATTATTTTCATGGCACTGATGAATGAACTAATTCTAAATGGGGAAAGTAAATATTATGATGCTTGGCACTGGATCCCTACAGCTTTGATGTTATTTGAAGTTTGCCGCTGCTTCAAAGCAGAAAGAGCAGTGACTTGTGCTGTTGAGATTACAAAGACCTGCCAACGAGGGTGTGGCTCACATACTGGTCTGTTAAGGTCCTGAATGGCACTGCCATCTGGCATTCTGCTTCATTTTGTCTCATGTTTACACAAATAAAAAAGCACTGTTGACACTTTTGTGACCTTGTTCATCCAGGGACCACAAAGTTCTTTACAAAGGATCAAGGTATTCAATATGTACAATAACCCCACTAAATCCTCATCAGTTTCACTGTTGTGGGCCATAGATCATTTTACATTGTTATTATATGCTGACAGCTAGCTACGATAGACTAGCTATAAAAACACCATCTTCCAAGGAATTACATAGTTGGTCACAGAATAGCTATCATGACAATTAACAGAGACATTGCTGTTTTGTTCTCTCTAGGGCTCTTTGCTGCCTATTGTGAAATGGCTTCTCCTCAGTATTCTGTTGGCTTCTTAGTTTATCGGTGAACAACGAAAACTGTTTATCAAGCCATGTATAGAGAAGTCCTTGATTTGATCTGAAATGCATTTATGCAGCTAAAGACATTGTTTGGTACTGAGCAAATCTTTCTGGAATGACACATATTTAATCTCAGGTGAATATTATGCAAGTAATATTTCAGTGACTAGCAGGAGAGCTGTTAAGATCTTTGTCCTCACTCTAGAGATGAGTTTGGGTGAATGCAGCTATCAAAACAGAGGAAGGAAAGCTGGACTATTTGATGATGATGATGATGATAATAACAGTGTTAATATTAATTATAATGCTGAAATCAGTGCTTTTATCAAACAGATAAAAATATTGAGCAAAGCTGTCAAGGAAGATAGTTTAGAGAAAGAGAAAACATTTGCCATTAATTGAAATAACACATATGTAATTGGAAGAAAAACAGTTAAATGAGAAAATCTTTCCTAACTCTACACAGTCACCTTTTGAATGAGTCAAACTGATTGATGACTCATTGAAATCAGTGTAATAATAACAAAGTAAAACCTGACCTACAGAGTTTAATCTTAACTCTTAACTTTAATCAGTGGAGACAAGAGATTAATGTATGCAAAAAACTCAATGTCAGAACTGCTGACATACATATCTTACTGCTGTAACTGCCTCTGGAGACTTTGTCTGAGGCCCTCAGTGCCAAGCATTATGTAAAAACATTTTCTTTACTGTAGAGTTAACAGTCAAAATCAAGGAATAAATAATGCAGAGAGAAGGAACACATTTCTGAACTCCCAATCTTCTCCACAGCCACTATGCAATCTTGTCTTCTTTGTGGATTGTTGTGTGGTTAGAATCAGGTTTATTGGGAGATAAAAAATCTGGTAACAGATCATATTCAGTCGGAACAGCACTACATGAAAAGCCAGAATATTGGCTGAAAGAAGGATCATATATCCAGTCCTCAGCTTCCACTGATGAAATAATCTCTGACACAGCCTGCCAGAAATAATTGTATCTAATAAACTGAGAGAAAGCACAATTGAATTTTTTACAATTCGGTCATCTTAGGCAATTTCAGTTGTACCATTCTATGCAAAAGATCCTTACATTCTGATCCAAAGAACAAATTCCCCAAATACGAAACTAAATGCAGTTTTGTGCTGGATAAGTTCCTTAGTGCTGAGAAAGACCCATCACATGCTGTCAGGTT
This sequence comes from Pomatostomus ruficeps, assembly GCA_013400735.1. Classification (NCBI taxonomy): domain Eukaryota; kingdom Metazoa; phylum Chordata; class Aves; order Passeriformes; family Timaliidae; genus Pomatostomus; species Pomatostomus ruficeps. The sequence goes on from VYZT01001923.1 coordinate 11,105, forward strand.
GTAGCTAGGCCTCTGAGAAGCTGCAAGACTCTTCAACTTGCAGCCAGTATTTAATCAAGAAGCTCGGGAACCCTTTCCCTCATTTGGAATCCTTCCAACACTGCTTCAGAGCTGGGAGTTATCACCAAGTGCTCTCACTGGCACAGGAGCTGTATCAGCTGAATACACTAGGAAAGGCCTGCTCTGTTGGTGGACAAGTGGAGAGAGGCAGGAGAGGAATTCCCCCAAGCCTCTGTCTCAGTGACCTCGGTGACCTGTGTCCATAGCCTAACAGGAGCACCATAAGTGTGCATTTCTGCTCTGCATAGAAGCAGTGACATTCTGAGAAGGGCACACCCTGCCCACAGCATCTCCTGCTGAAGGAAATAAGGAAAAGATAAAGTCTCTTGGGATAACCCTTTTTTGCACAGTCTGTCTGCAATACCTCTAACCATTTCTAGAAGAGGTAAGTGTTACAAGTATTGTGAAACAGGAGAATTTGGCCTAAAAAATCTCTGCAAGGTCTCTACACAGGTGTCTCCTGATATCAGTGGAGATAGGTTGTTTGCAGAGTGACTTTGTCCCCACTTCAAAAGCAAAAGTGAAGAGAGTTTATTGTGAATTAACAACGTACTTTTTCATCATTGTGTGTTGTCTGTTGACAATAATTCAGCCAATTTTTTATGGGTAGCATCTTATCTGTTTTCCTAAAATAATTCAAGAGTATGTCTGTGTAAATGGGAAAATTTAGCAAACTTATCCATGAAAGATTGATTTGCCTTTGAAATATGACCTTTCTTTTATATTTCACCAGCTCTTACTGCTTGAATATTATTCAGGCTTTTTGAATATATACACATTTGCTTTCAAATGGAACAACTTTCACACCAAATTATGCTTCAAGGAGAAAGACAGAGCTTACTAAGGGAAATGGGTTGCAAGTTTTAAGGGAAAGAGGTTACTCTTTCTCTATTACATTCTAAGAACCTTCTTTTACAGTGTTTGTCATATAATGGGAAGCCTTCACAAATACTCGGTACTTCCATTTTCAAATACTGAAAAATTAATTTGCTTCAAATATTATGACACTTTAAAAATGTTGGTTCTAGTTGTCTGCCTTGTAGTTTTAAGTTTTTAGGTGTTTTCTTTTTCTTCAATTATGGTCAGTACTTTTACATTCAAAACAAGGTTTTCACTCCAGAAAGTCCTTTCTCAGCACCTATGGGGACCACAAACCAATTTGAAAGACTGTATGTGGTGTGTGTTCGGTCCCAAGAGCAGTAGTCTCTTGTCTTTCCTTGAAACACAGATAGTCATAACTTCATCTTTTTCTCCTCTCTGGTGGGATGAAACAAAACCTGTAAGATGGCTCTGTCTAGCAACAGAAATAACTTAGGCCACAGAGAAAACACTGAGTAGTTAAGGATCTGTAGGAGAAAAATCCCAGTGGCCATATCAAGTTCTCTCAGCAGAATCTGGGGGAGTATTTAAAGATGTTAGTACATCCTTGCTTGCTCCTAAACTCCTCCCTAAACACTGTGTTTTGGCTTATGTTGAAAACATAAACCTAGGATCCGACCAAATATGTCCCTTCTTCTGTTCTTACAGAATAGGGCAAGGAGGAGAGAAATGCTGTAGTCCATCTTTGAAACGGGGCAGACCCATCACCGGTTTAAAATACCCACTTATTGACCCACCTGCACACATTGGTGTATTCATACAGGGGTATGGAGTGCTGCTTGCTCCTGCCTGAAAGCTTTGCAGGCATGTCTCCTTTCTTTAGCACTCTGTAATCTGTTTACATGCTTTAGCCTGTAGCTCAGCAATGCCACCACTGCAGATAAGAAGAGTGCTTGGAGAGGAGAAGATTCTCTTCATTAGTAACCTCATGTGAGCTTGCCCATCAAGCACTGCTCCCTTAACTAAACACATGCAAAGACTTTCCATGTGCTGATTTGCAAAAGCATTGCAAAATACAGGAAAGAGAGGAAAGGCAGTGCCATTTTGCTGACTGGACAGAGCCATCAGTTCTGTCTGTGAGAGCTACACCAATATGCAATGCTACTGAATATTTGCAGTGCAGTAAAACTGCACGTACTGAACTGCTCTTCAAGTCCTGTCATTATTTTCAGATAAAATAATGGCAGCTAGCAGGAAGCAGGAGTTCTGACAAAGCGTTCAGTGGTACTGCAATAGGGAACTTTCAAAGACAAATTCCCTCCTCAGAAAAGAGAGACTTGAGTTGTCTTTTTCACTGATACTCAAAATGTCCCAAAAGGCATCAATACTACCCATGTATTCTGAGATTATCTATTTGCTAGGATGTTCCAACTAAAAATCAACCACTGGGCCTAGAAGCCTAAATTAGAGCTCAGGCCTCTTGGCTGATCCTTGAAGCACCAGGTTAACAGTGTACCAAGCAGACAGTGAACATTACGCCTGTGCTTGAAGAGCATCATCATTCAACCAAGCATTCAAGCACATGGTTGAAATCAACTACCTGTGTAAAGTGCTTTGCTCGATCACAGCCTTCCATCCATCAAGATCTGAGACTGAGTTCTCCTCCTAAGGCAGGCCTGCAGGAATGTATAGCGGGAGGACCTCCTCCTAGAGTTATTTCATTACTTATTAGATAAAGTCACAACTTGTGGAGAGCAAAACACCCAAAAACTTGTGAGCAACGATTTTTGACAACAACCATCTCTGAGAAGTCATCAAAAGTTCTGAAAAATGGTCTTCAAAACCCATCAATCAAACAACCCAAGTCTTGTGTCACTCTATTCTAAACTGAAAAGCCTCCTATCCTGCAAGAACAGGCATAATACTGGGATATTAAAACTTTGCTACAAAAAACTATTTTTAATACAGTAGTTAACAACGTTTCTGCTGACATCCAAATGCTGCATACTAAAAATACTTTCTGTCTTTATTCCAGAGCAGAATTTTGTATGCATAAAGAAATAGCTGCTGTCTTCTTCAAACACAGAACATGTCTGACATCTAAGGCTAGACAGTGAAAAAAAGCAGAGTCCCGGAGCTGTGAGCTTACTCTTTTATACTAAATTAGATACACTGTTACTGCAGTTGTGTAGCAAATCAGGTCTTTGAGTGTACAAAATGGAAAGATGGCCATGCCACCACAAATTCCAAATGAGGGTAAATAATATTTTACAACCTGTGTATATACATTGATCACAGTGTTGTAAGGTACCCGTCCATCTTAATGAAAAAAAAAGTATCATAAAATTTGAATAGAGAAATGACACTAAAAGTATTTTCTCATATTATGCAACAATAAACTGCCTTATAAAAGGCACTTATTCCCCTAGCCAGCAGAAATGAAACAATTGACTCCTCCAGTATTTCAGTCAAATTCTCTCCAGCAGCTTCCATATATGTCACAGCCAAAAATAAATCTTGTTGCCATTTCAAATGTAGAGGGAGATGCTGTTCCTCATTCCTAGTGACAGGAGAAAACACAGAGTGACTTGAAGCACTAAGATTCTTGCCTATCTTAATGGACAAAAAAGCAAACTAACTATTCAACTGTAAGGTTTCCTTCCTTCCTTCCTT
>VYZT01001924.1:0-15499 GCA_013400735.1 Pomatostomus ruficeps
CCTGCTCAGCCTTGAGAAGAGATTACTGAGAGGGTACCTCTCACTGCCTGTAAGTGCCTGAAGGGAGTGTGCCAAGAGGATGTACCACCCAGGCTCATCTCAATGGTGCCAGGCAATAGCACAAGAGGCAATGGGCAGAAACTGATGCACAGGAAGTTCCATCTGAATATGAGGAAGAACTTTACTGTGCAGATGACTGAGCACAGGAACAGATTGCCCAGAGATGACATGTAGTCTCCCTCATTGGAGATGTTCAAGAACCATCTGGACATAACCCTGTGCAATGTGTTCCAGGATGACTCTGAGGGGGGAGGTTGGACCAGATGACCCACTATACTCACTTTCAACCTGACCCATGCTGTAACAGTAAAAAAAGTGAAATTTTCACAGTAGCTGCCTGGCTTGTCTCTAAATCAATTAAGACAAATGTGTAGAAACTTTAATTTGGATTTTTCTGTGAAGAAGTAATCTTTTTTTCAAATATAGCTAATACACAAAATGAAATTCAGTGTTCAGCCCTCAAAGGATCAATAGGCCAAGAAAAGAGAAGGCTGAAGATAGTTTGGGGTTTTTTTGCATTTCAATATCAAGCAGCAGCTTCTTGAATTTATGTGTTTCTAGCCTCTTAGTGCTTGCATAGATTTTTATGAGGTGTTGGTACAGATATCACAGATAACAAAACAAATCAATTGAAAAGAGAAAGAAATCATCAAAACACTAATGAAAAATTCTGTAGTCTGTAGTTCTGTTTATGCAAGAGTTAATTCTGAATATTTATGCAAACAGCATCAAATACAAATTGAAAGAGAGCAAGTCCCACAGATGCAAAGCTGAGTGTAAAGGCCAGTAGCATCCAGTGCTGCTGAACAGATACATTCTGCTTTTAAAAAGTCAGCAACAAGGCTTGACACATGGAAAATCCACGTGACTCAACATTTGCTCAGAAAAGAGAAGAACCACACATAGCAGCTAGTTTCCCAGGCAACTATGAATCTCTGGGAATATATCCTGAAGAATTATCTTTCTCAGTGTCTTTTACAGGAGAAACTATTGTTATGCAATGGTGAGTAACAGAATGCTTTTCTGTTTGAGCTTAATTAGATAATTTCTGCAGTTTTGGCCCAAATGCTCCCCAGACTAATGAGGTGGGGAATGAGTTCTTATGGGTTTCACAGGTTTTTTCAGCTTTTCCAAATTATTTAGTAGATTTTGTTTCATTTTGTCTAGTTTTTGTAGGATGAGATTGCCCTCCTCCCATTCTCTCTCCTCTTTTTGTAATTTTTTTCGGTTCTCTAGAAAATATATATTGCAGAAATCTCTGATGATGATGACCATATATTAGTCATACTTCTGTTAGAACTGGTTTTAAAAGATCCTCTGAGAATATTTTGCCTCATACCTCCAGTGTGACCATGCTTTTCCCAAAGGAAAATATATGAATAAGCACTATAAAAAATAAAATCACTAAAAGAAACAGTCATTGCTGCTCAAGCACAAAGAAAGAGGGTTCTCTGGCAGATAATATGTGCTTTTACATGTACTTTTTTGGGCAAAATTTTGCTTGAAGGTTGTCCTGGTGCTGGCAAACAACAATGCCTATAAGCCACTTATTTTTGAAAACTAAGGTGGATATACACACACACAGACACAGAATACTACTCCTACATAGCCCAGGTGCACTAAATCTGACTTGTCCCTAGAAGATCTGATCAGCAGCACCCTATGCATATCTGAGAACTTCTTCTGGACAATAATGTCATCAGAAATGGAATGCAAGTTGTTCATCCAGAATGAGAAAATGTTTCTGATGAAAACACTGGTGGTGTAGGTTAGCACCAGTGGGCAGATAAACACCACACAGTCCCTTGGTCACTTCCCTCATCATTTCCTTTGGGACAGGGCAAACAGAGTGAGTGCCTTGGTGCTGTGCAGACACTGTTCAGCAGAAGCTAGAACATTAGCAGTTATAGCACTATCTTGGTCAAAAACCTAAACCACAGCACCATATGTGCTGCTATGAAGAAAACTAAACAGTAGTAAAAAACCCCAAATAAATAGCAGAAAGCTAAGGAGTAGCTATGATGACTACATGGAATGATGAACAGGTCATCCATGGGTAGAAATCTTGTTTAAGCAAAAAAGAATAGCATATATCCCACTCCCAGGATGTCTGTTTCTGTAAAGTCACATGAGCTATTCTGCATTTCAATGGTTTAGAATCAACTGGTTTGGGGGGTTTAAATCTGGTGTAGCTTGGCAGAACTTCTACAAGTATTTTTAAATGAGCTTATTTTTGCCTACAAAAGGCACTCTACTGTGGTGATTGGAAATAATGTTTGTGGAAAATTTGATTGAGGACACCTTGGTTTAGTAAAAACCTAGATATATTTTTCCATTACTGAAAATTGCTCTAGTTTTAGAGATTTATCCAATCAAAGGCACAGAAGTAAATAAAATAGTTACAATTTTGGGTACTCACAATAAACGCTTGCGAGCTAGCAATGGTACAATAATCCCTCTCATGAACCATATGTAGAAATTGCTGTAAAGAATTCATATTTTGAAGAATGAAAAGGAACAGCAATCTTTTGGTTTTTGTGAGGGATAAATTAACATTTTTATGGTGGTATGTATCTTCTACATGGAATTCACTCAAGACTACCAATGCAAATTTCTTAGTACAGTAAAATTAAAGAGGGGTTGCTTTCTTTTCCATTAAAAGTAAACAAAATAAATGAAAAAAGATGTTTTATTTTCTACTTAAATACATTCTCATTTTATCATAGCCTATCCAGACTGAATACTGCATAAGCAGCATCATGTTTGTAAAGACTGAATCATGGCTACTTGCTCACCAATATATCTGATCTGATAATTCTCTGAGGCAATCTCTACCATTGAATGAAATAACTTAAATGTTTGCTGTGTCAACAAAGATATGTCTGAGGAGTAGATACATGGGCTTTCTTCAAGAAACTGCATTTTCTAAGTACATCTATAAATTATACAATACTTCTTTTATCTTTTTGAGGGTTTTTTAATTTTTTTTCATAAAATATTGATAGCTGTCATTAAAATAGCAATTCTTCCATTCAGGTTTCTATATTCTTCAGTCAAAAAAGTGTCATAGTGCCCAGAAATCAAATGTGGCGGTAATAAGAGATCCTAGATCTTACCTGGCATCCATCTAACTTCACAGAAAAATTAAATTTTAAATGCTGTAGCTACAAAATTTCATCTCTTTAGTGTAAATGACAGCTTTAATTGTGTTACACAAGATAAATCAAACTTCGATTTTAGGGTATATACCCCTGAGGCTGCTGTGGGTATAATAAACCCTGAAACTGAATAAGTGGGTAGAAAGGTGCCCAGAAAGCAATGTGGGCACTGACTAAACCAGTTCTGGAAGCTGTGTGTCCCGTTTTCACAGCACCATATCAGATCTAATGTCCGTGCACTCTGATGCAACCCCTTTGAACTCATAACTCTTTCTGAGCATCTGCAGTTAAGTGTTCAGCTGTTCTGCATGGGCTTATCCCTGGAATCTCTACAGGCTAAAAAATTCAACACAACACTAGTTTTCTCCAAGTAGACATCTTAAAATTCTTTTTTGGAAATGGAGAAGAGTTTCTTAATTTCTCATATCTCTGTCATGGTCCTTTTCAGCATCTGAATATAATTTGGACTCACCTCACCCAAATGTCAGTAACAACAGAGGGCACTGCACACCATTTAAGGACTTGTTATTGTGATATTTAGTTTAAGGAAGGAGTTCTTTTTAATATTGTATTTTGGAGGAGTGAGTTGTATAAAATAGCTTAACTTTGAAAGTTTAATTTACTACATAACCATGTTAGATTAACCATATTTCATGAAAGCAGAGATACTGCAAAGGCATTTGGAGAAAAAACCATGGTGTGTGGTAAGCAAGGGTTTTTTATGTTTTTATATTGGCCTCCTCTGATGAACATATAAGAAGTCTTACAAACTTCAAATATCAAATTTGATGAGTTACAGAACAGCATTGCAAATTATTATGCCTTAGTTGTCTGATATATGAAACAAACAAACAAAATTTCAGTTTCTGTTGAAAAAATTGTTTTAATTTCTCCTTTCCAGGATGTAAAGTCCTTTTTGACATGCATTTTTAGAATTTCAGCTCTCCTCAGGGATAGTATATTTTTTGCATAGATGTATGCTCTACTTGTCTTGTGGCTTAAGAGGAGAAATATGTTTGGTAGGTAGATCTGAGACGCAAGAATAAAAGATGACATTTCAAAAACCCACTTGTTTTAAAGGTTGATCATTATTAAATAAACATAAAATTATTAATTAACACAGTCATACTTTCCTGAAATGCAAATTATCACTGAACATTAACACAAACTCAGTTTGATGGCAACTGAATAATTTTAAGATGGTTAAACTTTATATCAATGATACATTTCTAAATAGTTCATTGAGATTGTAAGAGAAGGTCAAAAGCTGTTCATTATTAGAGTCAAAAAGATGAGTAGGTTGATCTGAAATGCACCTTTAAAGACACAGTCAGATTTCAAGCCACAGTAAGATTAGGGAGCACGTTTTCTTTGAAAAATCCTTGTAAGACCACCTATAATAAATAATTAGTAAATCATAAACAAATGTGTAAAATACCTTTTCACATATTGCATAATCTCTTAGTGAGCATTTAATTTTCAATTTAGTTGTATAAATCATCTAAACATAGTGTTCTCCAGTGGACTCAGGTTATCTATATTTTGTAGGTACAGAGTACATATGCAATCAGTGGGAGAAAAACATGTTTGAGGTAATTGCCTAATAGCATAAGAGCTTGAATTTCTTGCTTAAATAGATCACATCTGTGCAGCTCTGCTTAGCTTTACAGTAACATTCCAATGTTACTAGCTTTTGATATAGAAACAAATACATAAGATGGCGATAGATTTAAGTACTCTTATGTTTGTTCTTTCAGCATGTAAATACAAAGAAGCTCAAACAGAATAAAAAACAATGTGCCTGATAACTTGCCTTAAGCATGATACTGCAGCCTTATATTAGGTTGCTATTTCTGGTGGCAGTGCTTATGCTGAGACAAGATAGCACAACAATTGCTCTGGTGAGGTCCCGGCTACACTACTTGCAGAAACTTGCAAAATTCCCATCAAGTGCAGAGGTTTTTAATGATCCCTAAGACATAATGATCACATATAGTCTTTCTGAGAGAACCGTCCTTTGGGCTATGACTTTGTTATTTGTAAAGAATCAAGGTTGTTCCAGTCAGATGGATGGCATAATGCTCTGCACTAAGGGTTGCTATCAGATGTACAGATAGGCTTTTCCATACAAAATACTCTTTGATCTCACATCTAAGAAAAACAAAATGATTCCTAGTTCAGTTACCACATTTTACATTACATTATTACAATAGAGGTTCTCCTGTGCAAAGAATAAGCATAAGGAGAAGGAAACATACAGAACCTATTATTATTTTTATCTAACAGACACCAGTTACATTTAAATACTTAAACCAGCATCAAGACTTATATGCATGCCCACAGCTATTGAAGGTTAACCTCTCAGCTTTCATTATACATATTAATTTCCTCCTGAAGAAAACATCACCTTTGTTATTTATTACTTACATGGATACTGGTGACTGGTGAAATCATACTGCATCCATACTACATTCTTTGAAAGAATTTTCTTCAACTAGCTGGCACCAGGAATGGTTTAGAAGAACCCATAACAGAGGTATCATTGGCTGCATGTAAAGGAACACATGCCATAACGGATCAAATAATCCCCGTTAAAAAGGCAGATGACTTTGAAAAGGAAAGAAAACATGTGGACCTGTTGGAGTGATACAGAGACGAGTCATGAAGATGCTCAAAGGTTCAGAGCACCCCACCTATGATGACAGGCTGAGGGAGATGGGGCTGTTTGGCCTGGGGAAGAGAAGGCTTCTGCAAGAACTCAGAGTGGCTTTTCAGTAACTAAACAGGGCTTATTAAAAAAACAAGAGAGGGACTTTTTAGCAGAACCTGTTGTGATATGACAAGGGGTAATGGTTTTTTTCCCCTCCCAGGAAGCATTCAAGGTCAGGTTGAACAGCACTCTGAGACACTGGATCTAGTTGAAGATATTCCTGCTCATTGTAGGGAGATTGGAGTAGATGACCTTTAAACATTCCTTCCAATCAAAATTATTCTATGATTCTATGATTTTTCAGCTTTTATTTACTAAATGTCAAAATTAATTAAAGAAATACTGAGATCACTCCATCCCCCAGTGTAAGAGATTTTTTTATTTTAAAAATATGAAAGGGTTACTGTTGAAAGCAAATCTGTCAGGCACTTCAGACACATTAATCACAGAAGATCTTCACATTTTCTAGAATTAAAAATAAATATAAAAACCCAGAAAGATACTACTGAGAGATGAATTTTCAAAATATGCCATTTATCCTCGAAAAATTGTCACTTGTGACACATCAGTAACATACATTGACTGTTGTGTGTTATGGGAATGGTCCCCTAATTAGTTTTGTCATTAAAATTCATTTAAAATCATTTTGTTCTTGATATTTCTTAATTATTCCAATGACACATTCAGATGCCTCCAGATGGCTTGGAGCAGGATAAATAGCACTGAGAAACTTCTCTAATAGCATCCTACTCTGATTGTTAATATCATTCATGCAATATCCAGTTTCTCTATATTAATTTCAACATAATTAAGTAACAAAAGGCAAGAAATTCCTTTGGTGATGTTTTGGGGTTGGAAGAAGTATCTTCAACTGCAAAGATGTGCAGTCTGAAAAATCAGCGATATTAAAATCTGAATAGAGAACAAAATCTCTATTGGGAGATTTGGAAAGAGGCTTCCAATACATGCATATGGCTTAATTACTTATTTCCATATTCACACTGAAAATTTTAAAGTGATATGATATTATTTTTCTTTCAAAAAAAGTTTTCAACCAACTTGCCCAATAACAATTGTATTGAAATGTTGAACCAGATTCTATCAGGGCCATTAGTTTCTCAGCACTTACCTTAAGAAAGCTGCATCTTCATTTCAATAAAATGAAAAACACAGATGAAAAATGTCAAGATCATGCAGCTGAGACACTGTATATATCCATAAGGGAAAAAACACTACTGTTTTTAAGAAATTGGAATCATGTGCATTATCAGTTTCCTATAGGAAGAGTATTCCCTATTTCTTCCTTTAAATCTAAAATATTTTGTATTAACTATGGCAATATTTTAAAAACTCCTACATGATTGGGAATCTGTCAAAAATATAAGCTTCTGTTAGGCAGACAGCCTGATTTGGTCACCAATCTTTGATACGCACACGGGTGCTTTGACTACGGTAACCAACATAAGGTAGATTTAAACAGAGACATGCATTGTTAACTAAACTGGGTTTCTCTCAAATCCTTTCACCTCTATCCCTGTGTTTATACTCTATGCCAAGATTGTCTGTGAGACAGGAAGTTTCTCAGAGTATTAAGAAACACTAATTTACTCATTCTTTAGAAAAGCTAGAAGAGAGGTGGAGCTACAATTTTCTTATCTGTTTCCCAGATGATTCAATAAATGAATAATCTACATGAGGACCTGATTCTATGTCTTCCTCAAAGAAAGAAAACAGTGACCTCAAGTATCACTGTGTTTGAAAGCTTTCTGGCTGAACAATTTCAACAGAGCAGCAACATTTGTTGCCTGAGCACAGAAGAGGACTTGTGAAAAGGACTATGATTCTACGATTATATGAATTCTGCTCTAAGTATCTCATAAAATGATGAGTTTGGGAGGAGTTTCTAAGAAATTACAGCTTGAAGAAAAAGAGGCAATATAAGGAAACACACAAAAAAGAAAGCAACAGGTTGATATGTTTTCTGATCTCATTTCCAACCTAACACTTTGTAATTAAGACCTGTCCTGTGCATTATCTAATTTTCTTTGCAGCTCAACAACCTAATATTTAACTCAGTACTTTCCAGGAGCTCCAACACTTCATTCTAGGAAAGGTAATTTTTAATGATAATGTCAATACATACCCAACCTTCAGTTTTTCAGTCATGGTTCATCTGAAATCCTCGAGCAACCTCCTTCTCAGTTTAAGCAAGCACCTAGTATCCTGTGAGCACATAGTTCTGATGCATTTTCTGACTGCTTTGCATGTCTCCTCAATACAGAATCACAGAATTATTTAGGTTGGAAAAGACCTCTAAGATTGAGTCCAACTTTTGACCAATCACCACCTTGTCAATTAGACTATAGCACTAAGTGCCACACAGTCATTTCTTGAACACCTCCAGGGATGGTAACTCCACCTCCTCCCTGGGCAGCCCTAACAGTGCCTAACAACCCTTTCCATGAAGAAACTCCCCCTGATGTACAACATGAACCTCTTGTCCTGTTGTTGGATGTCTGGGAGAAGAGACCAATCCCCACCTGTCTACAACCTCCTTCCAGGCAGCTGTAGGGAGTGATAAGGTCTCCCCTGAGCCTCCTTTATGCCAGACTGAACGTGCCCAGCTTCCTCAGCCACTCCTCACAGGACTTGTGCTCCAGACCCTTTCCCCGCTCCACTGCCCTTCTCTGGACACGCTGCAGCCCCTCAATGTCCTTCTTGTAGTGAGGGACCCAAACTGGACACAGGATTTAAGGTGTGACCTCACCAGTGCTGAGTACAGGGGAAAAATCACTTTTCTTATCCTGCTGGCCATACCATTTCTGGTACAAGCCAGGTTGCCGTTGGCCTTCTTGGCCACCTGGCCACAGCTGGCTCATATTCAGATGGCTGTTGACCAGTACCCGCAGGCCATTTTCCACTGGGCAGCTTTCCAGCCACTCTGCCCCCAGCCTGTAGCGCTGCAAGGGATTGTTGTGACCCAAGTGCAGCTTCTAACATGCTCAGTATAAACAAGAATTATAAGAAAGGGCACCTAATTAAAGATAATTCTGACAGTCAGTTGCTAATGTAGCTATGAGGACCAAGGTTTGTAACCAGTCTGTCCCCCAAAAACTTATTATACCAGTAAAGGAAACCAAAGAGAACAGATACCTTTATTTTTTTTATGCCTTGTTTTCCTTTTATCTGTTAAACTTGTAAATACTGCAGACTTCAAGAGCTGTACTTAAGCAGGGTTGGTGGGGAGATGATCACAAACAAACACTAAATGCAGGGTTATTTTTAAGGCAGCTTTTGGAAACCACTACCTTGCGTTTGCTGCTCTGACTTGTGTTTCCATGGAAGCAGGACTAGACATGAACAGTCAGTAGCAGATAAGACAGTTTCAACTGCCAGTTTCTGATTCTCAACTCTGTTTCCATGACAACCAGTGCTAGCGCCCTGAAAAGGAGGTGAGGTATTTAAAACACTACAGTACTCATAATAAATATCTGCTGCTGTACACACATGACACGGACCCCTTACATCTCCAACTACAAAAATGCTGCTCCAAGTAGCAGTGAAAATACATCTTGATACCAACTACTACTAGTTCCCTGGGCAGGTTTCAAGGAGAGAGAACAGGTGGCTTCTGAGAGCTGATTCCATCCTGACGTCAAGGAGCCAGAGGGGGAGGGGTTGTTCTCTTCTTTCAAAATCAAGATGGAGATAGACAAAGATGCTGTGCTAAATATATGTTATTGTTTCACAAGAAAAACATAGTATTTTTCTATATTTGGCATCATTTCGCAATAAAAATTTAACCAAAGCTGTCTTGAAAAAGTGACAGTGTGGCAGATGTGAGACTGAACAACTTAAGATGGTTCTCAGGGTGCACAGAAATTTTGCAGCAGCAACTGCCCTTTTCTGGGGTTAAATTTTTCATGCCTTTTGAAGAGCTACATACATCTTTTGTCGCGTGAAGAGATAGGTGTAGGCAAGGGCCATCTACTTCTGTCTGGACTCTTAGGAGAAAGGGCACAGAGGCATCACTTCTCCTGCCAGCAGGTCCATGTCACAAGAGACGGCTGTAGGCCAATTCTCATTTTAATCCAAGTTGCAATTTCAATCTGTTCCCTTCCCTTATACAAAGTACTTGAGCTAGACTGAATTCAAAAAAGAGAGGGAAAAGCCAAATTTATTTATCTTGCTAAGAAGATAAACATTAATATGACGCCTCTTGGAATAAGGGGAGGTGAATTTGTGTGTCTAAATTGCTATATGAAAGCAATAATACATTTTGTGTAGAGGTTGTGATGTCATGTCTCAGAAAACTGAAAAACCAAAGGGTCTATACCATTTCTGGTGCAACTTACAGGAAAAAGAAAGAGGAGGGATGACATGATGAATAAATGTCACCTGTAATACAAGCCTGTGATACTTTAGAAGCAACATTGTCACCACTATATATGGCATATGCCAAGGGAAAATGCTAGAGGCTTGCTCTCAGTGATGAAGCAGAGAATAAGTAGATTGAAATAAGTTATATAATATTTGTTCATTCAAACCAGCAATGGGAAAGTGCAGAGGAAAGTGTGTGTGTCTATTTTCCCAGGTAGTTTATAGTTAAAAGCACTTCTTTGAACTGCTTCAGCATAGCTCTGTTGTTTATAGTTAGATTTAGAGTGGAATGTACCCCAGATATGATAAGCTTGTTAACTAAACTATTTGAGTTGTTTGATATTGACCTTGAAGAAACTAGAGAGAGTGATATCACACCAAAGACCGAAAGACAAAACAAACCAGGAGACGTGGAAAACGTGGAGAGAGGGAAACTCCAGGCCTTCAGCCTCAGGGACCACCAGGTGACAAAGGAAGACAGGAAAGACCCCTCAGTGACCCAGCCACGCAGCCGCAGAACGCAGCCGACCCGGAAGAAGAAATAACATATAAAATTGGGAGCTCCAGGGGGCTGGGGTGTGCACTGTTCGGTGGAGTCGAGCAGAGGCTCCCCTGTGCACCCCACGCGGACTTCGTTTTCTGCCGCTTGCTAATAAATCTTAAATTGATTGTAATTGGGCTCTGGCAAGTTTTTCACCGCAATTACTTATAACATAGACAACTAATAAAATTGGAATAAAAAGCCTTAAAGCAAGTATTAAAACCAGATTATCAAAAGGCAGCACAAAATTTGGTACCAGAATTAAGAGCAAAGCTGTGCTTATGCTTGTCTGTCTTCCAGATGTGCCTAATTATCATAATATAAGGATGACACAGGCTAGTGGAATTAAGTGTGTCAGCGTTCTCTCACATTGCGAAAACTTCAGATTCAGATTTCCATTATATAAATCAAACCTATCAGTGACCCTTACATGACGAAAGCTAATCAGATAGATCCACAAATTCATGAACTCCTGAAGTCTTTAATTTAATCTTTTGTAGATACACACAAAATGTACAATAGCCTTTAAAAAACTAATTAAATTTTAATAAAGGAGTTTTGAAGATAGTTATGTGTTCAATCAAGTTAGTAAAAAGATTTGCTTTGTTGGGAAAGTATAAACATTTAGAAATATATGCATAACACGTTATTCAAAGAAATTGACATGTACAAGAAAAATTGCAGTTAAGAATGGACTTCTTTTATTCCTGCTTTAAAATTTCTGTTAGTGCATTTATAGCTGTCTGGCTGTTGTACCTACCACATAAGTTTGGTACTTCAGTAGTGTTAAGAAAACCTACGAAAGATTCTCAAAACCCACCAGCTCAGGAACATCAAAGTATTGGAAGCATTATCAATGTTAAGAATGTATCCCTTGATTTGCCCAGAAATAAATCATTAATTTTGTTTTCTCATGTCTGTACAAAAGACCATCCTGCCCCTTGCCAGTCTCTGACACATTTTTACTAGGCATCATACATTAGAATTCCCATGCCATACCCTTGAAATATTCCAACAAAACTGAATAAGGATAACAAAAAAACATACTTTTTTTTCTTTATGGTATTTTTAACTTAACAGAAATAATTTTTAATTTTATTAGCCCAAGCTACATCAGCTTTCGATCACAGGGAGAAAAGATTTTTATAGTTAGGAAAGAATTATGCAGAGAGGAAGAGTCAGAACAAAGTATTAATTTTTTAGAGAATGAAGAAATTACAGGCTAGGAGCCAGGTCCTTAAGTATGACAAGACTGCAAGAGAGCTAGAATTACATAGAATAATGCTGTCTATTAGTGTTTCAAACTGCACTAGCACAAAGCCTGAGGATCCTTGCATTTGCCATAGAACTTGTACATGTGCAGGCAGGAAATGCATCCACAAAGAAAAGGTCAATGCTTATATCCTTGAAAAAACACTCCTAGCCTTGCCTTCAGGCACAAGCAGGCTGAAAACAGCCTTAAAGCACACTGAAAGGAAGCCATTGCTGAGTACACTGAGCAACAAAATCAAATGCTGTTGAGAATTCAGTGGTATGGAGTGAAGTCAAGACTACTTGGCAATGTTATTTGGGGTTAGTAGTGTAGAGCATGACTTTACTACAACACAGAAAGATCTGTGGAAGAGGAGGCACAATCCATCACCACGAACAGCTTTACAGCTTTGACAGAAAGCCCCAGGAAATACAGAAATGCACTGACCAGTTTTATGAGTGCAACTAGAAGGAACAGCTCTTGCTGTAGTTTTTGCCAGGTCTCAAAACATGACAGTCAAAAAAGGTTTCCCACATGCTAAGCCAAAGATAAGCTGTGTATGACAGTCAGCTAAATTGTTTATATGGGATCAGACAGAAATCTCAGAAGCCTGAAGTGCTGCATTTGTCACATCTGCCTATAGAAGCAGGTCCATGGAGGGCACATGAGGATGAGTCAAGCTTGAACATAAAGTATTTCAGTACCTGCTCTGAGGCAGACCAAAGACAGATTACACAAGAACAAGAATTTCATATTTGACTCATGGTCTAGGTCAGAAGAGAACAATTTGCTGCTACTAACAGTAGATTATTCTCTTACCCACAACTGATTGTTTCTTCAACTTCTGAAAAGTACACCATGGGAGGGAAATTTAAAGCAGTTGAAGGAATGTGGGCATGAATTTCTCTCTGTACAATCAGAAGAGCAAAGTGGTAGTAGAGATGATGTCAACTAAAGCCACAGACAAATTAAATCAAACAGGAAATTATTCTGGCCATGTTGGATCACTTCAGAACATTTTTCCATGTGCCAGCTAACAAGAAACACATGTGCCAAAGGGCAGGAGACCCATGCTTCTCTTTCCCATAAATCCCTGGCAGCCTAGTGGAGAAATGCCATTCTGAACAAGCAGGTTGACACTACAAACTTAGAGCTGCAACTAAATCATCAAGTAGTTACACAAGACCAACAAAAAGAGGGTCACAGGTCACAAAAGATAACTGCAGGCGATTCTAGTTGCAAAATGGAGTCTACATTCTGGGAAGATACACTCCTTCATGCATTTTAAGTTAAACCTGCTCAACAATATGTGAATAAGAGAGGTAGAAGGCACACGGAAAACCAGATGATTCTCCAAATTGAAAAAGTGGAAGACATGAAATGCAAGGAAAGTGAATGAAAATCATATAAAATATGCATGTACGTTTGGGTTTATCAGTTATCACTGCAGTTAGAGATAAATCCAAAGTATTTCAGTTCAGTTCTGAGTTCAAGGTCAATAGATCCACAATTTAAAGCTGTAGCAATAATAAACATTATGGTCAAACTTCTATTAAGTGTTTTGTTATGCACAAGCAAGAACATGTTTCTTTTGACTCATATGTTGTAAGTAAGCACTGCTTCAGGGATCAGAGAACATAATTTTTAAACAAAACTACAGTTAACCAAATGACTATATAAATTTCAATAATTTATTTGTCCATTATTCTTTTAAATAGCATTTTAAAATTCATATGCTCCAATTTTTGCATTCTCCTCACTGAATCATAAATAGAGGAACAGTGCATTAAAACTACAATCTTTCCCAAAAGAAATGATAGAAGGAATTTTAGAGTTTTCTCTTTGCTGTCATGATTGAAAGCAAATGAGCAGCTGTCACCATTCCAGACAACAAGAAAAATCACAATCTCTTTATTAAGCCAGATCTGTGGAATTCTATGAGTTAAAATCAACAAATTCATTCAGCAGAAGATCTTTTGTTTCTGTCCTTGTCACGAATCAGAAATGAAGCTGCAGGAAAGATACGCTTTTGTAATGCTTCAACTTCAGGTCTCAATAATGTCCCATTGCAGTCTTTAAGGCTGACAGTATTTGTGGTGGTATCATGCTGAAAGGATTACTGAATATTAGTCATCTAAAGAGAGCTTTAGGCCTCTTTCTTACGTAGCAACAACTAGAAGCAGGAGCTGAGTCATGTAGCCATGGCTTCTTGCAAGATCACCAAGTCCTGCAACTCATGTTGATTGCCTGTAAGCCCTTGGCAGAAGAAATAGGCTCTTTTATCAGGAAAAACAGTGGATTTGAAAATTGTTCTTTTCTGTCTTAATCAAAAGTAGTATTCTAAGTTGGTAATGCTGGGAAGTAAAATGCTTTCCTCAAAAAAACCTTCCATACTATAAAAGAGTTACATGTATGTCTCCCCACAACAAAATTTCCTTCTTTCTGTGGTAGTTTCAAGCATCTTGAGGACTCTCCACTATCACAGACTGTTTCGTTTGACATAGTGAATTCAATTTTTGAATACAAACTGTTTTCTTAAATGTTGAAGATACAGATTTATTTCTTACAAAGTTTCAACTTTAGGTATTATCAGGAAATACAGAAATTAAAGTAAGACAGATCCCTGACTACACCCCGGCTATGGCAAAATAAGTGTGAGGAGACCACATAGTCAGTTTTGTGTTTGCACAAGTACTTGTAGGGTTGCTGTATATCAGAATCCACCTGTGCAAGGCAACTTCAGACCTTGCTATGCTTTATGACAGGAGAATTTCCTGTAACAACATTTTCAGAAAAAAAAAATTGATACCTTTTTCAATGAAAAAGATGGATTTCTCAGCATCCACTTATTTAAATTCCTATATTTGAAACATTTAAAATTTCAGATTATTCATAGTTAGTATTTTTATTTTCTGCTTTAGAGATGATTGTATTTTGCTTCAAATATCCTCCAATTTTATAATTTATTTTAGAAACATCATCTTCAAAACTATTTTCTTTATGTTCCCGGTAGTTTTATACTTTAGTTATTTTTATCAGTTTTCCAATTTCCTAGTAACCTTACATTATTTTGTTTTCATTTTTAACCATCATGAAGTTCATTTTAAAGAGAAGAGCTTACAGTGAACAGTCAATCTTTTTTGTCCATCAGTAATTTCTTGTGTCATCTCCCTGTTAGCCACTGCAGCTTTTTAGAGAGAAATTTAAGCAGACAGCCTGAGAAAGTGTCCATACCTAAAATATTGTTGTGTCCTGGTGCCTGTCATTATTCTTATTTACCTTTGATCTTTTACAGTCAGTTTTCTAAAGAGAAATTTTTGACCATGGTAATGGACAAGCAATTAAATGTAGTTTTACATCTGCTTCTATTTAAATTTAATTAAATTAAAATTTAATTT
>VYZT01001925.1:2538-13020 GCA_013400735.1 Pomatostomus ruficeps
ATAACACCGACCCATCCCCCCAAGACCCACCCCTCCAGGACCCTCACAGAACCTACCACCCATGTAATCCCACAACCCCCACCAACACATCCCAAGATCCACCCCACATGGGACCACTCAAAACCAACCAGCTACCCCAAGATCGACCAGCCACACAACCATGAAGGACCACACCACCACCCACCATCCTCAGGACCACCCAAGCCCCTCCAACTCCCCCAACAATACCAGCCCCCTCAAGATCCCCCACCCATCATAAGATATTTCAGTGTCCAAGAACAAACCTCACTTAAGAACGGTTGATTTTGGGGAAACACACAAACACATACACACACACACACACAAAATAAAGTAGAAATTGAGGCGAAATTGGGGAAAATGGAAGAAATTCCCAAAAGTATGGAATCTGGGGTGACCTACGAAGGCAGTTTTGTAGGTTTTGCCATAGAAGGTGAAGGGAACAGAGAGAGCAATCTCCTCAGATGTCCCATCATCGTGTTTGGGGTTCGTATTATCCCCCTGGTGCGGTCCATAGGGATAGAGCAGGGATCCTGTGGGAAAATCAGGATTTGGGAACTGCCCCCAAATTTTGGGGGTTGGGGTGAAACCTACCAAATTTGGGGTTCCCGTAGTCTTGGTTACCTAAAAATGGATGTGTCTTCTCCTAGGTTTTCATGGTGAAACTGGGGTGGAAGGGAATGACCCCAGTGGAATTACATGGATTTATATGGAATTACTCATAGATTTTGGGAGAAATAGTGGGAAAATGACATGATGTGGGTGAGAAAAAGTTAGGTTTAAGTGGAAAGTTTTTCTAGGGCAAAATCCCTAAAATTCACCTTTTTCAGATGAGGTTTTGGTGTCCACCATGGATCCTGGGGAAGAAATAGGGGGGAATATGAATTAATCCATCATTTTTCCAGTAGGGATGAAAATTACAATGCTTTCTCAGAAACAAACCTTTACCTAAAATCAGGAGGAAGAATACACTAGAGGGTGACATCCTCAACCCTAAAATAATTGTAAAAAACAGGAAAACTTAAAAAAAAAACCCTAAAAAATTTTTTAAAATACCCAAACAAACAAGCAAATTAACAACCCTCCCCAAAGCAGATCATGCAGTAAAATGGGGTTACAGAGGCAAAAAAAGAAAAACCATATTAAAACACCAAACACACACTTCCCATGAATTTTGTGAGTGAGGCTGTGTGTATGCTTGGTATTTTAACAATTTTTTAAAGAATTGAAGTACTTGAAAAGGTGGTTTTTCATTTAATTAATTTTAGTGCATTTTAAAGTATTAATATAATTTAACTAGGGGGATTTTAAAATTTGATTTAATTTTTGAATTTTTAATTTAATATGATTGAATTTTAATTGAAAATTTTATTTAAGTGAACATTACTTAATTTTATTTTAATTTTTAATTCTAAATGCATAGACTTTTTATTTGAGTTTTTAGATGAATGTTATTTTTATTCATCTCCTATTTATTTGTATTTTTATTTCATTTTTATTTAATTGAATCTTAAGGTTTTGTTATTTGTGTGCATAAATTGAGGAATATTTTTCCCCTTCTGTGTCCAAATTCAGGATGTTTTGCCTTTTTTTCTGAATAAAATTAGGTTTATCTACATTCTTTCATGCATTTTTAAGTCATTTAAAGGGACAAATCTTCCTTAAATCCATGAAAAATCAGGATTTTAAAGAGATAGTATTCCAAGGAATGACCAAAGTCCCACCAGAATAAACATTCCCTTACCTGGATTTTGATGAAGTGAAGAACTGCAGCCTGAAAATGAGTTCAAACACTCACAAATGCTAGCTTTTGCCTCGTCCTTCTCCTTTTTTTTAATAATAAAAAAAAAAAAATACAGAAACACGTAATTTGGCAACTTTCTGCCCATCCAATCTCTCTGAGCTCTCCCACGATTCTTTGGAAAGGGAAATGTAGGGTCATGTGTTGGGGACTTTTGACTCCTCAAGGCTTTCTTTTCTTCTAAAAGGAAGTTGAAATCTTTATTTTTAGGGATTTTTTAAAGGGAAAAAAACCTTTTATTCTCTTTATTTTAAGAAAAAAATCTTGTTCCTTATTTACCTGGCATTTTAAAAGTATTTTTCACAGGAAAATCGTCTATTATATCTCTCCATTTTTTTTCCTTTTTTTTTTTTTTTTTTTTGAAGGAAAACCTCTTTTTTTGCTTATATTTTAAGAAACCTCATTTCCCCCAATTCCAGATGGGTTTCTTTAAGCTCATTAAAGTTGTTTTTGCTTTGTCCAGCAGCCAGGCTCTGACTTCTGCAGAATCCACAGCTGGGACTTCTCTCATTAATTTTGGGAAAAAAACCAGATTTGGGTCTGCCTCCCTGGAGACAGTGGACAGAGGTTGAGGGGGGGACAGCAATTCTGAGGAATTCACTGGATTTTTGGAGGGGCTCCATGGAGGAGAATCAGCTGGGATGTTCCCGTGGGTTCCTCAGCCCCTCATCATTGGGGTCCCACACCTCTTTTGGGACCCCATCAGTGACAGGATCCTCCCGCCCACTCCCAAATTCTCCACAATTCCAGGGTCAATTTCATAACCCGCCCCCCTCCAGCCGGGTGTGATGAATGATCAGAGTTTAATGCTCACCCCAACTCCCAAATCTCGCTCAGTCCTTGCCCTGCAAACCTCCCCAGGACATTCCTGTGAGGAATGAAATTCTGTGTGACTTTGTTGCAGAGAGCCAACAACGTCGGTAAAAACTCTGCCATGGCCTTGAAGGGAGAGGCAGCAGAATTCCAAGGAAAGGTTAATGCTGGGAGTCACTTGGTGTCACTGCTTTCAGTGTCCAAGCGACAAGTGGTGTGAAAACCAGGTTGTGTGAAATTTCTTGCTCTCTGTAACTTAGTGCATCATGGAGAGGTTTGTTTGGTCTGGGGCTAGTTTGTTCTGTTTTTCCTCCCTGATTTAAGACTTCATCACAATGCATGGCTAGTGCTGGGATAAGCTGCAAAATTGTGCTTCTAGAAATCTTGCTAAATGCTGATTTTAAAGCTTATTTTCATTCATGTCTCCTTTTCCAGGGACATGAATACGGAAAAAATCATGCCAACTCTGATTAGTGTTAAATACTGGCTTTCCTTTTCTCTAGATTGGACCGAACTTTCAGGTCAGGTAAGAGATCTACATATGTAGTTTGAATTAAAATAATTGTTTTCTTCTGATATTCAGTTGTTTCCTTCTGTCCACTGGGAGAAACCACCTTGCTGGTCTCCTATCCACAGGTGGCTGAGAAAGGCACAATCTAGAGAGTCATGTCTTTCAAGACCACCCCTAATTCTGGATGGATCCAACTTTCAGCTCCTGATGGAGTCTCAGTCAAATGGCACAAATTTGTCTGCTTGGAAAGCTGGCTGTTTAAACACCTGAAACCAGGAGTTTGGATTCCCATTAGTTTTAAACCTTGGCCTCAGAACACAATGCTGTGAATATTTGGATGATTTTGGCCTCATGAGGATGTTGTTGTTATTGTAATTTCTTACAACTGGAACTAGCAAGAGTTAAAATAGAGAGACAGAACACCCTTCCTTGCCTCTTCCCTCTGGTACTGATCACAGACTACTGGATTTAAGCCTCACCCCCTTCTTCCTCAGCAGCTGTGACCTTAAACACAAAAACAAAATAAAATAAATCTTTATTTTTCTGGTTGAGGAGGGAGTTGGCGTGCCCGTTGTACTTTCCTTCTGGAACCTTCACTCCACAGCATTCCAACAGGGTGGTCTCTCTCACTTTCCTCCAAAGCCTCTGGAAAGGGCTGTGATGCAGGACTTAGTGAAGCACTCATCCGATGGGATCAGGCAGCTCCTGTGTTTCTGTTCCTGCCGTGCTAATGATCCCTGCATGCAGCTGGAAAAGGCGCTGCCTGAAGGATCGTCTGTCTCGCCCAAGGGCAGCCTGGGTCGGGAGAGGAAAGCAGACATGGCGTATGTTAAACAGGGTCCCCAGAGTGCGGCAAGGACAGTGTGACTCCGTTGCGGGTGGCACGCTGTCCCCATCAGTCACTGCTGCAGTCACCTGCCTGGTGCACCAAGCCAGATGCCCTGGCTGGTCACCAGGTGCTGCTTCTCTCTGAGTCCTTCAGGAATCCTGCTGGGGATGCCAGCAGGCTTTCCAAAAAGGCTCTGTCAGCCCCAGTCATGCAGCATAGCCCCCACTTGCTGCTCTGCAGCAACAGGAGGTCAGTGCTGGTTTAGTGATGCACTGAGTTTATTGCATTAATATCTATCAGTGCAGCTTTGTAGTGAAAGTTACTGTATCTGCTCTCTAATGGTTTTGCTTTTAAATCCCTGTGCTTCAATTTCTTACATCTCCTAATTAGTATAGAGAGAAAGAGACAATGGGAACACCTCCCTGACTGACACTTGGGCTTTATTTACCATTAGCTGCGTTAAATCTTTTTGCAATGAGCCTTTGAAAAGAGAGGGAAATGCAAGGAGACACACAAAGAAGCTCATTTACAGCTTTGTAATAAAAATCTGAGCACACATTATTACATTTGTGATTTGACTGGCTTGTCATACTTTAGAAAATTAAAAACAAGGAATAATCTATTTAAATGGGCTCATCCATGACTGCTCCATCGAAACTAGCATTCCTTTTTGTTAGCAAAGGTTCATTTAAAAAAAAATTCTATCCATAAAATGAAGAACATCTATTTACTGCTAAAAATTTGCTAGAGCTAAAACTCAGATTTTAAAAAGAACATAAGATTTCAAAATTCCACTTTCTTTCCCTTACTTATTTCAGGAAATAACAATTTCCAATGCCTAAATTAGTTTAAAAATTAAAGTAATATTTTTTTTTTACTGAAATTGACATAATTTTGAATAACTCAGTTTATTTTAACATATATCTGATTTCAAAGCTTTAATATTTTAAACTACAGCTTTCTTGGCAAAAAACATGATTCTGAATTAGAAAAAGGGTTTTAAAAGGTGCAAAAATATCTTAGTCAGAACTCAGTTCTATGTAACCTGAAACAAATGGAAGACTTTGAGCACATCCTGATATTGCCAGCAGCTCCACTTTCCCCTACATGTGTGGTTTTACATGCAACCCTTTCAATCCTGATCTGAATCACATGTGCAAACCAGTCATGGAATAGACCTGGTCTGCCAACAGAACAAAACATTTTAGGATAAAATATCAAGTATTTACCAGGAATTTATTTGTGACTGAATTATATTTGTATTAGGATGCATGTTTGCATCGTGGTGTGAGTTAACAACCTGCCAAGATGACTATCATGCTCTGGAAAGTTGATCAGTGCTGCATTAGAAAGGAATTTTCTTTGTTGCCAGCAGTTTCCAGCTATAGTTGAGATGAAGAAGCTCAAATTCCACAGCTAACTTATTCTGAGAAGCTGTTTATTTTGATCAGACTGTGGCTTCTTTTTTGGTGATGTTGAACACTGAACAACACACTCAGGCTTTCTACAATCCAGGGAAGCCTAAGAGCAGCCAGGTCGGGAAGATTTTATCAAAAAAAATCATGTTGACCATTGACCACTTAAGATTCACAGTGGGTTTAAAATAACATTTTCAGAAGAACCAACTTTTTTTTTTTTAACTCTAAATATTGGTGAGACCTGATTGAAAAAAGCTTTGCACTGGAAAATTTTGTGGGAGAGAACTTCAGTGTTCTCAGATGGGGAAGGTAATGGATATTGTACATCCTCCTTCCTCTTTTTCCTTTTTCCTTCCTACCAGGCAGGCAGATCTACCTAACTGTGACTCGCACAACCCTCTTTTTGCTGCTTTATGCAGTATTTGTGCTACTGTTTTGCTTCTCACAGTCTGTCAGCAGGCTTTGAACTAGGACTGAGTTTGGATTGGACCTGCGTACAATTAAGAGGGACAAGCAGGTTCACACTTCTTTTATGAGGGAGGACTCTACATAGTGGCCACGATGTCTGGCCACTCAGATCTCCAGTTAAATCAAATCTACAAAAAAAAAAGAGTTAAATTCAGTAACTTAGGATTTAGGAAGCCAGCTTTCACAAGGTTTGTGCATATGTTTCACAGGATTTAGAAGAGTAAATCTTGTGTGAGTGTATAGTTTTGGCCTTGAACTTTCTTTCTGACTGTTTAGCGCTAACACAAATGGTCTAATTAAAATGGCATTGAAAACTTCTTGTGGAGAAGTTTCCCAGTTCTCTGTGTGCAGCTCATGAAAACGAGGAGAGGAGAAGGGGAAAAAAAACCACCTTAAAACTTCGTGCTGTCTCAAGTGACAAGAACACCTATGACAATGATTAAATGCCACTTTAATGGGATGTTCCTCTGTCAGAACCAGACTCTGCCTGTCCTGCAGTGGCAGGAATTTGGTTATAAAAGCATACATATCTTTGTCCTCTATGAAATGTTAAAGACCAGCTCTAATTTTAACATCAACACGACAGATAATCTCATGCATAATTTACAATAAGTCCTTTTACATCTGGTGTCTTCCTTTACTCTTACTGACAGATTCCCGTGTTGAACACAGTGTTCAGCTTTGACTCATGACATGGTAAAATGTTTCCAGAAGGGTGCTGCTGTCTCCTACTCTCAAAATAGCCTCTGCCTTCCCCAGGTGATTACTGTCATCTTTTTTGAATTTCCTTGAAAGTTCAGGTGCCCAGAAACTCCTGGGGTCAGCAAACTCTCAGAGTGACTTCCCACAGTGGCAGAAGCACTGTGCCTGTGTATGACTGAGCCAAAGGGAGCAAAGGTGAATAAAAGTGCAGAGGGAAATCTCTCTGAGGCAGGGAAAAATTTAAAAACACCTGTTTCAGAACATCTGTGCCATCCATTACTGTTAAATAAAACAAAATGTAATGTTCATACACTGCACTGGGCTGAGGTGGAGACTTTTTTCTGACAGCCTATGTGGGGCTGTGTTTGAGATCTGGGATGAAAAGAGCATGGACAACACACTGGTGATTTACTGCTGCTGAACAGTGTTTGCACAGCATCTACACCTCCTTCACTTCTCTGTGCTTTCTCAGTGAGCAGGTGGGGGTTGGAAAAGTGATGGGATTTAGCACAGCTGGGACTCAAAGTGATCCAAAGCAATGCTCTGTATCATCCAGGACCATGCTCAGCAGTGAAACTGTAGGAGGTGGAGAGGAACTCTTCCCAAAATAGCCACTGCTTGGACACTGCCTGAGCACTAGACTGCTGATGGAAGGTGGTAGGTGATTAACTTTATGTCACTTTTCTTTTTCTTTTGTTATTCCCTCTTCATTTATTAGCTGGTCTTTATCTGAACCCATGAGATTTTTGTGCTGCTGCCCTTCTGATTCTCTTCCCCACCCCTCTGGCAGAGACAGAGCAAGCGAATGACTGTTTAGACTACAAGGGACTTACCCAAATGAAACAGAATGAAGACCTTTTTTCATTATAAATGCTGAGGGGGAAAAAAAGCCAACAGAGGAACACTGGAGTGAGTACAGAAACATTTCTCAGCTGTGCTTGGTGTTGGTAGGTGCATCAAAAACTTTTGGAATCGGCCTTCTGTACTTTTGGGCAATAGAATTTTGGCCTGATTGTAGCACCTCTATTCCAGTCTTGACAAGCAATATAACCAGGCATTTTTCTGTAATTGTTGACTTTCTATAGGCAATGTAGTACTCTCCAACTATCTTTGTGTTTTGGGAAACTATGGATACAGCTCAAGTCAAGCCAAAATTATGCTGACCCAAAGTAATACAAGGGTGCATGTACTGTAGAGCAAAAGGAGAAGATTTGCACAACAAAATATTCAGTGCTGACATGCACATTACACAGATTCAGGGTGTTTTATTTAGATTAACACTAGGGTGGTCCTGTGGACTGAAAGGCTGCAGGAGGTGAGACATATTAGGAGACCCTCTGAATGGCAGGGTTTGGTGAAGCCTTTTCCAGAAAAAAACTCATCATCATGGTCTGAAAGGGCTCCATGAAATGCATGAGTGTGTCATACATGAATGTGACTGGGAAATTAACTCTTGAGCCCAGCTGAAGTGGTAATACACCTCTCTTATTCATACAGATGTAGGTAGTTCCAGAAATTATGTTAGTTTTTCCTGAAGCCACAAATAATACTGATTCCTCTCATTAAAATTTTAATTAAGGCTCACAAAACATAAGCTGCAATGTATTCTAATTGATTTTAGGAATTTATGAGGATCTACAGTAATGGGCAAGCCCTTTTTCTGTCTGGGGTGAGATGTGTGTTTTTAGGTGGTCTCTGCGCAGGTCCTGCCTTCCTGCCATCTGATATTTGGGGGATGTTACTTACAAAAGGACTAAAAAGTCTGGCCAGATTTACCAAATTCATTTGTGTTTATCTCGTGTTATGTTTTTGTTGTGTTCCTGTTGAGGGAAGGGCTGTCAGAAAGCAATGAACTGATCCTGCATCCAGGCGAGGGTGCTGCAGGGCAGAATACAGAGGCTTTAACCACGCCTTCCAGGGTGACTGCTGGAGGTGATTTCTAGGTGATCCAGCTGGAAAATATTCTCCTAAGCAAGCAGCAGGATTCAGCTGCGAATGTCCAGCCTATAGTCTCTGAGCCATACTTTAGCGAGATGAAATGTTTGTGGTCACTAGGAACATGTCTGAGATTGGTATCCCAAAAAACCAGAAAATGCACAGGAATTATTTTATTTGCCTTTTTTTTTCCTTTTCCATTTGCTTGTGTAGAATGTCTGAGGGAGAATGTAAATAAAGAACACTTGCCGACGTCTCCTTGGCTTTTTCTCTATTAAATCTATTCATTTCCAGCTGCTGGGGAATGTGAAGCAGGGCCCTCTCCCAGAGCTCTCTGATTATCATAGGTAAAGGAATTCAATCATCAAGTTCCTCTTACAATGCCATCAGTACAACGATGAAAACAGCGCTTTTGGTCAGTAAGATAACACTTTTGATAGAGTTTGGACCAGAGAAATTATTTTTTTCATGTCTCTACAAGAAGAGGCAGGTTTTTATCATTGGGTTACAACTTCACAAGGCAGCCAGAGGTAACCTCAGAGTCTCTGGAAGTGGCACCAGACTGTAAATGTGGGTGTCCATGTGTCCACCTAGGGCTGGCAGATACCCCAGGGCACCCTACAGAGATCCCAGCCCTCCAACATGCTGCAGGGTGGAATATCCCACCCTCCTGGGAAGGCAACAGGGTCTTGTACAGTCAGTCAGCCTCAGCACCGGCTGATGTCCACGTATTTTCAGTGTGACTCGACTAATAAGTATTAATTATTTCTCTGTATAGCTCTTTTAATAGTTACCACAGAGTTATTCCATTTTACACAAGACAGAGGAGGTTAATGACCTGGAATCTCACAAGCACTGTATCATAATTATGTCAGTCATTAAACCTCTAATGGAATGTTTGAAATATGGGAGAAGGAAAAGCTCTTCTCACTGTTCTCCCATGCTCCAATCTGCCTTGTACATTTTCATATTTGCTGAACTCAGGAGAGGCCAAGGATGTTAAACTTGGTGTAGAAATGAGGCTGGCAGATCAGTGATGTGTTTCATCTAATCTTTTGCCTCTGAAATTAGCTACATTTGCAGGGAGAATTATTGTGATGTCTAAAGAGTGGCCTGGCTGGCCAGCGAGGACATGTTGGCTCCATTCTCCTTGGTCAGTGGTTGGTTTTTCACCTGTGAATGTGCCACTTCAGCCTTTTGTGTCCTTTTTTCTTCTGCCACGTGTCTTCCTTAATGATTAGAATTGATTGAATTTCAGCACAGAGCTGTAGGATCAGGACAAGGAGCCCCTCGTTTGCTGCTGCTGTACCAAAAATCCCTGCAAAGCCAGAGAGGCTATGAGTTAATGAGCACTTGGGGTGTTTCTGGTAGTGCAAAAAACTGCTGTGATGTGGGCACCTGGATATATTCTTCATTTCATCCTCATTGAAACACTGCTAAACACATAGGTAAGTTTTCCCTGAATTTTATGTCCAAAGGCAGTTCAAATCACTTCTTCAGCCACCAAAATTGAATGCTACTGAGGAATCAGAAAGGTGGGTCTCACACTTCTGTCAGCCTGCTAAAGGTTTTGGGCCTATCATAAGTTTTAATTTTGAAATATCAGTTTAAGAAAACCAAAACATAAATAACATACATTTTCACTGAAAATTTTTCCTTCAATTGTTAAATTTTAGAAGTACAAGGAGGAAAATCTTGAAAACAGGTCTTACTTGCCAACATATGTGATATTTAATTAGAAAAGAATTGTGATCTGGCATTTAAATAAATCATCCTTGTTTATTTGTTTTTCACATTTTGTGGTTTATTTCTTTTTAATTAAGTTTGTACTAAAAGTTCTGTTTCCTCAGTAGTTTTCCATTTCTGTGGTTGATAAACATAATACATTTTTGTAGATTAATCCCCATATTTTTTAACAATAACGACTAAATCTACTCTTCTAAATTAACAGATTACACTAAATAAAGTGTTTTATTCAGTATAAATA
>VYZT01001926.1:0-35442 GCA_013400735.1 Pomatostomus ruficeps
CCAGTGTATGATGCTCAGCTTTGAAAATCCAAGGGACTGAGGTCTTCACTGAATGTCATCCAAGTCCTCTTGCAGTATTGAACTGTACTATAAAATCTCACTGAGCCAAAGGTTTTATCCTAAATAGTAATATCTATTTCTATTTGATCATTAGTACAACATAACTTGAAATTGCTGCATTGCAGAAAAATTAACATCTACTACAATTAGGGGTGGTTCACTGTGTGTGCAGGAGGTATTACATTTAAGAGAACTGTTTGAAATTGCAATTTGTGTCAACATTTGGGTGAAAGGTCACATTTATCAGGTTATAAAAGCTATGGCAGAGTTTATTTGTAGTATTTTAGCTCAAAAGGAAGCTTATAAGAGAGTTTGTTTTGTCAGATTTCCATAAATAATGCATTCTAAACCACATTTGTTCTGTGTCTAAATAAGTCATTTGCTATTTCAGACCTACCTTGCAACTAAACTATAAAACAAATCTCAGATTTTGATCTGATTCCCCTGTTAAAATTCAAAGAAACTTTAGATGCATTATCATTTTAAATGTATAATTTTTATTACAATAGAATCCCAGTCACAGCATAAGTCTGCTGTGTTAACATTTAAGTACTGGATAAACACAGAATACAAAACGATAGTCTAAAGTCATTAGGTGTTTGGTTTTTTCTTTACAAAAGGACCCACAATCTTTTTTACAAAAGAACTTATCGTGGAAGGAAGGTATGAAAGTGTATTGTTTGTAGGCTTTTGGTGGGATCAGAGGGTTTCTGATTCATGACTTGGCAGCCAGGTCTAATGGCTGTCCAAAGAGCAAATGAACTCAAGAAATTAAAGGCAGAAAGCCCAGAAGGCATATATCCTATGTTACCAGCTAGAAGACATGTATAAGTAAGCATTTTTCATTACTTCTTCCTAGTGCTTGTTGAAATTACAAGAATGGAGCCAGTGGTACTGATATTTAACATTGAGCATCATCCTTTTTGGACAGCAAAGGTGTTGAAAGATTTGTTAGACTGGCTGAAGGACTTGGAATTCCTCATTTTTGTAATTGTAACAGCCAAGTAAAATAGCATTCCTCATTGGTACATGTTTGCTAATGATACATTCTTGTTAGTCATCTCTGATGTATTAGGACTGCAGAGGTGTTATGTATTAATCCGAATCAGTAAATAAAATACCTGATGTGTCCTGATCCAGATGTAGTTAGATGCTCTTCATTCTCAGCAGAAAACATGACCTTGTAAACATCCTGTGCAAAAGCTTTTGACCTCAGCAGAGTCTCTTCTTGTTTCCAGTCCCAGATTGTCAACATGTAGTCAGGGCTGCTCCCGACACTGGCCAGCAAAGTGCCAGCATGGTTGAAATCACCAAAAACATAGGCTGTCTCTGTTCCACCTGAAGAAATGTACAAGCCCCAATAGACATGGCACAGGAGAGGTAAAAACAATACAAAATCTACTCGAAACGGGCTCAACTTTCACTGAAATTATTTTTTTTCAATAGGTAATGGCTCTAGGTTGGCTATCTCTATCAAATCAAAGTTTCTTCCTATGCAATAATGAAAAAGCTTGAAACTAGTGTTTTCTATTTTTTCTGTGAAGGACCAAAAGGTGCTATTTCCTTCGAAAGTAAAAATGATCCAACACTCCATCTGCTAGGATCTTTAAACCCTAGTCCATCTGTATAAAATGAAAATAGAACTTTTTACACTACCTTTCAGTATTCTGTAGGGCCTCACTGAAGGGTATGTGTAGATGACAATGTTTGGCTTCCTTCCTTTTTCTCCGACTGCAAAGTACTCCTTACTAGGATGTGCCTTGAAAAAGCAGAAGTCCTGTTGCATGCTGTAATGACACTTTTGTCTTTATTCTGCTAGTTATTGAGCTATTGTATTCGCTCACTCATTAGTCAAAACATACTGCCATAAATACAAGATTGCATTTTTCTGCGTGTTTATTCTGAACAACTGTCAACCTATTTCTCAATATCAGAATGAAGCCACTATGCACACAAAATGGTATATCACACATATATTGCAGAATCATGACAAACGGTGAAATAACCTGCTTTGTGATGCATCCTTTTACAATTCCTACTTCACTCAACCCACTAGCTAATCTTTCCATAGCAGCATTTGTGTCAGCAGCCATCTACTTCAGCAGACAGCTGCAGAAAAGCCATCCTGAATGACACTATTCTGAAGGTGTAAAAATGTACACTGATTCCCCAGAAAATGCTGCTTACAGTGAAGCAGGACAGTCTGAGGCTGGTAGTCTGAAAGCCTGGCTCATGTGCAATAAATGAGAGTGGCACAATAAATGTCCCCCTGAGAGATGGCAGAGCTTTCACAGGGTAAGGTGCTTGACAAATTTACTACAGTGAAACCAGATACTTTTTCTCTTCATTTGTGTAGGAGTTTGATTTTCTAAATTTTAATTGCAAGTGAGACTCTATATTAGTATCAGTTGTGATTAGGACAGATGAAATGTTAAAAAAAAATTGTTGTTATGAGCCTAAAGATTTAAATAAGAATCTAATAGTGCTAAAAATTAATGCCAGCTAGACTTGTCAGTCCTTTTAGGTACCTGGGCCCAGGACTAAGGTGTGCAGATACTTGCTCTCTGCTAATTATATTGATGAGATGAGAAGCCCATACTGCATTTTCCACCCATTCCTTTAATCGATACCATACTTTCTTATGTATATACACATGCAGCTGTAGAAATCTCCCATATCTGGCAACCACAACCAAGCAAGCATTCTTTTCCTACAAAGTGACTAAAGTTCTTAAACTAGAAACAAGAGCCATACTGTGATAAACCCAATTCCACCGCCACAGCTGCTCCGGACGTATCTCTGATATCTAGTTCTCAGGTTCTGGAGCACCACCTGGTTGCCTGCTATATACACCACAGTCTGGCTATCCATTATCATCAGGTTTACAGATCTGGTACAGTCATATCCAAAAGAATGTCTGGGAATGGTCCAATAAGGAAAAGATTAGACACTGGCTTTCTAGAAAGTTTACTAAGCGGATAGAAATGCTTAAACTGAAACTGAAATGGGAATACTGAAACTAGTGACTAAGCCTGATGGCAGGAGATAGCTTTCTTCAGTATACAGTAAAAGTAAAATTATCACGACTCTATAACTGAGAGGAAGGCATAAGTAAAGGCCTTCTAAAGTTCATATTCCATCTTTTCATCTCCACTAGGGCTTACCTCTTGCTTCTACTGGATCATTTAGAGCTGCAAGGAATTCATATTTTATCTGTGTTCTCTTTTCAAACAGAATGTAAAAGATGTGCATCAGAATACCATGAACTGTTCTACAGATAAGAGATCAAACCAAGCAAGTTTTCAAGCTCACATCTTAATTGTTTACAGGCAGATGTAGAAAAGGGAAAATCCAGTCTTCAATTGCAACTGAACTGTGTCCGCAGAGAAAACCACCAGCATATATGAAAGTTACATATCATATCCTACCCTACTTGACCATACCTACCAAGGAGTTTATTGTAGCTCTTAATGGAATCTTAATGGATGGGCATCACTTCCTTCATCCTACCAGTTTAGATCTTCTGAGCACCAGAATACAAATCTACCTGGCTCCTTTCCCACTTCTCCCTTATGAGGTACACAGCAGCTCTTCTGCCCTCCCCTCAGCTTCTGGGGAGCGCCAGTGTGGCTACAAAGAAAGGGAGAGCTTTGCAGGGCATATTCTTATGCTAGTCTTCTGCCTGGTCACATTAGCTTCTCCATGATTTAGTTCTGCAGGAGTAGTAGTGCAAGCACTACACCCAGTAGGAAATGTTTATGAGGTTAAGACAACATTTAAGATTAAATTCACCCAGAATCATAACTGGTCAGGATTTTTACCTGTGTTTCAACCAAAGGTGTCTTACTAATGCCACATAGGCTACTCCAAATTTGACAAATACAATTTTAAGAACATATATTAAATATCATTAGCTTTGAATTTGCACAAGCTCAACAGAAAGGATACTTAAGAGTAAGAAGGTCAGTGGGTATCTCAGTATCATCAGTGGCATATGGTCCTGAATATACATCTTCATAAGAATAGAAGAAGGTTTCCGGGATTTTCTTTTTTACCTCCTCAGGCCTTTTCTGGGATTCTGAGGATGCTTGACTGTTTTCTTGTTCTTCCAAATTGCCTTCTGCACCTCAGAAGTGGGAACGTAGCAGAAATTTATATTCATGATACATTTTGGGTTATTTGCTGATATTTGCACCTCATCATAAAAGGGAAGGAGTCATAATTCTTTGCCTTCTGTGACAGAGCAATAAACACTTCATAGCTCAAAACAGGGGTTCCATGTCTTAGTAACTACTTGTCCTGGAACAGTCTGTAACAAACACTCCCTCAGACTTTTAAAAACTTTACTGTAGATATTCAAAACTGAAGAATTTAAACACAAAAAGTTTTGAGACCATTTGAAAAATACTGATTTTAAAACTCAGTCTTACCAAAGCAGTTCAGTTGAGGTTTGCTTGATGTTTAGGTCTCCACTTTAGAAACCAAAAAAATTTTAAAGAGTCTCTTTTCAGTAGCTATTGAATGCACATTGTTACACAAAACAATCAGTAAAACCACATATCATGGATCACCATAAGACACCACTGTTCTCAAGAAAGGAAACTGCTGATGTGTGACCCAGTGTAGTTCTTCACTGGATTGTAAAACACAATACTGTCAACTTGACTTCCAACTAGTCATAAGTACTTGTTAAAAGTAGTTTCCGGTTGGATATCTCAGGTTATATCTATTTTGTAAGCATTTCATGCTGTCCTGACTGTTTTCTCTCCTAGATGTGCCATGAAAAACAAGCAAAGGGGTCAGAGACCAGCCAGACAAAGAGCAAAGTTAAGCCAACTGAAAGGGAGCAGAAATACTCAGTCAGTGTAACTGACTGCAGTCTGAGGTGCTGCTCCTCATAACAGTGAAAATCAATGAAAATTAGAAAGTACTGGGGGTTTAAAGTTTGTGCCAATGTCTCCTCAGTGGACACCAGTTCTCAGCAATGCTCTCAGTTTCTGATTCCACTTGCTTCCCTTCTTCCTCCCGTTCCTCTGCAGTTGGTGATTCCTTTGAAACACTAGTTTTGTTTTCTTTTCAAAGTATAATTGGGATCACCCTCATAGGTATGAATTCCTTTGACTAATTTGGTCATACGTGCCATATTAAATAAACATATAGTTCTGTAGTAGTAAAAGAATCTCCTCTGTCCAACAACAGACTTCCTGCTGTTTAGCATTAAGTGTAAGGAGAAGTTTGCATCCAAAAAAACTGTAATTTAAAACTTAGGGGAAGGAAAGAAACACATCCTACAACAGGAAAAAGGTGTAATAGGAAGATCAAACAAATGCCAAAAGTAATGCAGCAATGCATCAAAAAATCCTTCCAAAGTGCATTTGTTATTCCTGCTAGCTGGATGTAGTGTTAGATGGCATGCAGGACACCTGAAATAGACACTGGACAGGCATTTCAAAATGAAAAATATGTTAAAAAGAAAAATACGGGCCTCTGACTGAGAGAGACTCGTGGAGTTAAAAACCTGATTTCAGTATTAGCTACAGAGACAGGTCTAAGCAGCAAAAATTTTCAGGAAGGGACTTTGTGAGCTGAGGCACAGCAGGAACAGCAGGTACAGTGCTTAGTCCAGAACTTCACTATTACCAGAGTAAAACTAAAACTTGGCAACACCAAGAGCAGGAACACTTACTAGTAAAAAAAGGGTGAGTGGTGGAAGAAGCCAGAAGTTACTGTAGGTTCAGTATTGAAATCGTGTTATAACAGGGGGAAATACTCACCACTGGCATCTGCCTGAGCATCTGCTGCTGGTTCCTCATTGTCTCCCTCCTGTTCCATTGGAAAAGATGGATGTCGTCCCTCCCTGGCAGTGGTAAAGAGGAACCTTTAGTATTGTTGCCTTTCTTTGTCACTTAGACCATTTTTATTTCCTCTCAAATGCTTTGAGATTCCCAAAGATCATATTTGTCTTCTGCCTGTACACAAATATGGATAACCCAAAGATATGTCCTACTTTGTAGAATGAATTAATTGGCTCAGGTTTTAGGACTCCAGGCTCTGAATAAATTGCTACAGCAAGACTTTCATCTAAATACTGTGTAATGGGGGGAACTGACAACTGATTTTAACATTTTGAGCTTCTCTTTAATATACTTGGAGGAAATTTGCTTTTGAGACAACAAGGCTATTCCTTCACCTTTCTGGTGGACTTCACAAAAATATCAGGAGACAGACATTCTGAGATCATCTAATATCTTGAATGGAAAAGCAAGAGAGATGAATCTTTAAGAAAAAAGGACTTTTTTCAAAAAATTTTATAACAATGGAAAACAAATTTTGAAAGTTAACACAATTAAAAAAAAATTAAACACCTTAATAACACCACTCCCTCACATGATTTTCATCTTTCAAACTATCCTTTCCAGACTGTTACAATTTTCACTTGTTACTATTGTCCTCTGAAGTGGAAAAGGTCCAAATTTGTCATATAAAAAGCAAATACATTGACCATTTTTACAAAAGTCTCAGAAGCAAAAAAGCATAAGCATTGCTCTTACTCTAAATTATTTTTTCTGCCTTTTGATTTCAAATGTGTTCCAAATGAAACACCTTAAAACGCCATTCACATTGGAGTGAATTTGTATCAATATTTCAGCATAAAAAACCTATCAGAAATCAGAAAATTCAGAAGTTGAATGTAAAGAAACATGAATACTCAGAATAAGAAATACGGGCAGGATGCAAGCAAATCTCTCTTCATTTGTAATCATGACTTTGATACCACTAAAAAGTCCCTAAAATACGCATTTCCTGTTTCCAGCTTTGGGTCAGAATCCATTTAGAAAAAATATTTTGAGGAATTTCAGGCTTTTCTGATATTTCAGGAAAGGCAAAGTGTCCTAATATAATGCCACCCACGAGAAGGAAAAGGAGGACAAAGAAATATTTTAGACACATCATTCTTGTTATATAGCCAATCTTCATCTGAAGGTTCTGAGTATCTGCCAGAATCTGACTTTCCTGCATAACTTCACATAAGAATTACAAATGAGCTTTTATCCCTTGGGAGTGATGAGAAAAACTTGAAAATAGACAAGCAGAAAGTTTTACTTTTAGAAAACAATTGAAAATAAAACAATTGCAATATATCTCAATATATCTCAATATATTTAAATAAAATTCATGAGTTTTTAATGGGGTAACACAATTGATATCACTGAAGTTGAAGAAATAGTTATAGACTATTTGCATAAATAGATAGTGGAGTGTTCAGAGACCTGAATTCTAATTCCAAACCCAGTAATGACGTGTACAATTTGTATCAGCCATTTCACCTCTGGCTGTCTCAGTTATCTCCTGTGAAAAATTAGATAATAATACTTACCCATCTTAGCAAAGTGTTTTGATATCCACAGAGAAAAGAGCTATAAGATTTCAAATTATTGTAACTAATTAGCAATCATTTATCTTCTAAAAATTAAGACTATCATAGTTTTCATTATAAATTAATTCCTATCTGGAAAATGCTTTAGGCTGAAAGAGGATATGAACATTTCCGCTTGCATTGATATCTGGGTTCTAGTTAAAGAAAGATACTGCAATGTCCACTGTTCACATTTTTGGGATGGCATTCAAGCACTGTGCCAAAGCAAATTTTGACGTTAAGGACTCAGAAGAGGCTCAAGGGGGTAACATGTCTGCTTTGGCTGCAGACTCTGGGTTTCATGAGTTGGCTGATCCAGAAAACTCTTGTGCAGGCTCACCATGACAAAGGCATGTATCTCTCTGAATGCTAATTTTATATTCCTGGGTTTTTTTGGCAGGCTTTTTTTTAGACAGATTTTCTAAATCAGAAAGATTTAAACCTTTTGATACTGAAAACTGAGATAGTGACAAGTAGAACTGGTGTGAAAAGTCTAGCTGGGAAAAAACAAGTTCACAATCATAATTTTTCTGCCAATGCTTGACCAGGGCAGTATATTTTCCCCCTAGTCCTAGTAAATCTGATTTGAAATACTGTACCAAATCTACATCAGTTTCCTCATTTCCAAGAACTCAGGACTGAATTCGGGTTATTCTTGTTTCAGTGGACAGTGCTACAAGCTGTGAATTTCAACAAAGTTCCATTTTCTTTCAAATTGCCTTTTTCTTACCTATATTCTCAAAAGCCAGAAATGGAGAAATGTATTCATTCAGGTGTATGCCTTCAGTTATTTCAAAACTGGTTTTTATCAATTTTGCTGCCACACAGAATCTTTACATATGGAAGCCTCTCAAAAATTCTCAGTAAATTTGGACATTAAGTGATT
This sequence comes from Pomatostomus ruficeps, assembly GCA_013400735.1. Classification (NCBI taxonomy): domain Eukaryota; kingdom Metazoa; phylum Chordata; class Aves; order Passeriformes; family Timaliidae; genus Pomatostomus; species Pomatostomus ruficeps. Next base: position 8,364 of record VYZT01001926.1, read on the forward strand.
TCTCATCTCAGACAATTGTCTAATTTATTCAAAATACAGCATAATTTAATCAAACAGGTGTTTATTTGCTAACACGTAAACAAATTCAGTAAGATGACACCACTCTCTTTCTATTTTGTCATCCTACACTTTTTTTCTTTCCAGAAAAAAAGATGTTTAAATGTGAAAGCCTCATAAATGCAGTTCTTGCCTTCATAAACCCTGTGACTGACACTTCAACTGCATGAAATACAGGAAATTAAATAATGATCAAAATGCAGCCTACAGTTTTACTTTAGAAAACAGAACATATCTAACAGTTATTTTAAGCTGTCTCTGCCCCACCATTAACTGTTTGAGTGTGCTTAAATGACATCACCTATCAGCTTTTACATCCACAAAAGAGCAATAATCAGTTCTGTCCACTAATTCAGTTTATGCAGAAATAGGGAATTATTACTGCAGAATAAAACTGCAGTGCTATTAGTATCAGCAATCAGCAGATGATTAACAAAATATCTCTACATTGTGCTACTTCCGCAGGATTTAATTTTTTGGTTCATTCCAAAATATGTTAGTTTTTTTGTAGAAAAGCTTTACCCTCTGGGCTTTGGGGGGAAAGAAAGGGCACTTGGTCTTTCTTTCAGGAGAGATTGTGTTATTCCTTTAGTTGTTTTCATTCCACATGAAGGAATTCAGTATGTCCCAGGACTTCCAATCCTGACTCCTCTTAGCAGTGCACTATGAGCCTTCCAGGCTACACTCTCTGCTCTTTCTGACCTGGGGGTAGCACTGGTCTAAAACACGGCTGCAGCATTTGGGTATCGTGAGCGGTGTCTGCCATGAGGAATTCCATACTAATCATCTCTTCCAGGGTGAGGCATTTTCTCCAAGTCTAGCTCTGCTTTGGATATGTCAGGTTTCTTCCCATCTGCCAAGTCCTGTTTCTTTAACTCACTTTCAAATATGGTCTCCTCAGCCCTTTTTTCTGAATCTTTAATTTCTTTTTGAAAAACAGTAGACCGTCAAACAACTATCTCAGCACTCCTTTTAGCCTTCAGAGTACATCAGCAATTTACTGGGCTGCTGATGAGCACAAAATGTGCAAACAGGAGAGTCTTGCAAAACTTACTTTCATTTTAAAAAAAATCAGGTCCTTTAGTGCTTATATACAGAAAGAAAAATATCCAAGTGTAAATCAGGCATGGAAACCAGTGCTGTCTGTATACCATTATCCATCAGCATTACTAGAAAAATAGTAATAAAATTCAGTGTAGGCAATCAACCCAAGATCCCAAGGAAAAAAAATTGTACTAGGGACTATGGCTGTTCTTACAACCGCTAGAAGACTTGAGAGCAAGAATAATAATGGAAGATATCAGTTCTCACAGCAGTTAAGCATATAAATTATTTACTACTCAGAGACAGAGACAGCAAGGATAAAGCTACAAAGCAGGTTCTAGACACATTATTTTTATCATAGCCCCATTGTCTCTCTTATCCCTCATCAGAGAGAGAAGACACACGGACCAGAGCACTGCTATTGTTCTCCTCACTAGAAGTATGTTGCACACAGGCAAAGTATTTTCCTATTTAATTAGGATAAATAAATGTAACTCTAATTTCCAATCTTACACTTAAAGTAGCTCTCTGTATGATCCACATATCCTAACTCTGTCATGCAACGAAAAGTTTCAAGTCTCTTAAAGCCTGCCCTGTGAATAAAGGTTACCGGGTTTTTACTAAGCAGAAACAAGAGCAGGTGACATCACTAGTTACTTATTAACTTACAGCATAAAGAAAAATCATAAAAATTAGTATGAGAGCAGTACCACAAATGCAACAGGCGATGAAATTAACTGCCTCACACATGGTGAAGAAAACCCAACAAGTCCCAAATTTCAGATGAAGTACGAGATGGTCTGTCCGGGCTGCAGGACATTCATTCCCCTTTAGCGGGGATAGCAGAGGGCAGCCAAGGGACACCTGGCGCTCCGCAGGGCGGGCAGGGGCGGGAGCCTCGGCGGGGCCATGGGGAGGGTGCGGGCACAGAGGGGCCGCGGGGGGCGCAGCAGCGGCGGGGACGTGAGGAGCGGGGCTACCGGGGACAACCCACGGCCCCCGCGGGCCCGGCTGTGCCCGGAGCGACCCCGGCCTCCCCGCAGCCCCGGGTACCTGGGCCCGCTCCGCCGCCGCGGTCCTGTCTCCCGGCAACCGCAGCGGCGGCGCTGCGCCACGGGAGCGGGGCCAGCGGGCGGGTCCGCGGCGCTGCCGGGCCAATTATAGGGGCTGGTGGATGTTTTATGTTGGATTGTTCGGATTTTTTTTCTTTAAAGTAACCTCTACTTTGGCCACGGTTGCGGTCTTTTCAGAACTCAGCGGGAAAATTAAATTAGCGAAAGGACGAGAGAACATAGCCTTGAACTGCGCCAGGGAAGGTTTAGGTTTGACATTAGGAAGAATTTCTTCACAGAAGGGATGATTCGATATTGAAATGGGATGCCCAGGGAAGTGGTGGGGTCACCGTCCCCGGAGGTGTTTAAGGGAAGACTGGACGTGGCACTCAGTGCTCAGTGCCCTGGTCTAGTTGACATGGCGGTGTTCGGTGACAGGCTGGACTGGATGATGCCGGAGGTCTTTCCCAACCTAACCGATTCTGTGAATTCCCAGACGTTCTTCCCGCCCGCAGCTCGAAGCGTGCGCTCCCGGGCGCCGCTCGCTTGGGGCGCGCTGCCCCGAAACTTCGTGTCTGTGCCCGTAACTTCCCGTACATCTGTGTGCTCAGGACATATATATATATATATATATTTGTTTGTTTGTTTGTTTAATATTGACACAGTAAATATATGTTTTGGGATATATATTTTTCATTTTACATATATATATTTAAATCAGTTTCTGAAGCTGGCGGCTGGTATCTTGCCTGGCGTTCCGGCGGAGGGTGCAGGTACAGAGGGAGGGGACTGCAGCCGGCGGCAGCGCCCGGCCCAGGGACAGGTGCCACGGAAGGGGAGGGACAGTGGGCGCGACGTCCCCGGGCGGAGGAGGAGGAGGAGGAGGAGGAGAGCGCGCCATGGCCCCGCGCGGGCGCTGCCGGTGGGCGCTGCTGCTGGCCTGGCTGCCGGCCGGTGAGTGCGGCCCGGGGCTCACGGCCCCCTCCGGGCCCCCAGCCCGCCCTGCCCCGGGACACCCCCGCGGCGCAGGGGCCGGGACTCCGGAGGCACCCTCGGGTTTCGCCCGGGATTAAGGTGGTGGGGGTCGGGGGAGCGGCGGCGGCGCCGCGCTGAGGGGAAGGGGCGGCCCGGTCCCGGCGGGCGCTGTTCCCTGCCGGTGCCCTTCCCCGCCCGCGGGGCTCTCCCGAGCTCGGTACGAAGCCATGCCCGGACGAGTTTCGTTCCCCAAAGGTGCGGCTGACCTCTCCTAGGAGGAAGTGGCCTCCCGCTTCCCGGCATCCTCTAGTATCGGTCGCGTGCGGCCAGCTCGGCTGGGACCTGGGCGCTGGGTACGGACACGGCGGGGACCCCCTTTGGCCTCCCGCAAGCGCCCACCCGAGCTTTAGCTGCTGGCTGAGCAGCCCCAGCCTCTTGGGGATCTGGGGTGGCTGGAGTGCTGCTGCACCTGCTGGGCACCTGCTCGTGTGGGGAGCAGGAGCTCAGCTCCGTGCCCACGGGCGGCCTTCAGCCAGCAGAGTTCTCTCTGCCGAGCTTTGCGGGTTGCCTGACAGCCTCTCACCTCCTCTTGGAAATAAAGTGATCATTTGGTTTCTTGGATGCCAGGGTCTTGGCTGAAGATATGGCTTTAAATAGTGAAATTCGGTTTTTCACAGAGAACCAGTGAAGGAAGCAAAAAAGTATGGCGCATATGCATGTTTATTGTCTTGCTTGACAGCCGTGTTCCTGGGAGATGCTCTAGCCAAAACTTGGCTACACTGGCTTCAGAGGTTCGTGTCTTTACTGCAAAGCCATAGATGTAGCCAAAACTTGCCAGATTGGTAGTGTCCGGTTTTGTCCTTTCCAACCAGGATAAGAAAGATAGTGTCCTATTACTCCACTGCACTGGAGTAATGCAGTCCAGATTTAGGAACCAGCCTTAATTTTCCAACTTTTTAGTTTTCTTGGAGGCAGTTAATAAGAACATTGGACATGAAGCAACATCTGATTGTTCTCTGGGGGGAACAGTAGGTTTTCAACCTCTTCAGAAAATAAAGAACGTATACTTCAACTCTGGCTGTCTTGCAGAACAGAGGTAATGAGAAGGCATCCCTTCCATAAAGAGATGTGGGTTTTGTTAGTGAAAAACAGTGATTTTGAGTGTTTTATTCTTGCCAGAGATACGCTGTTGTAGGAAATCCATGGAAAACCCATGAGCCTTGACAAGTCAGAATTCATATGGGGTTTCATTTAATTGACACTGGGATCAAGGTTTTGCCAATCTTGAGAGTTTGAATTGGTTTCTTGTGATTTTCTGCATCAAGGTTCCAGAGTCAGCTATTTCACAATGAAAGCTGAAACAAGATGTGTTGAACTACAGTGCTTTGAAATAAGAGCAACTGTAACTACCTGTCAGTGGTCTGGACCCTGCTGTGCTACAACAGTGCAAAACCCTCTTTTATCTAGAGGCTTGCACAGCTGCTGGTGTTTCTGTGTTTAAGTGCATGTGTGTATATCTTACTTTTCATAAAAGCCTTGGATTCAGGGTTTGCCCTTGCCCTCTCTATGTTTGTGTGGTATTCTTAAGGCAAATGATTTCACTCTGCCTGTCCTTTCAGTTGGCTGATGAGGAGTCCCATTTCAAACCAGAAACTGAGCAAGTACTGCATGACAATACGCTACTGCAGTATGACTTGTTGAGGTAGCATTGCACCTCTGCAGCATCTTTTCCACAGTGTGGAAACTGTGTGAGCTCATATTTGCCTGGAATGTAGTGTGGAGGTGCAGCCTAAGAGGACACTGAATGATGTTTACAGTTGTGGTTCAGATGTTACTACATAGTAGTAGCAACTTGTTGTCTTGCTCTCATCCTGAAAACCTGGAGTAGAGGGAAAAATCTTTGAATATATGATAAAAATCAAGTGTTGGTTCATGGAGACCTGTTCAGATGGTACCTTCAACCCGCCCACTTTTCTTCCCGTCTTTCCTGCTGTCATGTTGCCCAGTTAAGAAGCAACAAGCACAGCACTGCAATCCCTGCATGGTTCTCTGGCATGTAATCCAAACAGGGCATCCCACACTTGCCCTGCACTGTTTGTATTCCCTTATCAAAGGCAACTGGTGATAACTTTGCTATTGTTAATGACAAGCACAACTTATCGTACTATCAAAGTTTAAATAAGATAGAGATGTTTCTGGAGTATAGCTAAACTGCAGCATAGCTTATGAGAAACTTTGTAAGACCTCCCTGAGTGTGTGCAGATGCTTGGATAGAAAGTGCTGTGGAGGTTGTTGGGATGAGTACATAACAAACTCATAACAATAACTTAATTAAAAAGGAAAAAAGGGGATAATTGATGTGTGCTGTTCTGAAGTGGTGATAAACAACTACCTACAGTGCTGCAGTTTGAAAGTTGTATTGTCTTAATCCTGGTCAACACTAGATAACATTCTGATAAGTGTCTTAGCAAGACCTTGATAAAATTCATTTGGTGTTTATGCAAACATATGGTGCTGCAGAACTTTTCTGGTTAGGATTAAAAGACAAAGGAGTCCCATCCCATGTGTTTCTGGGACAGTTTTTCCCATGTAGAACACATGTAGATATGCTGCATAATGGCTACTCATGCTTTGGAGAAAACAATTCAGGCTATAGGGCAGGCCAATGAAGCTTTCTTCTGTCAGGGAAACATGGGGTTCATCTTCTAACCAGGGTTTGTAACCCTGGACCACTTCACCGGAGGGGCTGGGAGGTCTGTAGGTGCAGGTCTTGGATAGGGCCAAAGGAAATGTACTTGGATCATTGGTCTGGTGCAGTTGGTGTGATGGGAGGCCTGAGGAGTCTGTGGGCTGATGGCCTCCTGTGTTCTTGTTTGCAGGTTGCCTCTCTCTCCTGGTGACAGTGCAGGATGTTGAGCGTTACACCACCTTATTTGCCACTGTCATCCTCAAGTGTGACTACAGCACCTCAGCACAGCTGCAGGATGTGGTGGTGACCTGGCGCTTCAAATCCTTCTGCAAGGACCCCATCTTTGACTACTACTCACCCTGTAAGTGTCAGGCTCTTCTTCCGAGGAATCCCCCTTCAAATGGGAAGAAAGGGGAAGGTAGACTCACCTGGGAAGTATAGGTTTTTGACCCCTTACTATGCAAAAACCAGGTGGTGACATTTCTGTGCACTCCAAGAAAATACAGGTCATGTCTGTGATTTCCTTTGAAATGTCAAGGCCTTATGAGATTGTAGAAATCCCATCCAAAGCAGCTCTTTTGTCCTCCTTGTCATCGACTCCGAATACAGGGCAGTTCAGTCGTGGTTGACACAACTCAATCTTGGCAGCCCCATCTTATGCTTCAGCAAGCTTGAAAGCAAGGGCCCTACAATAAGTGGGCTTTAGGATTCCATGGGGGACCTGTGCTTGGAGCTGGGTACCTGTGACCAGATGTTACTGATTTTAGGAAGTAGAAGAAACACATACATTTTGGAGGGCATGACGACGTCTAAGTACTAACATTTAGTAGTGGTGGAAGCACTTCATGTGCAGACATTCTAGTGCAGGCAGCCTTAATTCAGAAGTAGTGGTGGAAGCACTTCATGTGCAGACATTCTAGTGCAGGCAGCCTTAATTCAGAAGTGTTTAATATGGTACACAAACTGCATCCCAGCATAACCACTTGGTCAAAAAAGGTGATGATCCCACTATGTTTAGTGTTTGTGTGGCCTCACCTGGAGTATTGTGTGCAGTTCTGGGTCCCGGGATTTAAGGACATTAAGGTACTTGACTGCATCCAAGGGAGGGCAACAAAGCTGATAAAAGGCCTGGAAGACACATCCCCTGTGAGGAGCAGCTAAGAACTTTGGGTTTGTCTGGTTCAGGAAAAAGGAGACTGAAGGGTGACCTCATTGCTCTCTACAGCTTCTTGAGAAGGGGAAGTGAAGAGGGAGGTGCTGATCTCTTCTCCCTGGTATCCAGTGATAGGATGTGTGCAAATGGCTCAAAACTACATCAGAGGAAGTCAGACTGGATGCCAGTGAGCATTTCCCTTGAGAGAGCAGTCAAGCACTGAACAGGCTTCTTAGGCTGGTGGTCAATGCCCCAAGCCTGTTGGTGTTTAAGAGGCATTTGGACAGTGCCCTTAATAAGATACTTTATGTTTTAGTCACTCTGAAGTGATCAGATAGTTGGACTAGATAACCTTTGTAGGTCCCTGCCAACTGAACTGTTCTGTTCTTTGTAAACACTGCAGAATGTTTAAGTGGCCAGCCATAGCATAACTGTACACTTAGAACTGAGCTCACTGTGGGTGCTTGGTGCCCAAACTCTCCTTTATGAAGCCTGGATGGGGTGGATAGGCATGTTACCAAGTGCTCTGCAGCCTAATCCCCAAGCAGGTGGGTCCCTGGTTCAGCTGACGCCAGCATAATGTGAGTGCTTGTAGCCCAGACTCAAGCTAATAGTCCCCAAAAGGGACTTTGTGCTCCATTTTAGGTACAGCAGTGAAAGAGCCTTTGACAAACTCTGTCCTCATCTCTCTTCACTGCAAGCCCTTTATAGAAAATGCTGACTGAATCAGCCATCTCCCCAAATCTTATTTCCTAAATACTTGGAAATTCAATGTTGGTTTATGATGTGAGTCTGTCAGGAGAGTATTGTACAGAAATTGCCTCTAGTCCTTCATTAATTCTGTTGGGTGTCTTTACACTTAATCCTTAGTGGGAATCAGATGATGGATTATCTTCTCTCTTTATGAGCTCCACAACATGTAATGGGATATAGGAGGGAAAGAGAGGCAATCCATAGAACAGTTCATGTATGTCTGGAGAATTGGGCAGATAAACACCCTTTTGTGTTAGTTCTAGTACTCCTGGGTGTTTTATAACTTTTTTCCTTTCAGCTTCATACTGGGAGCTGCCTTTCAGCCTACCACCATTAGCGTCTTTCTACTGTTGTTCTTTCAGTTGTGAGTACAGGAGGCATCTCCTCTGCAGCTCCTGCGTTCTCTGAATCTCTGCCATTCCTGTAGCTCTACCTCTGTTTGTTTTTGAGTACTTCAGAGCAACTTACTGGTTTGAAGCCATGGTTTGTATTGCTAAACCAAAGCAATTGCACACATGTACTCAAGAATTTCTCTGCTGCTCACAAGAGGATAGAAATTGGTCTTTTGAAATAACTTCCGGTATCTCTGATGATGTGTGTTTGTAGCATACCAGGCTGGTTTAGCTCTTGGCCAGGATCCCTCTGATGACTGCAATGACAGCCAACGGAAGGTGCGCATTGTCATCCAGAAATTCGGGCAGAAGGACCCTGTGCTGGGCATCGACTACCAGCAGCGAAAGATCACCATTCAGAACCGTGAGTGACCTCCCAGGCAGACAGTGAACTCAGGAACTATCCAATATCTGGGTCTGCTAAGTGAAGAGAAGCATAAACATGACTGATGTAATCTATAGCTTACATACTGCATATGGCAATGGAATAAGAGCAGTGAAGGGCCCTGTCTCCAGCTGGCCTGAGGGTGTTGGAGGCACTACAACCTCAGGCTGAGCTGAGGATGCCAGAGCATTTTGCTGAAGAGCACAACAGCTGAGGAGCTCAGAGGCTAGAAAACAGTTCATTCTTCCAAGTACTGCATAATTGTCCAGGTGTATTATATGCTCCCGGCTGTCCATGGAGCAATAGATATTACTCCTGCCAGAAGAGCTGTTGGGATTGCTGACCTAACAGGGACAGTGATCTGTGTTCCAAAACCAGGAGGGTTGGCTTCCAGCAACACAGAAAACACGGGCTGGCAGTGAATGCTGTTTATTGGAGTTCTCAGTGGACTCAGGATTGTTTGAAGGTGGTGGCTATGCTTGGGAAGAGGGGAGATGCAGTACTCTGTGTCACCTGCAAGCAGAGGGCTCTTTTCAGGTGGATCCTGAAAGTAGTGTCTGTGAGTTGCAAATAGCCCACTGACATCTCAGTCCCTCTCCCACAGGAGCAGACCTTGTCATCAGTGAAGTCATGTGGTGGGACCATGGCATGTACTACTGCACTGTGGAAGCACCAGGAGATACCTCGGGTGATGCGGACAAAGAAGTTAAGCTGATTGTTCTCCGTAAGTGCCTGTGCTTTGTTGCCAAGATATCTCCTCCTGGTCTCTTCCTCTCTGCCCCAGGACATCTTCAGCAGTAGAGAGGTACTCAGTAACTTACCATGGCCAGATGCATCAGGATCAGTCCTTTTTCTGTCTCCTTTTTTCCCACAGACTGGCTCACAGTACTCCTCATCATTCTTGGTGGCCTCCTCCTCCTCCTGATGATTGGGATATGCTGGTGCCAGTGTTGCCCCCAATATTGCTGCTGCCACATCCAGTGTGGCTGCTGTCCAACACGGTGCTGCTGTAATCAGGAAGGTGAGGTTCAAGCAAATGTGCATCTATTTATGGCTTCTATCAAGACAAAAGCTTGGCTGGGAGCTTGCTGAGCTCCACTTTCTCCCTTCTGCTTTGCATCCATATAAACTGAGACCTTCCTTTGGTCAATATGACCTCTATGACCAGCTAATCTGAAATTAGAGGAAGGGATCTCGGATACATGGTATCTATCTTGCTCCTCTGTGTCCAACTATCAGAAGTTTCTCCTCACTCATACCTTGTTATCAGCTTCTCTCACACCATCCAGTGCACAATCAGTTCCCTTGCCTGAGTAGCTCAGGACTTTTCTTTCCTGTTTCATATGGTTCATTTGCCTGTGCATGTGAGAAAGGCAAGCAAATGCCTTGGTACTACTCTCCAAACTAGCCTTACTTTCAAATATGTTGCTCTGAGAAAAATTACATAAAAATTTGAAATTTTTTATCTGCATGTTTTCTTCAGAGCTGTTCCTTCTACAAGAAAAAGTTTTGTTTGGTTTTCTTTGTAGAAGGAAGTGAGAAGAAAGTAGAGAAAGGTGGTCTTTCTTGCTGGTCAGCCTTGCAACTGCATTCTGAAATTTTGAGGGTCAAAAGAAACTTTGTTGTGTTTGCTTTTAGCTGTAATAAAGTTTCGGCAGTCAGACCCTGTTCGTTTAATAAGGCTACTGTTTAAATTTTGTCTGTTAAGTTCGTGTAACCTCTGCATTCCTGTAACTGAAACTTGGTTAGCAACACGTAACTAGTGCCCCTGAAGCTTACACAGTCTGACAATAACAAAATACAACAAATAAGTTTATTTATCATTGAAATAATCAGATTCTTCCCCAGATGCTACAAGGAGAGGATTTATGAACAAGGAGCTCTGTTTCAGGTTTACCTTTACCTTCAAAACTGCTATTTAGTATACCTTGGGTGTTAGTAAGATGTGAGAGTTTTAGATTTAAGATTAATTTGCTGAGCCCTTGCAAAGAGTGAACAGAACATCCCTTTTATTGCTAAAAACAAAACAAAACAAAACATTGGAGGCTTTACAGGTTGTCATGCGAAATGTGTAGTGTTGAGGAGGCTATGGAAATGTGGCAGAAAAATCAGTTTCTGTGAAGGGGGGAGAGAGGTGATGGAGATGAGAGACTCACACCTCCAGAATTCCTGGTTCTTGGTAAAAAAGATTCAGAGTTGGTGTGAGCTCCTTTTTGTTTTTCTGTGCTGCAGATTATAGCTCACTGCAGACTGCTGCTGTTATTTCCTGCCTCCTGTTAAAGAGGAGGGATTCATTTGCAGGGTTTTCAAAACCTCTCCATGTTCATGAGAGAAAGTACAGACAAGTCCATCCTCCTTGACTGGATGCTGTGTCTGTAATTTCCACCCAAGCTGCCTAGCCTCCTCATTCACCTTGCAAGGGATCCATGTGCCTGCTCCTCTCTGCTCATACACCTTCTCTTTACTTCATCCTGCCTCTGACTTTTTTTTTTGCACTCCAAGAAATGAACCGGTTGCCTTAAAAAACACAAGAAGATAGATTCAGGGGACATCTTAAAAACAGTGCTGAGGAATAACATTCCACACAGCCGAAGAGAAGGCAGAAATCCTCACCTCCTGTACGATCAGTGTGAGTGTGGGTGCTTCCTTCCCCGTTGTTGGCCACTAGAGGACAGTGTGGATCTGCCGAACAGTCACAGGTGCCAGTGAGGCAGAATAATCCTGGGTGCTGTGAATCACGCCGTTAACTAGCTTGGGTTTGGACCGAGCAATAAAAAAAGTGCATTGTTTGAGTATTTCACAATTGATGTACAGAAATATTAGACATGCCCCAGGAGCAAGCCAATTACATTCCCCACGGAAAGCTCTGAGAAAAGCCCATCAGGGTAAATATACGTATGACCTCCTTCTGTTCCTATTAGTTTCTTTTCTGCTGTGGACTTCTTGCAGTAATGAATCAGGGAAAAATAGGATATACTTGCACCTGAGTCTCACTAAGTTGGAAAATATTTTATTTTTATAATTGGCCCAGCAGCTGTTAAAGTCTTTCAAAGGTGAAGAACAGATTTTTCCAACCGAGAGTAAGTGGAGGGAACAACACAACATTTTGGCAAAGTAGGTAGGAGTTTGGGAATTAGGGTGAATCTGACCTTCCTCAGATAAATATATTCACTTTAAAAATATCTGTAACTTCTATTTTGCAGGTGGGGAATCAGAGTATATATCAGATTCAAACTGGAAGGCAAAGCATCTGGGGAAGGAAGAAGGGCTGATGGTAGTGAAGGAAGACGAGGGCTAATTCTGGATTTGTTCAGCTGTAGGGAGAGATCAGAAAATGACAGGGACAGGATGACTTCGGTCCTAATGACAGCCTTCCTACCCTAAGGGGAGAATGTCAAGCAGGTATGCCTACAGATGCTGGACCTCTTATTCCTCAGGCAAAGACCAAGGTCAAAACCCCAGGACATGCACTCAGCAGGCTCTAGGACATTCTCAAGGTAATAATTGGAGGAATAGGAGAGGGAGAGATAAGGCCTTCCCCTTCTATTTATCACTTTTCTTTGTATTCTTTCTCTCGTCCTCTAAGTTTGAAACATAAACTGGGAGGAAATCCCTTGGGACAAAAAAAGAGAAGCACGTTTGGCATAAAGTTCTTGGAAGCTGCTTCCTCAGACCACACAGCTTTGAAGCCATCAGATTATTAGGATTAAAACCCCTGAAGTTTCCAGCTTTGTAGTTCCCTCTGGTTGAAGCCAGACTGGGGAGGGGGAGGGAGTTAGCAGTGGAGAATGAAGTGAAGCTGCATGAACTGTGGAGAAAAGGAAGGTTGTGTTGAGAGGCATGGTCAGTCCCTCTTTTGCTGCAAGTGGTGCTTTGGATAAATCAAATGAAGCAGCTGGAGGAGGACATGTTTAATAACTGGAGTGCTACCTAAAGTGGAGGGCTCAGTCCCAAAGAGCATGCAGTCGAAATGCTGCCTACTGCAGTGAACCCAGGGGACAGAATTAATTGGAGCTTAGCTGTAGCCTGGTTTCTTAAAGTAGCAAGTCTTATGCAGTCAATTTTTCTGTCTATCCCTTGTCTCTTTCCCTCCAATAGCTTTTAATTTCATCAGCCAACTTCAGCCAGATTTATCAGAGGGGTGAAAGTCTCAAAGGCAATTATGTTCCTATCTGTTTCTTGAACTGTAATGTTCTGTTCATGCCTGACCAGACATGAGGCTGCAGTAAGAATCTGTCACTTCTGAAACTCCAGGAAAGCCATAAAAGAGAAATTTTGCAAAGGCGCTGTTGCTAAAAAGTTTCACCCAGTAATGACAGACAAACCAGGCTTTGTAAGGTCAGGAACTTGCAGAATTTGCTTGCTTGTGAACTGAAGTTTTGATCGTTTGTGGTAGAAGAAGTAAGTTTCTGTAAGATATTTTTAGGTATTCCCCCAAAAGAAGCAGCGATGAGCTATGGTTTCGAAGGCAAGTATAGTGAGCTTGTCTGTGTAGAGGAGGAGAGATAGAAATGCTGAAAAAAGTGGAATTGGAGTCTGATCCTGCGAAGAGGGGTCTGGAGTTAGTGGTGGAAACCCTGTGAAAGAGAGAAATTTCCACTGAGTTTGCTCTTTTGGCACACTGGACATTGCTGTTGAGAATAGGAAATTTAGTTTGTTCACCAGTTTGACCACACTGTCTTAGGGGATTTAATTTTAGCAGTCATTCTGAGGTAAATTACAGAGTGACAAGAAGAGTGGTCAAAAGACTAGAATGGGAAAAGCTGGACAGTACACCTCTGAGTGCCCTATTTGTGAAACAGAGAGGAAATGATGGAGTATAGAGTGGAAAATATGATCTGGACAGAACCCACGTAATGGTGGCAAGGAAAGGTCTCATTTAGCTGGAAATCAAAACCAAAAGGGGAAAGGACCAATGATGAGCTGAAAGAATTTTCAGAGAGAGAAAACTGTTGCATGTCTTGCTGTATGAAACATTATTTCCCACCTTTCTGCAACTATACTTACAATGACAGGGCAGGTAGAAGTCTTAACTTGGTTATGTGCTGCATACTTAAACATGGTGTTATTTGTTCCCAGTTGCTGGGACTGGAATCAGGATGTTAGGCAGTAAAGCTTTTCTTCCGTTTTAGGTACTTTTTTGAAGATGTACAACTTCGTATTGGAATTTCCTGTGCTCTGTTTTACCTTTGTCATGGGGTGGAGAGAGATTTTAATTTTGTGAACTTTCTGTATCCAAAGGCCTGTGAAGCAAAATGGTATGTGATCTGCAAGCTGTGCTCTCTGGACAGGTGTTTTAAGCTTTCTTTCCCTTTTACAGTACTGGAACGACACCGGTTCATGAAGCGGGCTCAGGCACTTGCACCTTGGTTATCACCCAACATGTTCTACGGAGCTGGCGACAGGAACTCTAAACTTTCCTCTTACCAGCTGAACCCTCTACTGCAACAAGGTGAGACCATGGGTGTCATTTCAGAGGGAAATAAGGATGAGAAACAGGTAACTTCTTTGGGAAGTTCAGCATTGAGGCTTTGGCCTCTCTACCAGAAAAGAGAGAAAGATGTTCTAGCATGACTGCATGTCCTAGAATGACAGCTCTGCCACGTCTGCAGCGCACCATAGACTTGTCTGGGTGCATAAAAACAGCCTGTTATCTTAAGTGCCTTGCTGGGCTCAGTGCTGGGTGAAGCAGTTTAACACTAACTAAGGTGTATCTGTGCTACACCCCAGCAACTGCAGGGTAAATACACCCAGCTTATCTTGCTTTGTGTGGCAGAGGAGGGTACTGTCCCTTTTTTCTGCTGTGCTGGTCACGGTCAACTCCTTACAGCCAAAACTGACAGGACAAGTGAGGTGCAGTTTGTTTGAGTTCTTATCAAACGTCTAGTCTTCAATATGATTAAGGGCAAACGGCCTTCTGTGCAACAGATCTAGCCTGCATGCAGCAAAAAATGAAGGACTCTGTAATGAACCAGAAAGAGTTTTCTTTTCCAGTTGCTACTTATATCTGTACATATGCATGTGCGCATGTGTGCATACATATACATTTTTTTTAATTTTATTTTTCTTTTGCAGTATTTCTTCCAGTTCAGTGAAATATAAAAGGAAACATTGTGATCTTTTCTGATTATTTGTCAATAAAATATGGTATCAGTGCTGTAGGAAAAAAATGTTCCTCTAAATACACAGACTCTATTTTCAGGTGTGCTGGACTTCTTACATTTGAACCTCCTAAAACATGTTAGATCATGTTGCAGCTTATTAGTTACTACTCTTTGCACAGTACCTCATTTGGTCTGGATGTGCTGGTTGTGGTGCCTGAGACTTGTACAACTCTTGCAGTGAGGTGGAGCAGGAGAAGAGAAGGAACTCAGCCAGGATCATGAGTGCAGAAGGGCCCTCTCAGTGTTTCCTCTTGACTTGCTACGTTCTCCTGTGCTTTTATCCTTAGATGTATCTCTGCAGAACAGTCTTCCACTGGTGCAGCCACAAGCTCAGCTTTCCCATAAGAATGGTGTTTTGGACTATCTGGAGTCTGAAATCCAAAACCTGCACATGTCCCAGTTGCGGCCACCCTCCCACCAGCGGCAGGCTGTGCAGCCCAGCTTGCTGTCCTCGCTGGGCTCCGACATCGTGCCACCTCCTCTCACTGACCACATCTCCTCCGTCCATGGGAGCAGCAACTCCTCACGGCCACAAAGAGCTGCCCACGCCCCCAGGCCCTGGGACTCTGCAGCAGAGGACAGAAGGGAAAACCGGAGGTGGCCCTTGCCTTCCAGTGGGGATTCTCATTCCAGCTACAGTCAGGAGCCCTGGGACAGGCAGCGAGAGGATCAGAGGCAGAGGACAGGTGGCTACAATGGCAGGCCCCAGCACTCCAGATGGGATGTGTCACCCCCGCGCCAAGCTGAGAGGGGCAAGAGCAGCAGCAGCAGTTTCTATCCGGAGGAAGCCAAGGAGCGCTCCAGCCACCACCGTGGTGGGAGGCAGGAGCCTGGAGGGAGGAGACAATACGAGCACCATGCTGGGAGGAGCAACTACTCCGGCCAGCGGCGGCACAGCTACTCCCCCCCTTCTCGCAGGGGCTCATGGAGCTCCTCAGAAGAGCACGTCCATGTCCCAGTGTCAAACCGCAGGCGGAGGAACCGCAGGTCCCGGGAGTGGCCAGAAGATAAGCCCCCCAGTTACCGCTCCTTAGAAATCATCCCAGCTCAGGACAAGAAGCACAAAGGCAGTGCAGGGACACGCTCGGTGAGTCAGCTGCCTTTGTGGTTTCCCATCTAAGGGAAAATGTGGACTTTAGGGAGTGAGAGGGAATGGTTGCCACTTTCTGTAGCCTCTTGTCTTTCAAACGGAGGCCAAGGAGCGCAGCTTGGTTATGAAGAGGCTGCTGAGTCCTTGACAGGTGTTGCCTGGATGTAGTGCGTTCAAGGGCAAAGTAAAATATCAGATCCTCCCTGGCATTGTTCAGTGCCAGGTTGGATGGGACCCTAAGCAACCTGGTCTAGTGGAGGGTGTCCCTGCCCAGGGTAGGGGAGTTGGAACCAGGTGATCTTTAACGTCCCTTCCAAGCCAAACCATTCTGTCATTCTGTGATTCCAAAATAAAGTAAGTCCCCTACAGGGTGACATGTTATATTCCTGTCCCCATCCAGAGTCTTTTGGGGTTCTGTATGTGTTGGTGTTAAAATAGCTGTTCTGGTACTGACTGGGGAGAAAGCACTTCCAGACTAGGCAGCAGCATCCCTCTGTAACCATATCTGATGTTGGTTTACTTCTGATTTCTTTTAAAATGTGCGTGATGTTTTTAAGATGTCTTATATGGGAAAACATCCAGTAATATGGCTAAAGCTACATGAAATAGGCTTTCATGGGTGGCATGGATGAAAAGTGTATCGTTCTCCAGGCCAGGTGGAAGAGGTTGACTCACTTGTTGGGACTCCTGAGAACTGAACACACATTATATGGGCAGTGAACAGCTACTGTTCACAACTCTTCTTGTCAGTTTAGACTTCAGGTAGCCACCTAAATGTGAAAAGCTTCATATCCAATTGCTAATCTCCAAGTTAGACAGTGTATTCCCCCTGAAAAAATTATTCTTTTAAATAAAAAAATAATCAAGTGTCCCTTATCACACATATGCAGAATTTTACTAGGTGGGAGTATTCTGAGGGGTTGGATGGTGCTCGTTACCCTTTTTCCTTCTATGTTGTGGAAGGAAGTGCAGTTCTAGTTCCAGCTGAGATGTGTATATATATGAATGGTTTTTGTTACGTTGCTCAGAGCAGGTAGGAAGACGTAGGATTTTCATTCATCATTCCTTATTCCTGAATCTTTTATTTTCTCTTGCAGGACAAAGGAAGTTCCCACAGTGGAAGAAGCATAGTCATTTAATGTCAGTAGTGGAAGAACTAAGATTCCCTCTGGACTCCTCCTAGTGTTTCTACTATTTAGGTTGGGATGGCTGCTTTTGATTAAACAGACCAACAGCAATTAAACAGATGAAGCAGCTTCCCCTTAGACTTACAACTCTGAAGAATATATGTCTAGTGCCGTGAAAGCCATACCCTAACCTATTTTTATTGCTGTGATTTGGAAACTTAGGTTGGGTTAAGTTCTAATGGGCTGAAGTTCATTGAAAACATTCTACTGGAAACAGCAGATTTTTTCAGTAAATAGTGTATTCCCAGTCTTTAAAGAGAGATGCCAGTTCTCTTTATTAAGTGCCATGGCACTGCAAGGATCCCAGCCTGTAGAATGCTGATCCTTTGCACACCAGTTACCAGGGAAAGGTTCCAATGTTCACAGAGTTGTAAAGTCACAAGGCAGTAGAATAAATTAGATTGGAAAAGGCCTCTGGAGGTCACCTGATCCAGTCCCCGGGAGCCTTGTGGGGGGAGGCACAACATCTTTCTAAGGTCCTTTGTTGTGCTTCAGAATGTGTAATGCTTGTTGCTTCTGCCTGGCTGCTCAGCACAGTTGGGACAGTTGCTTCCTTTTGTCCCCACTAAGCCTCTCTCCCAAACCAGAGGATCTCGGTGTTGGAAGAACATTGAGCGCCTTTATAAGGTCTCACTAGCATGTCTGCAAATTGCCAGTTTATCTGCTCTTTACTGACTGAAACAACCTGCTCTACTTTGAGCTTAGACCTTCGTGCCTTAAAAGATACTTGTTCTAGCCTTTCATCTAGACTTGAATTTATTTGTAAACTTAAAGGGCTAAATTTACCAAGGTTTGTCCTCCCCTGCAGGGACTGAGCAAAGTATAACTACTGTCCTTTACACCATGGAGCAGAATTTCCTTCAACTCTGGGAAGCATGGTTTTGGTGAATATATCTTGCCTAAGCCATGTACTCTTTTCCATACCTTTTATATTCTCCCTTTCCTCTCCATGCCATGTATCATCTACATGGGGTGGGATAAAGGGTTCTGAAGGAGTCTATTTATAGTCACAATTCTTACTACTGTCCTTGATTTTTACCCTGACACTTAACACCAACCCTGCATGTATGGTGCATCTGATCTGGAGCTGGATTGTAGGGCTTCCTAAGTTCTCAGCCTGCAACTAGAACACAGAACTTCTCTGTGCTTTGAGACCAGTTGTGAAGAAGAACCTACCATTTCTCCTTGAGGTGATTAATCCACTGTTTCAATTTAAAATGTGCTGGAGAAAGAGAAGCTCTCTGGATGCTGGCTGCTTCCATAGGAAATTGTCTTGCCAGAGGCGCTTCTTGGATTTAAGAGACTCCACGGTTGGCAAGGAGCTTTTGGAGAATCTTGTGAATTATTTTGTAACCCAGAGGCACTGGAGATTGGCCAGTACCAATGACTATCTTGCCTAGCTTATTTCCCAGCCAGTGCCACACAGAACACTTGCTACTGTTTGTTCTTTTATGACCTAATTACTGATGTGCTTATGCTTTTCCCTGGAAGACTTGGAGAGACTTTCACTTTGTCCACCTTCTTTTTTTTCTTTTCTTTGGACAATGATGGGAAACATCACACTTTGGACAAATGGGCCTAGCTGGATATCCAATACAGTTGCTGGTCAACTCATGGCTGCTACAGAATGCTCATCTTCCTACAGTTTCTTGGCTGAATGTGCTTATTCGTAATTCCTGCCTATGGAGATAAAGGAGGACCAACAAGCTTCTCTGGTTGACTTTGTTTCAGAACTAGAGGTCTGCTTTTTGAAGACAGAGGGTCTCTTTGCCCACAGTTGATGGCTATCACAAAAATTAAAAAAAATAGCAGAGTACTTGTCTGCATTAGGCCCAGACTAACAATGTGAATTGACCCATGAGTCACATTTGAAGTATAGGGAATTGTGTTTACAGAACTTGCAAAGCTAGTATCACTCTTGAATCTGTTTATCAGCCACTGTCTGTGGATTGTTTTTTTATTTTATGACATGATAAGGATTTTATGAACTACATTTTTGTATGATGGACTAGTATTTTTATTAGTTAAGAGGCTATGATGACTGCAGTGACAGAAACGTATGTTGGGCTGCTTCTTCCAAAACTAGCAACCAGTTTTGACACTAGCTTTACCCTCTGCTGACTTTTAGCAGATAGCCAGGGCCCTGCAGATTCTGCCCTTGGAAGCTGAATTGGTAACTTGGAATTTGACTCTCTCCTTGTGCTTCCAGTAGCTTCATACATCATGCAAGACAACTTTTTCCTGTCCTAGCCCAAATGTCCAGGTTTCAGGAAAGGGCTGCCACTTTCTCCATCAAAGAGTAGAGGCTATTTGGGACCTGCGGTGAGATCTCAAGATAGTTGCATGGAAGGAGTTCACTTTCCTTCACATTGAAGTGTGTACAACCCATATCCAGCAAGTTTTCCCAAGAGCAAGAAACCACTTGCACTGCAAGAAAACACAACTCTATCTGTAACAGGAGCAGCTGTTGGAGCTGCCTGTCTATGAGCACACTAACTGCACAGGTGGTGCTTTTTTATCTACATCCTATGAAGGAGGCCTCCATCTTTATTTGTTCCTCTAGTCCCCATAACTGAGTTAGGGTGACTAATTGTAGATTTGTGGACACAATTCACAAATTGTGCAGTCTGAAGAGTTTTTACCTGTATCATACTTGATTTCCTCTTCACTGACTTCGTGCATGTTTATAGAAACATTAAACAAAACTCATCAGGGGAAATTGATTGTATCTCTCAGTACAGAATTGTGTTAATTCTGTAACTATTTTTCTTAAATTGTGAAAAAAGTAGATGGGGTGATCCAGCAGGGAAGCAGAAATGATACCAGGCTTACTGGCCTGCAGACCACTGTGGTTCATAAAGCACCAGCTGGTGGGCTGTGAAATAACAACAAAGGAAATCTATCTTTGCGTGCTTTACAACTGCAAGCAGACAGAAAAGCGGGAAGGAAATAGGCTCTGCTTTAGATGCTTATTTCTGGTTTTAATTGGCTATAAATGAAACCCGTTGTGGCAGCATTGCACAATACAATGTGGACCCTTTTCCAGTGAGATCACAGGGTCTTTGACTTTTTAAGAGAGAGAGATAGAATTGAGCAGCTCCAAAACAGCACACTGAAAGAAATAACAGTAGGAAATATCCTAGCCTCATTCTTTCTACATTGCAATTTATTCATGCTTAATTTTTTAGCCATTCCAAAGATCTGATGCTCATAATTCAGCCCATTTGTGATGGAGAAAGTTGAATATTTCACATATGGAAGTTATTGCTATTCTAGCCTTTTGTTCTTCCATTCATGCTGAAGAACAAGGAATATACCTTACCCCCAAAGAATGAATCTTCTGTTTCAGATAAAGTGCCTTCATAGCCACTGGCGTTACCCTAATTTAATATAATGTATTGAGTAAGTGACCGTGCCACGTAGGGCCAGATAAGGTCACCTGTGCTACAGTCAGCTGCTTTCTACGTCAGACCAGAGAAGCATGAGAGAGATAAAAAATCATGTAATTTTTCTTTGATTAAGAAAGTGCTTGCAATATCTGGCTTTCTTGCTTATTTGCAGAGCGCCCTGCCATTTTGGAATGCCATTCCAGGAATGGGCGGCAAGGGCTGCTTCTGTGCAATCATTGATCTGGTCTTGGCAAGTGCCCGTTTGGCACTAGAAAGTGCTGAAATGCCCAGTTGCTATCTCTGGGATTGTATTCATGATAGCACTGCCTAAAGTTAGGCTGACTTCAGGGCCGGGGAAGTTGCCTTGTGTGATAACAGCCACAGTGCAAAGCTCTTCAGCACTATGAATTACCACACAGAGCAGCTAAGTCCCTTCTGTTACTACCTCCTGCAGCACATCAGTTTAACACATCCAATTAGAGCCTCCCATTTGTTGACCTGACATAAGAAAGATACTACACTTGAGGTTATCTTAAATTAACCCCTAAGAGTTATGACTGCTCATTCCTGTTTCTGTTAAGTTTAATGCCTATGATGTGCCTTGTGCTGATCTTCTGAATGTTATTCCAGCTGTAAAAGAAGATGATAAATGTGTAGATTCTCTTCAATGACTGTCAAATGTATAATTGAAATATAAGAGAAGTCTAAACCAGTTGCTCTTGTGTGTTCTTCCTAGACCATAAATTGCTTTTTAGTATTTGCACCAGAAGTGGAACTGAAAAGTCTCTGTTCTTATTTCTCAAATTGACCTTTTTTCACATCAATAAGAATCTTCTCTTGTTATTTTTTGGATAAAAATGCAAAATGGTTTGCATGTATGTGGGGGTTTTATTTTTATTTGGGAGACCTTTTTTTCCTTTGTTTTTCTAAGAAAAAAGATCATTCGAATAAATACTTAGAGAGTGGAAAAATGTCTGGAAACCATTGGCAGCCCTCTTCAATGACATGACTCACTGCAGCTTGGCTGCCATGTCTGTAAAATGAGAACAGTTACTGTTTGGTTCTAAAGCACTTGGAGCACCACGAGAGGAAAAGTCTTCTAGAAGTCTTGTTTGGTTGATAAATAAAGGTCCTGGTTGAGCTTTTCACTCTTCCCACATGTGAGAGTCACCTCATTTAAATAAGTGATTGACATAAGAATGGAAATCCATTGGGTCTCATGTAGTAGGCTCCTTTGCTGTCCTCCCATTCCCCCAGCTGATGCCCTTTGTAGCTCAGTGTTGCAGCCTTTCTGTCTCTTGTCCCTAGCTGTATGTGCCAAACCCAGGTGATTGGACCTACTGGAGCCCCAAGGGGCACTTGGAACCCGAGCTATGGAAAAACATTCCCTACTGCAGCAATGCAGCCACTTTCTAACTGGAACTGGGGAGCCTCGGGAGATGTTACCATAGAATCATAAGAATGGTTTGTGTTGGAAAGGACCTGACAAGATCATCTCATCTACCCTGCCCCTGCCTTAGACAGGGACACCTTCCACTAGACCAGGTTGCTCAAATCCCCATCCAAGCTGGCCTTGAATATTTCCAGTGTCCACAACTTCCCTGAACAATCTGTTCCAGTGTCTTACTACCCTCACAGTAAAGAATCTTCCTTGCATCCGATCTCAATCTACCCTATTTCAATCTAAACCTGTTTCCCTTTCTTCTGTCAATATAGCCTTGGTAGAGTCTTTGTGTTTCTTGTAAGAACCCTCTAAGTATTGAAAATCTGCAATAAGATCTCCCTGGAACCTTCTCTCCAGGCTGAACAGCCTTTCCCCAAGGGAGAATTGTTCCAACCCCATGATCATTTTTCGTGCCCCTCTGGACCCGCTCTATGTGTTTTTTGGGCTGGGGATCCTGTAGCTGGATGTTCCTCCTGGTAAGTTTTGGCAGCTGTCTCAGGTGTATTCTCATCTAGTCAGTCTGTGCAAAAAGACTTGGTCACAGGGACAGAAGTGTGAGAGGGGTGCACACCTCTGTGCACCATTTGGTTAATGCATTCGCTGTAAATGGAGAGGAAATGGGTGCAACAGCTGCAGGTAAGTGACAACTGTCAGAGCAGTGGGGTTAGAGCACAGGATGAGTGGGAGCAAAATTCAGCCCAGCTCTAGCTACTATTAATGTGGAATTTAGTCAGCTTATGAAAGGGGCCTCTATGACATGGTTGCCTGCAAAAGTAGGGGACTCAATGACCCAGAAGCTGCCTTCCACATCTCTTGGTCTCAGGTCAGACTGACCCTCCATTACCATATCTCAAAAACAGGTCCAGAGTCCTCCACAGCTTCTTGCCTGTCCCACTGAGCTGGATGTGCTTGCAAAAGAGCACATGGGGAAACAAAGCAGGACCTTTGACCCCTTGCTACCACTATATTAGCTCTGCATAAATGCCGGGGTCTCAGATGAGCACCTACCTCAGCTTTGGCCTGAGAAAGAGAGGAAGCAGGACAGGTAAGAGCCAAACTCTCTGTTCTGGGTGGCATGGACTTTGTGACTGGTGTATCTAGATCATAGACAAGTGAGTGGAGCTTGTCTTCTGTTTTGCCCCATCTCCTATTGCAAACCAAAGTGAGGGCCCCTCTCATGCTCCATAGCCAGGAATGGTGCTGAAATGGAGGAGGGTGGGAGTACCTGGGGTGACCTGGTCTGAAGCTGAGTGATGGATGCTCCAAAAGACACTCACGGGAGGGTCAAGCCCATTATAAGAATTGCAGAGTTTCAGTGGTGGAAGATACATAACCTTTTCGCAGTTGCCTTCAGCACAGGGACTACAGGTTCTAAAACGGGTAAGAGCATCTATTCATGCTCCTGGGAAGCAAATTTATGCCTTTTGTGTACATGGAGAGAAACTCTGCGATTAAAAATCAAGGAAGGGTGATAAAGGAGCAACTGTGCAAATGTCTAGTGAATTGGGTGGTGGCTGTTGGAGGTAATCTGTGCACAGAAGGAAATAAAAATGGATGGAAATCTCCCTACTGTGGAATAAGAAGGAACGTTGACTTGTAACCACCTGGTATGGGATTTAGCAAAGCATTCACATATAATAGACTTTCAGTCTATTTTGCCATTGCAATTCCTATGATCAATGTTTTCTTCATGTTGCTCTGAGTGATGCAGCCCTCTAATTGGGGGCATAAATAAATTTTAATTTCTAAACACCTTTTTAAGTGCAGAGTGTTTGAAATGCTTGTTTAGATGTAATGTCGTATTTTCAATGTACCAAGTAGCAAATTTTGAATTCTCCAATTCTGACTTTTTTAAAAGATAAAAATAAAGGAAGTCAGATGAAGCTAAATTTTGCACTCACTCAATTTTTGGAACTTGTTCTGCTTGGGCTACTGTCTTCTGCATTAATCCCAGAGTGAAAAAGACAAGGGAACCTATTCAGCTAGTTGGGACTTTGCTCAACTAAAGCAAGACAAAGCACTCAGATCAAAGTACTGGGTCACTAAGATGACCATTTTATGTGTTGTACTCACTAGCACAATGTTCTTTACAGCAGTTTACCAAAACAAATCAAACAAAAAAATGCCACATTATTAATTTTTCAGTTGTACTTATGCATGGAAGAAACCTATTCTGACCTCTGGAAGTTTTACTGGTTTGCTCATGTGCTGAAACAAGGGATTTTAGTTCTCATATAAAAGAAGCAACTTTAACTGTCCATTTTTCTTTGAGCCCTGGAAGTCATTATTGTGGATATTTGTGATTATACAAATAAAAGGACACTTTCATTTTTATACTGCCTTTTCCTCACATCTTCAGAGGAGCTGCACCATGATCTTTCTGTTCTTGTATTCATTTATTGTTGCAAAAATCTGGCGTTTAACCAACACGTTTTATTTCTCTGAAAACAACCCAAACGTTGTATGCTGATTCCCACAGGTCTCTCTGTGTAGAGAGCAGAACAGGTACTGCAAACCATGCTGCAATCCAGGGCACTGGTGATAGCTCTGATTCTGCTCCTTAGCACCACTCTCCCCGGTAAGTCTGAAAAGCTTTGCTGCTTGCCTGAGACAAAGCTCAGCTCTACAGGTTCTCGTGCACCGGGAAGTAGGACTGAAGCCACATAATTCAGTTGAAGACCATGAATATACAGTGCTTGGCAGCATGGAACAAGTTGATAGAGACCTGGCATGAGAGCGCCCATACTTGGTGCAAATACCCTGCCATGGAAGGTCTATGACTTAGATACCCATGACTGGGTGAAGAGGTGCGGCTGAATGCTGCTAGAGCAAATTCTGGGAGAGATTCTGAATCTCAGAATTTCAAATCACTTCTCCTGCACCTGTGGGAAGGTACCAGACACACAAATGACATGAGAAGCCTCATGGAGTTTTGCCTTTTTTTCTCAGAAGTGCAGTCAAAGTCCATCTTTGAGAAAGACCGTCGTGACTTACTGGCCATCCCTGAGGTAATTGCATCTTACTTCTATGAAGCTGTGAACAAGGTGTCCCCTAAAGTCAGTCAGTTCTTGTTGGATACTGTCCAGAGTCCATCAGTTGTTGCGGCCAGGTATGGAAAGCTTCTCTGTACTAACATGCCAATAGCCACGTGTGAAAAGGGAGAGGGAGGTGTGGGAGAAAGAACAGATTAATCAAGTATCTATATGGGGAGATCCAAGGGGAAATTAATCAGCAACAAAACCCTGATGTAGCATGGGAGCGAGGTGCTGGAAGGTGGGGTGAGATGATATGGTGTCCTGTGAAAGCACAAGCTCTTCCCAGAGGAGGCACATTGTACAGGACAATGTTCACAGGGATAGCTCTTTGTCACAGGGACTGCTCTTTACCCATAGGTAGTGAGGGAGGAGGCCGCTGGCTGGTGGGGGGATCAGCTCCTCAGGAAGGGTGCTACAGTGCTGTGAGGGGCTGTGTACTCAGTGTGCCAGGATCACATGATGCAAATCACAGAACTGGCTCTAGCTGCGCATATGTCTTGCTCAAGGAAGGGGAATGAGTTTCCTCAGAAAAGGAATGAAAAGCATGATCACCCTAGCGACAGTGTCATGTAACTCATGGCACACACACACTGCCAGTTCCTGTCTTCTGAGGAAAACCCTTCTAGGGCTGCCGAGGAGCTCTGCACTCTCAGCAACAGACAGTGTGATAACTACAGCAGATTACAGGGGATTACCCTCGCATATTTGTGTATCTCACCACATACTCTGTTGTCTCCTGCAGACAGAGAATCGTCAAAGAAGCAGCTAAAGTCAGTATAATGTTTGACCAGCTGATTGAAAAAATAAAGAACCTGTGGTACACAAGAATCCTAGGCTATTAGCCAAATGAAGACAAGTCAGTGTTTCCTGATGTGAGTGTGTAACACCCTGCAGTGTCCTCTTTCCCCCTGCTCCTCCCACGGACCAAGATCAGTCAATAAAACAGAATCGACGCTCCTCTTAATGCCACTAGAGGGAACCCACCTTCAAAGACCAAAAGATGGAAGGCATCGGCTGAAGGCATCTGCTGAAGCCTCCCCGGAAAAAAATCAAGCGGCTGGGCATGGGGAAGGCAATGTAGAGATTGTAGAGCTCTTCTGTAGCCAAATCTTGCAAATTAATTCCTCCTGAATGGCTTGGCCATTGTCCTTCTAATAAAAAAAAAAGTTGGTTGTTACACTTCCTGAAGTTTCTTCTTTGTATTGATTGTTACAAAATTCCACTCACCCTGACATCCCATTCTGCTGAGAATGTAGCTGTGATTGACAAGAAGTTTTCACAGGCAATGCTAACAAACCCTGCGTGTTCAGGCACTTTTAACTAAGCTCAGGTTCTTTTGGGTGGAGGAGGCACTACCTGAGCATCTTTCAGAGTAGCCACAATCAATTGTGCAACTGATCGTGCTCCTTGGTTAGGTAGGGAGCAAGGAGGTGCACTTGTCCACGTGTCTGAGGATTTCCGATAATTTGGGAAAATAAGTGCCAGTAAATTTAACTGTCCATCAACCTGAGCAGGACTTTGGAACTGTGTTTCATTGGCCAGCCAGAGACAGGTTACTGAATGAGCTTTTCCAAAGGAGGAACAAGTGGAAAATTTCTCACTATCTTGACCAGTTTATGAGAGGGACACCTATGCTCAGCACTGTGTATAAGATCTGGCAGGTCCTCATCAGTCTTGTGTGTAACTGCATCAGCTCAGATGCCCACACTGGACAAAGAAATCCGTCTACTTTCTCATTAAGCAAGCAGAAGCAAGTAGGCAATTTTTCTGAAATCACAGTGGGAGACTGTGGCAGAGGCTAAGGCAAGTCCATTGTTTTGTTGTTTTGTTTTGTTTCTTTAATTATCAGTCAGATCAGCTCTAAGCTTGGACTTAACCACTTGCCTGGAATAAACTCCCCGCATTTTCCATTTTCTTTGTCCCAGCAGCTCCTTTTCACCATGTGCAATCACAATGAAATCAGTGTCCCCGTGTGGAGCAGCAAGTTCTTACATCTCCGGTGGCTTCACACTTCTGCAGAGCTGCTTTGCAGGTTTATTCGTGGCTGCTTGTTTTCCTTAGACAGTCTGTACTTCTCTGGCCACAATGAACGAATATGCATATGTATTATGTAAATCCACTGGTCTTTAGGAGGAGATTTAGAAAAGCAGACGTTTTGGCTGATAAGAATACTTACCACATGAAAAAGCCAGGAGCTTTAGCTCTTTTGCTACAGGGATGATTTCCTTCCTGCTTGTTTTGCATGTGTCTGTTCAATCTTCCCCCCCCCC
>VYZT01001926.1:35481-88290 GCA_013400735.1 Pomatostomus ruficeps
ACACGTACAAGGAGAAGTCCTGCAACTTAAATCCCCTCTTATCCCAGGGAATAATTCAGCATTCTGAATTTTCTCAGAACAAAGCTTGTTCTTCTGGCATTTCAAAAGTATTTCTTTCTGAAAGAGTGAAAGTCATGAGTCATACGAAAGAGCCTGAATGTGCGCTTAAGAATTGCTGTTCTGGAAATCCATGCTTCAGCCTTTTCAATCTACTTGTATGCACTGCCAAAAAGAGTAGGAAAAAGTTTGGAAAGTATAGGGGTCCTCATGTTGCATTTTGATCCTGTTGTGTGACTTCACCAATGCAACCTAGGGGCATTTCTGTATTGCATCACTGCACAGCTGGAGCAGTGCAATAGCTGGTATGAATTCTGAGCTAAAATTTAACAAAGTTGACATTTTTTTATGTGCACTTAATTATACCCTTTTGCTTCTTTGCAATGTAACCTCCAGAAAATCCAAACCAGACAAATCCTGATTAGCAGTTTGACGTCTGATTTTAGCAGATGGGCAAAACAGAATCAGACCGTGGATCTCTGTGTTTGTATTCAATCTCCCGGTCACGTAGTTAGTTATCTATGCTTTTTACACTTGAAAAAAGTAAGCAAAAACCCTTCCAAGTAGTTGATCTCTTGTACAATCTACAACGTGGGGCAACCTACAAAGAGCAAAGTAGACAACCTTCCACTGCCACTTCTGCCCCGATGTTACTGGCACACTTTAAGACAGAAACAAGCAGCTGAGACAGCATTCTAGGTTGGGATTGGATAGGGGGGAAAAAAAAGCTTTTTGTCCCAAAAAGGACCCCGGGGCAAATTCATGGGACACATAATGAGAGGGTCATGTATTTTATATCTGTGTTAAAGTATGTCATACCTACTCTCACTTCACAGTTGGAATAAACAAGTTAATCTGTAATTTCTTTTTAAAACATGTACAGAAATAATTTCCCAAGTGATGTCTGTTGCAGAGGTCACTGAGTGCTTCAAGATTCTTGGAAAGGCTTCATAAGTGAAGCATTCATTTCAGTGAGATTCATGTCACAGAAACTTTCTTTGTGAGTAATCATCATTTGCTTTGCAGTTTTGGAAAAATTGTGGTGTAACTGGTTCAACTGAGTCCACTCAAATGAAATCTTAAGAAATGTCAGGTTTCTGTTGTTTCTGAGGTGGATGAATAACCCCTCAGGTGTTCCTGATTTCTGCAAAAAACACTCTTTCTTGAAAAGTATTTATTATGGTGGATACTTGATACCAATTTCAGTGGCTCAGAGCATTGATGGCTTTTACACTTCCCAGCTCCCCTTGCCTCTTTAACAGGTGAAAAAATCACTAATTAATGCTAAGGGAAAACACTCCTCAGGCTCTGTGCTGCTTTGAGCAGTGGTTGCTGCCCTTGTCGACAAACAGCCCAAGTCCTTCAGTGGCAGAAAGTCCATCGCAGAATGTTTGCGAAGACAAGGAATGGAAAACGTCGTGTAAATTATTTGAAACTTATGACTGGTACTACACACACGCAAACGTTCCATCTCAGGGTACCGCCGTTTTTGTCCTCCCCGTGAGGGCTGTGCGGGCAGACACAGCGAAGGGAGGGAGCAGGCTGGGGTGCTGGACGTGCACTAAAGGTGCAGAGCTGAGACGGACATCGGTTCTGATGGTTCTACCCTTCCCACGGGCTTTTGGCAAAGAGGATTTTCCAGATTTTAAAAGTAAAACGCCAAAATCACAAACGGGGTGCTTATGTGTGCGTGGATACGTGAAGTCAGCAAGGAAAAAAGGCGCGCGGTTGGATGCAGCGGGTGGCTGCGGGGTAGCACTCCCTCCAGAGGGACTCGGCGGGACACCGGGAGCCTTGCGTGCCGAGCGGGCGGCCAGGATCAGTCAGCGCCGGCTCCCTTTCGCTCCCCGCCCGCGCTCCCGGCCGCAGGGCGAGCGCTGACTCAGAGCGGCACCGCCGCCGCCGCCGCTTCGCACGCGATGTCGCCGGGTCCCCTCATCCCCCGCATCCCCCCGGCGCCGCCGCGGCCGCACGGGGAGCGCAGGCACGCTCGGGCGGCGGGAGCTGCCTGGGAAGGACAAGGGGTTCCCAGCCCGGCAGGGGATGCTCGGGGAGGCGGGAGTCGGGCAGGAGCGGCAGGAGGAAGGGAGGAGCGGTTTTACAGCCACAATCCCTCTCTTCGGTGCGGCTGGGACAGGTAAATTGCTCCCTGCTGGCCGCCTGACCCCGTGGAAAGGGAAGCGTGTTTCGGCGTGGGCCGGGTTGGGGTTGAGAGGCTGCAGCTGGGCCGGCGTTGGGTGGGGAGGGTTCGAATGTTGTTTCCGTAACACAGAAAGTTTTTCGCATGTGTTTGCTCGCTTACCTGCGTGCTCACCAGAGAGGTGGGGGCTCCTTTCGGCTGGGTGTGTAGTGACCACGCTGTGCTTTGCAGACCCAATTTTTGCGGGGGAAGAGAGAGTGTCCCGAATCAGATGATCTCGAGCTGCAGATTTCTGTATGTTTAGATTTGTGGGTGATATGTGACTAGGTCACTTCTCAAAGTGTTTCTTTGTGAAATGTTTCTTGAAGAGTTTCTGGGTTTGCTATTCAAAAACCTAGAAAATTGCAGCACAAGTCCAAGAGAACTGCTTTGACAGCAGCTGTGATAAAACCGCTTTATTAAAGTTTCCCAGTGCCATAACACGGCAGCGTTCAAATGTGCACCACAGCAGCAGGTGCAGTCCGTGTCTCGTGGGAGATGCATTAACCTGCTCGCTGCCGTGCCGGGAGTGCACCTGGAAATGGTTTAAAGAACATTTGCTACCAACCCTGAGTTGCACTGATTACTGAAGACCTTAACAGAATAAATATTTACGAGTAGAGCTGCTATATATGTCAGTCACGAGCCCAGATCGTTTATATTCACAGCTTCCTATCTCCAGGTTTACAGTAGCATCCTTGTTAAATGGGTTCAGATGTTGGGTTTGCGGCTGTTTTATACTGAGTTCACTTGAGAGACAAAAGCTTCAGATGTGAGGGAAAATGTGTGAGTGACCCAGTGTTTGAGAACCAGTGGATTAAGTTCCCTGCTTAGAAAAGAATATTCAAGATTGGGTTTTTTTCCTGACTGTAACATTTTTTTTCTTTCCAAAGGCCTCGTTGTCTCTTGCATTTCTCTGGGGTGCCTGATGTTAAAAGCCCTGCCATTGAAGGATTGCTCCCTTTGGAGTGGAGCACAGACCCTCTCAGGTAACATTCCCTTTAGAGACAGCTTCAAAATGCCATGCTCGGGTCGGCTTTGATACTTGGAGAGCACAGAACTGTAAAACAGCCACCGCAGCTGTGTTACCTGCAGAACTAATCTGTTTTCAGTTGTGGTCAATTAAATCCAAAGTTTTGTTGGTTTTTTGTTGTTTTGGGGTTTTTTTGGGGTTTTTTTAAGGAAGGAAACCTGCATAAATCAAACCTTATTCATGGCCACAGGCTGTTGCATCTTTAGTTTAATTCTGTCTTTGTCAGTTAAACTGCCACTGTGGCTGTTGGCTAATTCAGCCTTTTAGGTCTCCCATATTTCTGAGCTGCTTTGCTCAGCATGAAAGTGGGAAGCCTTCTATTTCTCCTTTTTGGGTGTTAAAAATAGTTGGAGATACATACAGTTATTTTAACAATTTAAGTAACCAATTAAGTCTTTTTTTGGTTGGGAAAAAGCTTGTGATTTTTAGATTTCAAATGAGCTTTTAGTATTTTAATAATAAAGTTGATATGATAGAAGTCTGATTTTGTAAAAATAACTGGTAGATTTTGCTGGAGGGAAAAATTGATAACTCCAATTTTATTTGGAGTTACCTGTTTTTCCAAATAGTACTTTGACACTCCAGAAAAAATAAAGATCTATTATATAAAATCAACACAAATACACATGACATGTAGTACTTTGCTATTTATTGAGAAGCAATTCTTCATCCAAAATAGTAATTTATCTGATTAACTTTATTTCTAAAAATGTCCTTTTTTCATATAAACTCCATCCTTCTTCTGAGAACTCCTTAATAGTGGTTAGGTTTAAAATTTTTCCACTTCAATTGTAAGCGCTTTTTGCTCCATCGTATATTTTTATAGAGGGTTCACTGGGTGGGTGAAGGAGAGAGGAAAAGAAATACTTCTCTGTTTAATTGACTCACCATAAGTCAGTAACTTTTGCCAGCTCATGTGCAGTGTTAGAAATATGGTACAGGCAATTGTCATCTGTAAAACTTGAGAAAAATTCTTGTATCAAAAGACAAGAACAGTAGGCACTGTTATAAGTTTTTTGGGCAGCTTATTAGCAGCTATCCGTCATAGAGGGGTGGCAGGTAATGCAGACATTGCTAACTCACATCACAATACATAAAATCAAAATATGGAGCATGAATGCAGAAAGTACTTCAGCTCTTGACAAGCATTTGCTCCCACAGGGTACCAGGGCTTATGATTGACTCTCTTGATGAAGCAAATCACAGACCTGACTTAAATAACTGGGTAAATAAAAATCCTGGTTTTGAAGCACCTAAATTGGTATGTGGGAGCATGTCTGTTCCCTGAGTGAACTGACTATGTGTGATGCTAATAGGTGGTTATATCCTCAAAACCCTCCAGCTTTCCTTTTAAAGAAATGTTTGTTTTCCTTCCAGTGTGTGCAAGGAAAGCATGTGGTTAAAGGGTAAAACTACAAGTTCAAAAGCAAGTAAAAGGAACCTCTGAATCTATTTGCATGGCATCTCATGATTTTCAGTGAATTTTGTTAGTTCTGAGGATAAAGGATGGCTACCTACCCTTACAGGTTTTGACCGATATGTGTGAATGATAATCTGTGTTTGCTCTTGGTGAACTAGGTGATTGTCTGCAGTCTTCTCCAGCTGTGCTGGTAATGCCACTTGCTAGAGTATGAGTGAGAACACAGGTTTGCTTTTTGAGATAAAAAGGAAGAAGATGCATGTCATGATTTGTCCTCTCTACTAACATGAGATGTCAAACCCCTACAGACGTTAGCAGACACTTCAGCCATTGTGTTTTTACACTACAGTTTATCCTGTTCTTACAGCCACAGGGAACACAGAGAAGAGCAGGGAACACAGATGACTAAAGCAGAGAACATAGATGCCTAAATCACTGTGACCTTGTCCTATGGTTTATCGAGGTTGCTTAAAGGCAGTTTAAGGAAGGTGCAGCCAGCAGTATCAGGAAACCTAGTCCAGCAGCACAGCTGGGAGCACCTATTTGGATGGCTCCTCTCTATGTGAGGCCATAGAATTATGAGTTTCATGGGTCTTCAGAGCTTTTGGAGATGAATCATTAGCATAAACTCTAAGAGACACAGTAATCCAGTTGGGTTCACTACTGGGTAAGCAGTCTGTGAGTTAGGCTTTTGGTCTTCCCAGTCAGCCAAACCTCAGCTCTCTTGAAGTTAGTCATGTAAAATTCCAGTTGATTTCAACAAAACCAGCAGTTTCCATGCTGACTTTAATTAGTATTTATTTGGATGACGGCGGAAATAAGGATCTATAAGCATCAATAGTTTAGTTGCACAAGCAAAAATTAGAAGAGTAGGAGGGTTACCTGTGCTTTATGAATCAACAGGGGTTTCAGACATTTTTCGTAGCCTCAGGAAGGTCACAGCCTCTTAAGTGGCTGTGCAAAAGTGTGTGTCAGCATCATCAATGCAGCTGCCAAAACACAAGTCCTGGAAGCTAGGGGATTATAAGGGTTGTTCAAGGTTTATTCTCTTCTCTAGCTAGATCAAGTGTTCTTTCCATGCAGCAGCTCTTCTCTGAAATGTTCTCTCATCAAGAGCTAGTTTAGTTTCTCATGGGCACCTTGTTTAAGCTTGGATTTCATATCCACCATATACACTTCACTCTACTCTTGAAAAAAGGGGGGGGAAAGGGCTTTCCAGGTCTCTTCTTGTTTTTATTCTCTTGATTTTTCCAAAGCCACCTTCTCTCCTCTGGTGAGATATCTGCAAAAGTTTTCCAATTACCTGAGTGTGTTCCTAAGTGGTCAGAAGTACCACGTTCTTTGACTAGATTTCATATTATCTGACACCTTATCTGGAGCTGAGGATTTGAGCATGCCACTGCACTTTTCAGTGCATTTGTGCCCTCTCTTTGCTTCTCAGCACCCCTCTATCCATAGTGTCCTGGCTGGTTACAAGGTGAGCAGAAATTCATGTGCATATATGCATTTCTTGAAAGCTGCCAAGCTTCTACTCTTACTTGCAACACTTCTTTAGGTGGTGTGATTGTACCCACGGTGGGTAACTCCCACAGGTTCAAACACAGGCAAAACCAAATATGCACCTGTCTCTTTTATCTTTCTTTCTTTTTTGTCTTCTTTTTTGTAATGGTTTGCATGTTTTCTCTGTGTGAGGCATGGGTAGAAGTTTCTGTGGTTCCCAGAGGTGCGGGGGTGAGGAGTGGGTGACAGGGGAAATGGTGGTTGTAGTCACGCAGTTGTTTAGGCAGTGCTTAGGGGGAAGTCACGTGAGTGGTCAAGTCAGGTGCATGGTACTATATATGGCAAACATTTGTGCTGTATTTATTTATACATGGTGTTTCTCAGTGCAAAATCTGCTCTTTGCATTTAAAGACTGACTTTCTGGACATTTTGTGTAACAGTGTTAAAGCTAGCCTGAATATCTGGATGGATTTAAAAACCACTGACCAAGTTTCATTCTCTGAGCAGATGCCACACAGTTTCACAGTCTGGTTTTCTTTGCCTCAAACTGAGGGTAAAAGAAAGGGCATCCTTTGAGAAACAGCCATTCTTTTATATTCATATTAACTAATTTTATCAGTGTAGACAGAAAGAGGGCTTCAGATTCTGGGGACTCCACTGCACAGTAAAAGACAGAGGGGTATTTTTTTCGGAATTGACTAGTGACCTTTGGATGCATCCAGTTATTTCCTGATTTTATTGAATCCACTTTACTTTTGAAGGATCTGTTGTTTAGAAAGTGAGTATTCATTTTCTGGATATCAGTGCTTTGCAAAGGGTCTGAAGCTAATACAAATGAAAGCCTCTAAATTCACTTCATGGGAAGCATTTTCTTTGAGATAGGATTCTCACCTTACCTGCCCTGTGCCCTACTCCAGGGCCCAAAGCAGCAAAATGCAGTCCAAATTTCAAGAGAAACATTTGCCTTTTCTTTTTGTGACATGTGTTACTGAGATGCCTCTTGTAAAATCCCATGTACTCCAGAAAATGTAAACAGCAGAGGATGTATGTTTACTTACTAGACTTAGTGGGAGATTCTGACTAAGAATGTGGTCTCTTACTAATAATGAAACTGTTTTGAAGTTTGAAAATATGTATTTTGGTCACACTGCATTATTTAGATGATTGATATTGATAATGTTGTGTGCTCTCAAACCATAAAAAGTGGCCTGAATCTCCAAAGCTGCTGCAATCTGTTACAGAAAGATAAGTGAGGTGAATTGTGAAAAAACCCCTACGTTTCAATTAATATTTTTTTAAAAAGTATCAACACAAGCAGCCTGGCCTTTGGCAGGAATTTTTTACCAGCTCAGAGGTGGAAGGCTGTCTTTCTTCTTGAAGGCTGTTGGCTTCCAATCCACTTGCTTTCTCATCTCCCATATTTTGCATTCTTTTACTTCATTATGAACTCAGGTCTTAGCTGCCCAGATGTTTGGGTTCAAACCCCCTCTGTCATTTAGTGAGACTGGAGTATTCCAAAACCTCCTGTCACTTGCAGCAAGACTCCAGCAGGGTACTGAACACCTGCATCTGCAAACTGAGCAGCTGCTTGGGTTGTTATTGAGACCTAGAGTGCGCTAATTGCAGGCTTTGTGGTATCATGTTAAAATGTTAGATGAGATAATATGGGCCCATTTTGGTTTTCTGGGGGTTCCCAGCCACCTCTATGTGTGACATTCGGTAGCATTGTAATTACTTCTGAGGCCATTTAATGCATCGCCAGTTCATGTTTCCATCAGCTGTGGATTTAGGTAGCTCTTTCGTTGTTCCTGTTCATGAAGTGATCTCCCTTTCCCTGACAATATGCAGAATGCCGACATATTTGGTAAATAGCCGGAGGGGATGGATTTTTCCATTGAAGGATTGTGGTCACTGCTTTCTGATCTTCACTTGCTGTGAAATGTGCTCCTTCACTGGGTGTAGCTCTTTAAGCAAGAGAAGAATCATAGCATCATTCAGGTTGGGAAAGACCTTTAAGAGCATTGAGTCCAACTGTTTCAGTTAGAAATTTTGGGACCCGTAATGATTTGTGCTCACAGCTTGCAAATCTACTCACAAGTTCCTGTTGACCTCATGAATGTAAGTGATCCTACAGGGATAACAAATTAGTATTCCAGTAGTAACAGTGTAACTGTTAAAAGCATGTGTAAGTGTCCCCACCCATGAGCTGACCTCTCTTTGTGCGGTATGGCTTGCAAGCACCTGAGAAAAAAACCCCAGCCTTCTTTTGTCAACGACCTTACTGTTCCTGTGTAGGAGTCAACAAATATATCACTGCAACACCTTTGCCAAGTCAGGAAATGTTCTTTTTGTAATTCACCCTGTTTGAAACCTGAGGCACAGACATGTTGCAAGGGGCTTTCCATCCCTCCTGACTGATGGAGCCAGGACAAGAAGCTGCAGGTGAAATCTGGATGCATCTAAGCCAGTGGAAGTTTTCCTCTTGGCTTCCAAAAGCCAATCTTCACTGTGGTACTTGTGGAGGGTCAGTCCACTGCAGTGACACACCACTTGTCTTGTTTGAGGGCAGCAAGTTTGCCGTGCTTATTCTGGGTCTGAAGCTATTCCCTGTGTGACTTTCTCCTCACTCCTCTGCAACTCAAAGTTCCATTTAGCGGTGGTGCAGCTGTCAGTGTTAGCACATCTGCCACTGAAATTAAGGTTGCAAAAATTCTTTGCCTATTTAAGCAGGCATCAGGTCTGGGTACAATTTTTCTTTGTGTTGAGATGAAATACTTAATTTCTGAAAAATGCCAATTCATTCAAGCCAAAAAGGAGACCAAGAGATGCATCTAACAGGATCCTGATTTATATCAAAAAGCAGAGGCACTTCAACCTTGATTGTGCATACCTCAGGAAAGTGCACCATCATCTAGATTCTTGGGGGTGATACTGGTGGTATAGTAGCTTACATTAAAAACCTCAAAAAGTCTTGATTTAATTCCAAGGCAATACAAAATCATCTCTGAAATAATGAAAATATTTGTGAGATGGGCAGATGAATCCAGATCCACTGACAGATTTTCTAGTAATCCTTTGCTCCTTTTTCATGATCATGAAAGCAGAAGTTAGATTACAAAAAGCCAAACCATATTTCTTAGCTGCAGTCATACTGGATTTATTTTAAAGTAATAAAAGTTGCGGGGAAAAACCCCCAATTCAAGTTACTTGCCAAGGTCTTTGGTAGGTGTCATATCAGAATCACACCACTTCCATTTTACATAGCAAACCAATTTACTGTCATTAAATTCTTTTAACATAGATAAAATAGGCATCCTGCTACATTACTCAATTCTACCACGTTAAATACTTTCAATCACAATAATTTTGGTATCAGCCTATGTTAGTGCTAACTAACAATCAATGTTAACATGGAATAATAAAAGCTACTGAAGTAAAGTTGTTCAAAGGTTGTCTTTTCTTTGGAAAAAAAAGAAATGAAAATAATATTTACCATGTCATGAAAACATCAAACGACCTGCAGTTCACAAGAAAACACGGTACACTCATTTGCATGAAAATCTGAAAGAATCTGGCGAATTTTCCTTTGCTGGATTAGTTGCCTCTTGTGTATGTTATTTCATACCTCACATGGAGCATTTGCTGAGGCATTTATATGTGATTCTCCTCAAGCCTGGCAATATTTATCAAGTTTATTTGTTATTTTCCAGAAACTAAAGCTTTAGGCATGACATCTTGGTGGATTTCCTTAGTAATTTTTCCAATTTGATGTGGTATTTTGAAGTATTTTTAAAAAAGAAAGAAACCAGCAGCCCTAACTAGAATTATTTAAAGTCTTGCAGATTAGATGTATTCCAAAGTACTGAAGTGCTTTGGGCAGAGATTGAGGAAATAATGAGTAAGTCTGACTTACTGATTTTTTTCTGTAATATAAATTATATCTTAGCTGAAATGTAAATTTTAAGTTTATTTTTCTAAAAGAAAAGACCTCTCTTGTTATACACTTGTAAAGGTAAAAGAAGATAAGAGATTGAGAAGAAAGCCGTTTTTGAGGGTCACTGCAAATAAATGTAAAACTTTATAACTTTAAAATTTAGACTGACAGTGGTCTAATTCTCAAACATTGGCAGGTCTAGGAACAGCTGATGCTCTTCATGCAGTTGTAAGTCTGAAAAAGGAGTTTGGCAGTTAGGTGGGGGTGGGAGGGAAAGTCTGTCATGTGGAGGAAGAAAAACAAAATCTTTTAGACGAGGTAGTGGGGGAGGAAACAAACACATGCAGTGAAAGGAGGGGAGGGCAGAAAGCTTGTGTGTGTCTCTGTGATACCCCCCTTGCAGCCCAGGTGCGTATCACAGTGTCTCACTGTGAACCAGAGAGCACTCTGCCACCAGCAGTTGCTGAAAGACACTTCTGCCTTCCCTGAACCTGTAGAGCCAGCTCTCCACCTGCTCTGGGAGCCAGCAGATCCAGTATGGAACTGGTTGGGGAGCTGGGCAAGGTGTGCACCCCTTGGCTGCTGGGTTTGCGCTGCCCTTGCGTGAGGCCTGCTTTCATTTCTCCGCGGACATTAAATAGCCCAACGGCGAGGTTCGAGACAAAACGCAAACACCAGGATTTATTTGTAATGCTCAAAATGGTTATTCCTATTTACAGATGTTTAAAGAATACAGAGGTGCAAAAAGAAAAGTCATAGTGAATGGTCATGCTGCAGTTACATTGGAGGAATACCACTTCCATCGTCCAGTCTCCAGGGTTTTTTCTCAGCTGTCCAGACAGTAGTCAGGACTACAGGCTTTGCTCATTTCTATTTTTCATGAACTATGTTAGTTGACATAGCAGTCTTCCCTTTCAAGCCTTTTGGCAGGTTTGCATGTGTGTAACTGTTCACTCTAGAATTCACCATGTCCTTTTCCTTAGTGAGGCAGTGACTCTTTAGTTCTGACACAAGCAGTCAGAAATTGTCAGGTTATCAAAAAAGTCTTAAAAAACACAAGTGTGCTTTTATTGGTCTTCTTTTCTTTAAGAGAAAGGTTAAATGTAAGGTTTTGCTTGTCTCTTGGTTTCTCTGCTTTCAAGTTCTCTTTTTTTCTGAAATCCAAGGGGCTAAACACTTCAATTATTACAATTAAAACTAAAGATTTAATGCCATAATAAGAAGCTGAGACTGAAAATGCACAAGACTCAAGTTATGAGAACAAGCAACACACAAATTCATTAAAATATTGGATTTCTAAGTTCAGAAAACCTGCAAAACCCCAGAATCGATCAGGTTGGTTTGAGGACATTGTGAATTATTTGTGGGCAAGCTAGGAACCGGAAAGAAACACTTGTGTTGTTTTTCTTGCACAGAATAAAAACCTATATACACATGAGTTCAAAGCTTGTCTCAGAGAGGCCTTGATTGAATCGCATAGTTCTTTTCTGTAGTTTGTAGCACTTCTACTGGAGTTCCAGCATAAGCATTTGTACCTATTTCTTGGTATGATGGTTTCACATTTACACCACGCATTGTCACAGCATGAAGTAATTCTGTGGTTAAGGTTTCCTATTCCATGTATCTGCATTTAAAAGGAAGCAGCATCCCTCCCACCTGAAGCGCTGGCTGCATTACACTTGCACCTGTCTCTGTTTCTCGCTTCTCTTTTACTTTTCCTGCCATCTTTGGGGGGAGAAGTTCCTTCCTGCACAGTCCTCACTCCCCATCAGAGGGACACAGAGCGCTTCCTCTTCCTGGCAGCATAGTCCCCCGCCACAAAATTGGATAAGGAATGGCTCAGGTGGGTGTCCAGAGTATCAGAGTTGTTGCTGCTGATTTTCACCCGTGGGCACAAGCACCGGAGCATAGCTCTGCGGATGTAGTTGTCAAAGCAAAAGTAAATGAAAGGGTTGGCACAGCTATTGGCAAAAGCAAAAGGGCTGCTCACCTTCATGCCCAGCTGGGCAACCGTGCCAGAAAAGCAGTCAGGCTGCTTTAGGAGTCGCAAAAGGGTGGCCATAAGCTTGAAAAGATTGTAAGGAACCCAGGAAACAACAAAAGCTGCCACTACGATGAAGACAATCTTGATGGATTTTCTCAGCTTCTTATCATGTTTCCCAGCCTTCTGATAGTGCACACAGAGTCTCTTGGTGATGGAGCAGTAAAAGGTTAAGATACTCAACAGTGGGAAGAAGAAGGCCAGGATTAAAAGCATCAGTGACATGATCTGTTTGGCTTCTGTCACGGCTTTGTCTGTGCAGTAGGTCTTTCCATCTTGCTTCTTCAGTTCTCTGGACAAAAGGGTTGGCAGTCCGAAGCAGCAGGATACTAACCAGACACAGATGCAGAGTGTTCTGGAATAGGATCTTGTTCTGATCCGTCTTGCGACAGAGGGGTGCATGATAGCGAGGTATCGGTCAGCACTCATGCAGGTGAGGAGGAGGATGCTGCAGTACATGTTGACTGAGATGACGTAGGAACTGGCTTTACAGAGGAAGGATCCTACCCTCCAGGTCTCTTCCGACACTTCCATGTCCACCCAGAATGGCAGCGTGATGAGGAAAATGAAGTCAGATGCAGCGAGGTTGATGATAAAGATGTCAATCAGCCTCTGGACCCGTCGCTTGAAGACCAAGGCGACTATCAGGATTGAGTTGCCAGTAATGCCCACCAGGAACACAGCACTGTAAAGGATAGGGAGGAGAGTAGACATATGCTGCAGGTGCTGGTACTGGCACTGGTCATCGTAGTAGTAGTAGTCATAGTTGACTGAGGTGGCTGTAGGCATGGATGACAGCTGGGGGAGTTCCATTTCTGGCCCAGCTGTCTTCATCCTCTCTCTGAGGGAGGCTCTGAGCTTGCCCTACCCTTCCCTTCCAGGTCTTTAAAAACATTTTATCAGTGACGGGGGAGGAGGGGGAGAGGGGGGAGGAGGAGAAAAGTGGTTTTGTGGGGAGGTAATTTGTACACTTTTAACCAACTGCATAGGCAACGAACAAGCAACAAGAGTATCTGATTAGTCAAAACCCTGCCTTCAGAATAAATGCTTGTGGCTTTTTAAAAAATCAGGTTTAGTTTTACTGATTCTATCTCCATTTTGCATTTTCCGGCTTCAAGTTTTGCTTTTCTTTTGGGTGGAGGGAAGGTAATTTTTGAGATTCTGAATTTATTTTTTTGGGGAATGTATATTGGTAGTTTGAAGAAATTTGAGATTGTACCAGCTCATAAGAAGCCCGAGCACAGTGAATTCTGGTGACTCAACATTTATCTATATTCAAAATAGTTTGTATAAATTGCTTGTTGGGGCAAGTTCGACTTTTCTGACGCTTGGAGGTTTTTACTTTATTTGTCTGTTTATGATTGTTGTTTTCTGTTGAAACTAATTCTTTCATATGAATATATATAGGGAGAAAATTTTAAAACTACTATATCCATTCTGCCCTGTAGTTGGTTGTTCTTTATCAGTCGCCCTGCCCTTGCTCCCCTCTTGCCCTGCAGCCCCGCCAATTCCCCTAGATCTGGGGTGTCCACACCCAACTTTAGGAATGGAATAGAAACTTTGAGAGCAGTTTTCCAGTGTGTCATCTATTCTTCTGCAATTTAAAACTTGACTTGATGGTCCCATCCCCCACATAGGCTTCTTATCAGTCACAGTCCTGGACTCCAGAGCAGTGGTATGTTCCTTCTCCTTCTGGCTGCACAGCCTGCATGGCTCTTGAGCTGTTCTTATGTAGAGCACTCACTTCTCTTAATGGGCTCTGACTTCCTTCATCTTTCCTTCGCAATATCAGTATTGCTCCAGCTGTCGCTTACCACACAGACAGCCCATTCAGCATTGCATAAATCAAATGGAAAGTCTCATTTTTAAAACTACTGAATTCATTACAGCTTTGTCAGTGCATACTAATTTGAAACCTGCACTATTAGTCTTCATCATGCTTCCTCTCCCTCCCACCAGCATGTTCACGGACCAGGCACCCCTTCAGGATTCTCCAAGCTTTGAGAAAATTGCCTCCTGGTGCATGCTCCGTCACGGGGCAGACAGAGTGCATCTGTATGTGTCCCCACATGCAAAGAGCAAGTCCAAATTACAGGCACAGCGAGTCAGTCTCTCCAGTGCACTCTGGATGCACTCAG
The DNA here is from genome assembly GCA_013400735.1 of Pomatostomus ruficeps. NCBI lineage: Eukaryota > Metazoa > Chordata > Aves > Passeriformes > Timaliidae > Pomatostomus > Pomatostomus ruficeps. The sequence goes on from VYZT01001926.1 coordinate 49,784, forward strand.
ATTCACTGTCCCAGTGCTCAGGTTATGTGTTGCTTGTGTGCGCTTCCAGGCACCTGGAAAAGCAGCCAGCTGCTGTAAAACAACTGGCTGCTGAATGGAGGGGTATTTAGGTGGGCACTGTCTCATGTAGATATGCTGATATCTAATAAGTACCCAGTTATACACAACTGCCTTCCTATCTGTAGGGCACGAGTGGACTCTGGCTGACTATTTGTATGGACTGTGTAAGCATTTACTTAGGGAGTGTAATTCAGCCATCACAATCTCTGAAAAAGGATCAAGGTGTATAAAAACACCCTGGCTTAGATTATTGATTTGTATGCCACTGATGTAAATGTGAATCTGTAAGGAATAACATGCTAAAAGTATATTCCTGCCATCTCAGTGGGTGTAAGTATTCACCCTAGAAATCACTATGTCCTCTTCTAAGTAGGAGGCAGTAACTCTGTGTAGTTAGTTCAGTCATGAATCAGAGTAAAAATAACTTTCCACAGATTTGTAAAATGCCTTGTTGTTATTCTAGGAGTAATCTCCCGCACCTGATTGCCTAAAAGACAATTCTTATTTTCAATTAAATGAAAAAGTCTCTTCTGTGGTGGTTAAAGTGAGCAGGTACTATTGCTGCAAGTCTTTTTGTTTATGAGAGACTTGTCAGTGGTCAGTTACAGTATGGATTTATGTACCAGCTTATTTCTTCCCTGGCAAAGCTGGGAGAAGGAAGTACAGAACCAAACTCCTAAAACCCTTAAAATCAGGTTGCATTGAGGACTTTGCAATTTGCATGCAAGAGACATCAAGTGTAAACCTGCAAGAAAATACAGGCTAAAAATCATCTTCTCAACCATCTGAAGAGTACAAAGAACTCATATAGTGAGTTTTCAGCCAAGACTTTTGTAAAAGTGCCCAAGTAGCTTACACTTTACAAAAACAAAGTTTGATGAAGTCAGTGCAGAGGTGAATTTTGTGCCATCCTTGCTTACTGCTGCTTCAAGGAATGTGTTTTAGTTTTTTCTTTCAAGAGGCACTGGGAAATAGAGGCATTCTCTTTCCATCAGTATAGAGCAGGAGACCAGCTGAACCCTACACTCAGTTCCACAATAGTTCAGCCTCTCTTGCAAAGATGGATCTATGTGTTATTTTACTCTGCAGTTAGAAAATAACAGCTTACAAGCAGTTACAAGCTTTAAAAATCAGACACAGACTTCCCTTCATCTCACACTACTTCACACTCCTTGAAATTCACTCCTTCTCTCTCCATCTCAAAGGAAACAAAAAAGTGAGTAACTTTAAAAAGCTTAAAGGCATCATAAAGATAAGTATGCAGTCTGTGTATTCCTGTGTTTGTGGTTCCTCGCTATGTTATCGCCTCTTAGTTTAATAGCCTTACTCACTAAAATAAAAAATTAAATAGCAAACCTTTTCCAACAGGGAGCAACTCTGCTCTGCTGAATTTGCTCTGTATTTGTTGAATACTCTAAATAGACTTAGGCATGTCGCTGCATGTTGCCATATTCCACATACAACACTTCCTTATCTGGGCAGAAGATTTGCAAAGATAATCTAAAGCATTGTCATGAATAATGAAGTGATCTGTTACTATCCAAGTGGAGAAGCAGCAGGCATATTTGTCAGTAGTCTCGGGTGTTTTGTGTGATAGTCATTCACTTACGGCATCATGTAGGCATGTAGGGTCTTACTCTTCCCAGAGCTGGCTTCCCTGAGATAGAGCCAAGCTATGAAAAACACTGAGTACCTGGAAATTCCCCTCATAACACTTCTGCACAGTTATTCCAGAAAGCTCAGGAGGACAGCCTCCACCCTTCGCTCATCCTGCTCCTGTATTTCTACAGCATTTTCCTCCTCCCAGACTTCACCAGGTACATGTAAATCCTTTTCCCAAAAACTTTCTCTGCTGAAGCAATCAGCTACTGGTTTGGCTCAGGTGTATGTTCTCCCACTCAGGAGACCCATCTTGTCCAGCCCTGAAAACACAGCTCTGAAAAAACGGGGCTTCTGAGTGCAGAGTAGTTTTGAACCTGAGAATGAACTTAACTTTTGTAACCAGACACTCAGAGCAGGTACTGTGATGGTGGCCCCACATTTGGCCAGTTCTGCTTTAAGTTGTGTGTTTCTCTGATGGTCCTGCCTCTCTAAAATGCACCTGTGAGATCTGTTGGGTCAGCTTCTGTATCATTCATTAAATCTTCCTCACAGGAAATGCTGAGGTGTTTCCAAGATTAGCAAGGGAAAAGCTTTCATGTCTTAGTTCCTCGTTCTGTGATGCCCGTGACACGTATATTATAGTAGGTAGTCACGTAATTTGTGGGAAAAATATCTGCACAGGAAATATGCAGTATTGCTGATTTTGTTTGTTACACACATCACCTCCCCCTTACAAATTTGTGCAATTGAAGCATTTCAGGTAGCGAGGCGTGGGTTTTGGGTTGTTTATTTTTTGTTCTTTTTTTTGTTTGTTTTCCACCCTCAGTTTTTACTGATAGTTTAAATGTCGTTTCATCCCAGCTTGTACATGCACTTTTATATAAGCACAGGCATCTAGATCAAATAAGCTGTGTATCTGTAAATTAGTGATAGATGCTGAGAAGGGCAGAGGTTCATTTGTCTGTAAAACAGAGTGTAGTAGTTTCTGAATGATTTTACTTAAAAAACATGTAAGAAACAGATTTACAGCCCTAATTAAAAAAGACAAAATCAAAAAGCCCACACTGAATCGGTTGAAACTGCCCTACTATGCTATGGCTAGTTGAAGGCAGGCTCAAAGGTAACACATGAATGCTAACCAATGGAAGTCACATCCCTCAACAAAGAGGAAAGGGTGGAACTTATTCAGGTAAAATTCTGGGCACTGAGACAATGCATACTGAAATAATTTCTTGCTGAGAGTAGTGGTCTACAAAATGTAGTGCAGGAAGAAAATATTTTTGTGTACTTCATTTTAAAATATTGATTATTGTTTATTGCCATTTATCTCAACCTTTTTTATTTATATTTTTGTGTATGTTTTATAATGTACGGTATATATTAGTACTGTAGTACTTGTGTATAATTCTAAAAAAATACTTACATTTAATAGGTGTGTGAGCTCAAAAGGTTTTTACTGACAAGGTGCATAATAAAAAGGTTTGGAGATCACTGACATAGAGGAGAGTGAGTTTCGTTATAATGTCCCAGTGCTAGTCATGGTATTTGGGAGAAGCACATCTAGAAGGTTTTTTGTCTGTGAAAATTATACTACTGTGTTCTGTGCCACAAAAAACAAAAAAAAAAAAACCACAAACAAAAAAAAAAAAATTAAAGAAAAATAAAGATAAATTGTCTGGCAGAAATAAAGCCAGACAAACTGCATAAAGAGGTATGAGGGGAATTGAAGGGATTTTCTGCTCATTCAGGCAGTGTGAAATGCTGATAGATGTTGCCTAAAATTAAACTGCCCTTTTTATTATTGCAACGAGTATATTTGTTGGTGGAGGTGATATCTTGTAAATTAGCTAGTAGTTTTGGAAAAAACAGGCAGACTTTTGAATACCTTTTTCAGGTTTGAATCAATAATTCCTGATGTGACTGTGACATATGAAGAACGTTCTTTTCTTTTTTCATCCTGGGTCAGCTTCATTTAATACAGATGATGCCACCTCCTAAAAATGTTTACTTATCTCCTTAGATTGTGACAACTAAAATGACACACATTTTGTACTACACAATTTAATATTTTTTTTGCAGCATACTGGGGTTTTGGTTTTGTTTGTTTTGCTTGCAGCACTCTAATGTTAAACTCTCTATCAGTGCCTGAGAACTTAGTAATACTCATGATCCAGATCTGCTATCAAAGAAACTTCACTTTTGCAAAAAAAAAAATTATGTTTAAGCTGTAGCCCTCAGCATTATTCCCTTTGTGCTTTCCTGTGCACAGTAAAGCAAACTTTTCCTTTTAAACCTTCCCATCTGATCCTGTTTTGGTAACTGATCAACCAGTGGTTCTGCTGAGGCACACTGGGGAATTGTGAAAAGAAGAGAAAGGAGAAAAAATGATAGTTGTTGGCAAGGAATGACCCCATCCATTCACTTGTAATGTTTTTATTGGGTTACTGTTACTATAAGGAAGGGTATTTTTCCCTAGGAAAAAACCTAATACAGGTGAAATCTATAGAGAGCATTTGATTTTAAATAAACAAAATGAAAACACATCTCTTCCCTCCGGGTGCTTTTGAGCAGCTGTACACTTCATATTGATCAGGGCAGATTATGAAAAAGAAGAGGACATTGTAGCCTAATTTAATAATGGAAGTGGCAATGGCTGCAAAGCTTTTCAGAATTGATTTTCATTTTTACAAAATTAGATCTTTTAGGAGAAAAACTGTAGATGTGTCAGTGTTAGATAATTCACTGCACTTTACAGTAAATGGTTCAAGTTCTGCTTTTACCATGGCTTAGAATACACAGGGATTTTGTTGATTTTTTCCTTTTAATGTTTTCTGGCTTCAATCTCTGATAGCTTTTCCAGGTATACAGAAAGAAGTCGCTGATTTTTTTGTTCCCTATTGCTACTACATGTATTTTATAGTCTTGCAAGTCCTCAGTTGAATAAATTAACTCAGTAAATAAACTCCTCTTCTATAAATAAAGTTGACTAACCTTCTGTGATATGTTTCATGGAGAGAGGTTTTCTAATTGCTCAGTGATTTTCATATCCCTTTTCAGGTTTATCTATACTTTGCCAACATATCAAAACTAGACATGCTATTTCAGAGCCAGCAGTAATTCTAGATGTGATACATCTTCTTTCCTCCTTGTGATTTCTCAGTTTATACATCTGAGGTTACGGGAAAGTTTGGGGTTTCTTTTGGGGCCACATCTTGGCAGCTGGTACTTCACCAACAATTTTCCTCTCCATTTTGTGTTTCCCAGGATAAAGTCTTATGTCAGGTACGTATAGCCTCCCATCTTTGCTTTTAAATTAATGAGCTCATCAATGACCTTATTGAAATGCATGTTTGCTTGCCTTGGCTGCGACACAATCAGGTCACCCTGTCCCGGTTCCCTCTCCATGTCATTATTTACCCTTCCCTCGTGTCATCCGTGAGGTTTATCAGCAATACTCTACTTTCTTCCAGGGCATTGATAAAGATGTCAAGTATTGTAGATCCAGGATAAATCCTAGACAGACCCCAAAATATGTTTTTGTAGACAGCTACATTATGAGGTGTTGATGAGACAGCTCCACGTTCCAGAAAGGCGGGACATATAGACAGAAATTTCTTAAATTAATTTCTAATATTTTTTAAAATTAAAAAATTAATGTTGCACCAAATCTGAGGAGTTTCTTCTATGACTACTTTCACCTTTTTACCCTAGTTTCTTACCCTGCTGCAAAAATGCTTCCTGGCTGTTCTGATTTGGTCGGGATAATTCCCCAGAAGTCCTTAGAGGCGTGAAAGCCTCAGATATTTCTGGGGTTTTTTCTGAGTATTTGTTTGTTTGTTTGGAGGTTTGTCCAACCAAGACTGGGTGGGCTGGTCTCTCAGCCGGGGGAATTGTTAACCACTTCTAAGAGTCTTCTTGTAATTTCCGTGGTTTCATGTACCAGGGATGCAGGGAAACGTCCAGTTTGGGGCATGGAGCCAGTGTTGCCAATGTTTGCAATTTTTACGGAGTTTTTCTTTCCCCTTACTTGGTGTTTTCCCAAGTCATTCAGCCAGGCTATCATGTCACCGTTTTTTACAAGCAGTCGAGAGAAACAGAACTAGAAAGGAGGCTGTAGGCAGGTGGAGATGAGCCTGTTCTCCCGGGTAACCAGCGACAGGACAGCCAGAGGACCCAGTCCCGAGCCGTGCCGGGGAGGCTCAGGCTGGACACGATGAATTTCTCCTGCGCAGGGCGATGAGCCATTGGGAAAGGCTGCCCGGGGGGTGCTGGGCCGGCGCCTCCGGAAGGGGGCGGCAGAACTACATCGCCCAGCGTGCCCCGCGCGGGCGAGCGCGGCGGGCGGAAGCGGGGCCGGGCCGGGTGCGAGGCGNCCCTGCGCGGAGCTGACGCCCGGGAGGCCCGAGACCCCCGGAGGCGGTCGCGCTCCGTAGGGATGCCCGGCCGACCCGGCCCGGTGCTGGGATAGTCCTGCAGGGACAGGTGCTGTTGGTCCGAGGGCTTTTCAAGTTATTTTCCCCCTCCTTCTTGTCTTTTTTTCGTTAATGATAGCACTGGGAGATGTCTGTGAAGTAATTTCAGAGTGAAACGATGATGTCCAGCCATTCGGGTTGCTCTCTGCTTGTAGATCACTTGTGAACTGGTGGTGTGGCAGAAGCTGAATGAATGGAACAGTCAGGGCAGAAGGGAAGTTTGCGTTTCGTGCTCTCCGCTGGCCACAGGACACAAACAACACTGTGCCTCTGAAGTGACCTGGAATCATTGGAGCTGTGTGTCCTGAGGGACTCTGAGCATCTCTGAAGGTAAAACAGTGTTTGGTAGCAATCTTTCCTAACCTTTTGATGCCCTGAATATCGAACGGACGATCCTGTTTGGTGCTGTTGGCAGCCCTGTCCCCATATTTGCACCCTCTTGTAGGCCTTCTGCCTAATCTTTTTTTGTTTGCAAGCATGTTTCCTGAGATAATGCCAGCGAATGCAGCCTTCCTCTTTTGTGATGTCACGTAAAAGGAGTTTCGTAAATGTGATGGCCCACTGTTGGCTGAAAGGAGTGACCGCAGTAACAAGATAAAAATCTGCGTGTTTTTGTATTCCCTTCTGCCATGGTACAGTAACTTCTTACAAAGACTGTCCAGTCTTCAGTCTAAGAGTTGATTTTTTGCCAGAATACTTGCTTTTGTTCTGTTTCCTGTTTTTTCTTTTCTGACTCTACTGACTTGCTCCCTTTGTTTTTTCCTTATTGGAAGTGCATGCAATCTAGTCATTCTGTTGAGTATTGCTTCCAGTTTGACCTTTGCATTTGCTTTGAAGTCTTTTCAAAAATTTTCTTTTTTGAAAATTTAAAAAGTTTTGTATGTCTCATTTATTTTAAGAAATGAATATAATTAAAATATTTGTTGAGCACTTCTGCCTGTTTGCAACCACGTAGTGTTGTCTTAGATTCATTGCATAGCTTAGTTTCAGCTGTAACTTGTTTGAAATAGCTTCTCCGGTTAGACCAAAATGTGCTGTCAGAGCTATAGAAACAAACCTGTTAAAGCAGTGAAGGCTCTTGTTGACAGCCTGTGGAGAAAAAGCATTTTTATTTGTTATCAATCTTTATGTCTTTATAATTAGTATCATCTTTGGTAATAGTAATGTTATTTTTTCATAAGTAAGTTTATTCTAAAGCACCTCCTACACATTGTTCTGCACAGAATCTTTTGCAAAGTGTGGCATTAATCCCATAAACACACAGTGTGTTTCTTCATGGTCTTCTCTGGTAACTATTTCTTACTGACTGTGCTCACTGCTCCCTTTGAGCTCTGCCTGGGGCTGGCAGGATGAATCTCTCTTTTGAAAGGACACCTCATTTAAGGGGGAGTGTGTCTCCTGTAAATGAAGATGCAGTGGATATGGGCAGGGTTGTCAAGTCTACTCCACTGGCAGGAAAAACTAGTTCAAGCTTTGCCTAAAGTGTTGTAGAGTTCTTAATCTTGTCTGTAAGTAGTTGGAGTGTCAGGCAGAAGCATTGAGGGGACCTTTATTGGAGGTCCACTCTTGCCTTGTCACTATCCTGTCCATACTGAAAATGTTTATGGGACAAATGCCACACAAAGCCACCCGCAAGATTTGGGGTCTGTAGCCCCCTCGGCTGCTCTCCACCTATGCCTGCAGTTACATTACAGGGATTGAATGCCAGTAGGTTGCCATGTCTCTTTTACCAAGTGGATAATGAACACTGGGCAATGCTTTCATTTGCTATTTGGTGATTAAGCCTTCAGTTTGCTTATGAACTGTTCGTGGTTGCCAGCTGACATCAGCTCTGCTGTGTTCACAGTACGCCAGCGCGCAGAAGGCTGGTCAGAAGTGGGTTATTTTTTAATGGTGATCTGGTAGGGGTACTGCTAGCACCAGTGTTCTGCACCTGGCAGCAGGGATATGTAGCTGAAAGTAAGACTTTTGGGCCGTCCTTTTCTTTCTCTGTGTTAGGTATAAATTCGATAGGGCTTTGCCATTGTCAGTGCTTATATTGAAAGACAGTGAGAGTGGATCAGTGGCCCAGTAATGTCCTGGTTGCATTCTTTTTCACGAGACACTACTCTGAGGATGGGGCTTGTGAGTTTTTGTGATCCTTCCACCCAGAAAGAGTCCTTTCTAAACAGAGTCTGATGCAGAGGGTTCCTCTTGCGGTAGATGTGATCGCAATGCAGTGGAAAATCCAGACCAGCCTGCATACCAGCCTGTTCTGCTGCTTGCTCTGAGAGTGATCTGCTCAGCTCTGAGCTCAGCTGGGCAGGAGCTGTGGCCCTGCAGGTGCCACATGCCCTGTTTGCTTGGGGGCAGTGTGTGAAGGGGAGGAGATCCCTCAGTTAACTCAGTAGGGCTGAATGGTGAGGTCAGATCCCTACAGCACCTTGCTCTCCTTATCCTGTTCACCCCATATCCTGTGTACCTTGACCAAGATGCTGGGATATCAAAGCAGTGTGGAAATACATAAACAGGAATTAAACACTGCACAGAGAATCTGCTTCCAAGTCTGGGCTTGATTCTATGTTTTCTACATAAATAAGCCTGGGTATGATGTGTTTTCCCTCTCAGTATTTCTATTAACTTATAAAAGTTTTCAGCTTATAGATTATTATTTAAGTACAGTTGTGGTATGCAAACTTTGCAGTATTTTAAATGGGTGTTTCTTGTCAGTTCACCAAAAATCAGTTCTATTCTTTCTCATTGCTAAGGATGGATATTGTAGAAAGTGTGCCTCATTTAATATGGAAATAAAGTGTAGGAAATGATGCAGGAACACATAATTTCTCCTCTTTGTTAGCCAGTTTCAGACAAATAGACGAGCAGATGGAGGGGAAAAGAAATAAGAATGGTACTGTTAACAGCAAACATTGATGCCTTTGAAATTCCCTTCTTTAATTTGCAACTTGTTTCTTAGTTCAGAATTTCTTACTGACAAGTCTGACTTGAAGCACTGGTGTTTTTCCTTGCGAATGTTGAGGTTTAAGGCAGTTGCTGTTTCCAGTTGCGGTTCATTCAGTTGCAGAGAAAGTAGACCAAAATATTTTGATCAAAGTGTGTGGGAGAAGGGAGGTAGAGCAAGCAGTAGACAAGAGCTGATTAGATAGTAGCTTCTGCCACCAGCCTACCTCTAGCTGCTAAGCTAGTTTCAATTTTTTTTTTTTCTGGCAAGTGCCTCAAGCCTGATTCATAATAATCCATAAATTTAATCAAGCGCAGAAAGCGCATGAGAACAACTGGCATCTGAGAGGAGTACTCTGGTTTATTGCAGCCACAACACATTTCTTGTATTACCAATCATTTGTTCATTAAAATCATGGTATTGTCATAAGCATAAGCATGCGCGCTATTTGTATTTCCCCCATGGCTCCTTTGACTGTGAATTTATGCCATTTGGGAGCACGACCCCATAGAGGAGGGCATAAATGACCCCTAAGAGAGGGACACACAACAAAGTCCTTTGTGTGGGAGCCTATGAAGGCCTTTCAGTTTTGTCACCTTGTTCCCATGGAACAGGGCACCCCCCGCTATTGTTCTAGGCCTTCAAAAATACCACAGTATGTATTGTGGCATTATTGCAGCATTTATCATAATTTCCAAATTTGTCTTTCAGTGTTTCCTTCATGTTCTGCCTCTTGTGCCTAGATACATTTTTCTCTTCCCTAAAGGCATTCCAGCACCTTTGTGAGCAGCCTGGAAGAGCTTTTTCAGCATGCCTGTGGTTCTTATCTTTGCTGTAAACACAAGCTGTGAAAGCCGTATGGGGTGGCAGGCTAAAAATAACTTCTACCCTTGGTAATCTCTTAAGGAAAGATAAGTCTTCCTGAGCATTGTGAATGGAGTCTCTGACGTTCTCTACAATCAGGATCACAAATGGCAGCGATCTGCTTTGGGGATGAGTTGGTGTTGTACTGCCAGTTGCTGTTTCAGGGTGAGCAGCTAGTGCAGTGTGGCTGGGAGAGCACACTTCAGGGTATTATTCCTTCTTGGAACTTGCAGATCCAGTAGATGCTAGCCAGCACTGTAGATTTGCTCAGTGTTCCTTTGATTCTAGCAGGTAGGAAAAGGAATGCATGCATATCCTAAGGGGACGTTGCAGAAGGGGGCTGATGCCAGGAGTTTGGCACTGCTGGGATAACTTTGTCTGTACTTCCAGAAGCATTGCTCACTTGTCCCTCTGTTGCCACCAGGGCGCCATGATGGATAACCGGTTTGCTACCGCGCTGGTGATCGCCTGCGTGCTCAGCCTCATCTCCACCATCTACATGGCGGCCTCCATTGGCACCGACTTCTGGTACGAATACCACACCCTGTCCCCAGCCGAGAATGTTAGTGAGGCTGGTAGAAGCATCTGGGAGGAGTTTGTCAGCAAAGATGCAGATGAGAAGACCTACACAGACGCGCTCTTCCGGTGCAACGGCACGGTTGGATTGTGGCGGAGGTGTATCACTGTACCCAAAAACTCTCACTGGTACAGTCCACCAGGTATCTCTGGAGCAATTATCACTTCCCTAGCTTCCCTGGGGTGCTGTGTGCTACCTACCTCAGAGTTGTGCCACTTTGTTCCTCCAGAAGGCTTATTTCTAGCTTATGTTTTGGTTGGTTGGTTTTTTAATAAAGACAGTCCAGGTTTTTAAAGAAGCAAAGAGCAAAATGGTCTGTGGCTGTCAGTGCTGCAGTTTCTGGCTTTGACACATGATACTTGATCTAAATTTAGTCTTACAAGCTTGATTTTTATTTTGCCTCAGCTGTTCTACCAGTTACTGTCTTTCTAGGACAGGTCCTGGGATCCAGCAATGGAATAAAGACACTGTTTTATTACGGATGCACTCATTCCTTTTAGCCAGTCATTCACTTTGTTCATGTCACAAATATCCCACCATTGCATCAGCACATCTTGGATTCCTTGCATGGATATGGAGTGAAATATTTGTACTATTTTTCAAAATCTTTGGGGGATAAAATGTGTGGTAAACAATTATTTTAATTGCTTCAAAGTTGATTTGGGGTACTTACTGTATGTGTGAACCCCTTAATTTTGAACCCTCTTAAAGATGCACTTTCAACTACATTTTCTGGAGAAAAAAACATTACATGAACTAATTTTTTTTTTCCTTCTCGTGAGAATACTTATTTTGGAAGACACTTAAAACAGTGCTGCTCAAGAGTATTCTCAAAGCAAAATCTAACTGAGATGAAAACTTGGTGCAAACAATAAAATCTTTCATGTTCTTTAAATAGGCCTTTCTATCTCATATTTGATTTAACTGTTATTACAAGACTGCATTCTGCATGTGGAGATAAGCACAGCTTAGTTAAGGGCCCCTGAGCACAAGAATATGTGGCAACATAGTTGAGCATCATATGCCACCACGTTACTTTCCCAATCTGTTACACATGGCACAGTTCTCTGCGGATAATCCAGGGAAACTTGAAGATTCTGCGTGTTGGAAGGCTGTCCCTTAGTGCAGTGCTTTGTAACAGACACCTTATGCCAACTGCATCATAGCAAAGCATCTACAGATCTATTTGGAGAGGTTATTTTTTTCTCACAACTGGAGCTCAGAGGAGCTTCCTAGCTCAAATCATTGGGAAAGGAGGATTTGAAAGGTGGGAAGGAGGGTTGAGGGGAGACACCTAATGGTAACTTTTTCTTTTTTTTCACCCCCAGAAACTGATATGACTACAAACTGCATCAGTTTCTCCCTCTCTGATCAGTTTGTAGAAAAGTACATAGAGCCTGGAAATCACAACAGTGGCACGGATTTGAATCGGACTTGTAAGTGTCATTCACTTCTGGCAGATAAACAAGTAGAATTAAAAAAAGATGTTTCTCAAATACAGTCAACAGCAAGGAAAGTTTCTGCGTCTTGCTCACCATTTATTGTTTTTTACAGTAGCACAGGCAGTAGGTCAAAATTTAAAAGGAAGACATAGATGTGTTAGAAAGAGTTTTGCCTATGAATGCAGTACAGGAATTTGTGAGTTAACAAATTAAGTTCTTTTCTGCTTCTGTGGAGTCTTTGGTCCTTTTTGACTATGAAAGTAGAATGTCTGATGAAGCAGAAACAGCAGGGTAGAAGGGAATGTGAGATGGTGGGAGAAGATCTGTTTCTAGCACATCTTCAGCAAACTTGACTTGAGTGTTTCTTTCAGATCTCTGGCGATTGCAGTTTCTCCTGCCCTTTGTCAGCATTGGCCTCATGTGTTTTGGGGCTCTGATTGGGCTCTGTGCTTGTGCCTGTCGCAGCCTTTACCCAGCCATTGCCACTGGAGTCCTGCATTTCCTTGCAGGTAAGTGTCCTGCCGTCCTCCTCCAGAAGCTCAGAGTACTCCATGGAGCACTCACTCACTCACTCCATGGGTGAGCTCACTGTGCTTTGCTGCTTCCCTCCCCAGGGCTGTGTACGCTGGGCCTCGTTGGCTGCTACGTAGCTGGGATTGAGCTGCTCCATAGGAAGCTGCCTCTGCCCGAGGACGTGAGGGGTGAATTCGGCTGGTCCTTCTGCCTCGCCTGTGTGTCGGCACCTTTGCAGTTCATGGCAGCTGCTCTTTTCATCTGGGCAGCTCGCACCAACAGGAAGGAATTCACCCTCCTGAAAGCCTACCGTGTGGCATGAGTGCTGTTGCAGCAGTCTGGGGTTTCCATATTAGAGCCTCTTCTCCCCCAGCCCTTACCACTTTTTTCTTTTAGTCAGAATTTTATCATGTACTGCATGCTTCTTGCCAGTTGAGACAATTTAGCCTGCAGGCCCTGAAGACAAAGACCTCTGGGCTAAATGACTAAACCCTGCCAGAAGTCTGCAGAACTTGAACAGGTTTTTTAATTGGGTTTTTTTAAGAATTGTTATTATTTTTTAAGCTACATTTGGTTGTTGACAGTTCCTCTTAGTTAGGTGTACATACCCCTTCCTAATTTTATTACCCTGTCAGCCTGGAGGAAAAGAAGTGGCGTTGTGGGGTGGAAGAAAGATAGGAAAAGGTGCAGGTACGCTAGAATGGGAACCTCAGTGCACAAATACTACATAATCAGGAGCTGTCTGCCATGTGACTGAAGTAGGCAGCACCTACAGGGAGCACCCAGGAGACATGGGGGAATTGAGGAACCTCTGTTACAGAAATACTGTAGCTAGATGAGTCTGTAGCTCAGCTCTTGGTCTCCTGTCATTTGTAGTTTGCTGCATTTTGTGGCATTTGCCGGAAGTGCTGGAGGTAGAGCAGGCAGCTGTGGCAGTGCCTGGACAGCACACCCTCCTGAATGCTCACTCTGCACTTTCTTCTGCCAAGGAGTGGGGTAAGATGCCCCTCATGGATCTCTGTCCTGCTGTAGCTCCACTGTTTCCAGGACCCAGGCTAGTTTGGTGTCTCCATTACATGTGATTGTGCACTCTAAACCTAATTTGTGGTGCTTTTGCTTAATGTGGAATAAGGCTTTTTTCTCTCTTGTTGAAAATGACCTTCTCAGAAGTTTTTTGGTTTTAATTTGGTTTAGTGTATGTGTGTATATGTACATATATAAAATTAACTTTTTTTGAACCTTACCTGTTTATCCTATATAGCACACAACAGGGTTTTTTTTAAAAGGTGCTGCTCTTTCCCCAACTTGTTTAAATTAAATAATAATAATAAAGACTTAGAAATTTTCAGCATTGCATGAATCTGGTGGGAGGGTGAGGGAATGATCTAGAGTGGATTTTGCTTGGGGAAAGAAGAGCCAGTGACTAGATCATTGTCTGTTTTCATGGGTATGTCACCAGAAACAATGACATTAGATTGGATTTTTTAAATCAAATTGTTGAGCTCCTACTAACTTTTAATTTTCGCCTGCTCATCATTGGAGGTCACAACACCCCATTGTTTCTAATTAGTTCAAAAATGTTGTATTTATTCTAAATCACTGCAACTCTAGCCAGACTGGGTGACATGTCATATCTAGAAAACAATGTTCCAAGACTAAACTTTAATTCTGAGGCCTTAACTCATCTTGTTTCCTTACTCCATGCTTAATAAAATAAGTATACCTTAGAAGAAATAATTCCTGACAAAATGAGTGATGAGCAAGGATTCCATGGGACTCTTGTGATGAGAATGACAGAGAAATAGGCATTTCTATCTCATGGCTGTTTTTCTATTGCATTTTGTGCCTGTTTGCTTTTTTTTCCCTAGTAGGTCTTTGTACCCAAGCTATGTTTGCTGGGTCAGCAAACAGCCCTAGTCATGATTTCCCTGAAGATCAGGTATAACTGCTTGTGTAATTTCTTTTATTTTTTTTCTCACATATGCGATAGGGTTCTTTTATTATCATTGTTGGAATCTTTATGAAGTAAAACAAAGATGATGATGAAAACCAGAATCACTGAAAAAGCAGTGGCACGCCATTCAAGATAATCCTCTTTCTCCTGCTGTTCAGTAATTTTTTACTTTTCCTCCTTAAACAGCTTCTTTCCCTCCCTACAATGTCTGGGCCATTTGTAACCTTGTGAGAGGGTATGTGGTACTTTATGCAGTATCTGAGAGTAAATGAAAATCTGTGCTGCCTGATCTGTACTGATAAGGTGCTTTTTCAGAGTAATTATCCTGACTTAGATAGATAAGGCCTAACTGCTCAACTTGTCATGTTCCTCATTTGCTAGGATTACTAGGGCACGCAAGCCTCAGCTTGGGTCAAAAGGACTGAAGTTGCTATTCTGCTGTTTGAGAGGAAACACTGCTGCTGATTTTATCTAGTACAGTTTATGGAGGTGTTTTTTTTTTTTTTCATCAGAAGCTAGCAGAATAATTGTATTATGTGATTTTAATCTGAGCAATGGAAATCCCATGCCCTCACTCCCTTCTCTTGTATGGGACACTTATTTTTCTGAAGTGTAAATCTCAGTTTTCAAATGTTGACTTCCTTGCTTCCAAAAGAAGAATTGTTATAGGGAGAAAAGGGAATGTTAGAGGTGCTATCAGTCTTTTCTTCATCATTTTAAATACCAGCAAAACCAAGATTGCCTGCTTGTGTCTGTGCCTGAGACAAATGTTTCTGATTTTCTCTGCACAGAAATTAAGAAAAAAGGCTTTAATTGAGCCTTGATTTGGACCATTTTAACTAAAATGAAGGTCACGTTTCAGATTGGTGGGGTTATTTTTCTGTTTTGCACTTGTGTAAAGATTTCTTCATCAGAGTGGATCTTGGTGAGAGGCAAATCTCACCCAGAAAGAGGTCTGGCCCTCTCTGTTTGGGGTGCTGGATCTGTGTATCAGTATCTCACTTTGTAAAGGTGTGTTTTGCTCAAGGTGAGCAACAGGGAGCAAGAAGAGGTCTTGGACTGCTGGCTTGGGTCCACTAAATGGCATTGGAGGACAGAACAACAGCGGAGATACTGAGGATGTAGTAATTCTGTAAAGGGGATGATTAAGCACATTAACTAACAAATAGTGAAAGACCCAGAGTGTGTGACACAGGGTCTTCACACTGACAGAGTCTCATGCCTTGTTCAGAGGCTGCATTCAAGAGGAACTTGAGGCGTGTGTGTATGTTTCTGGTCACATACGTGTGTGCAAATGCAGACACCCTTGCTCAAAAAAGCAAGAAGTGCTTCAGACTGGTGAGATAAAAGGCTGTATTTGTATTCCTCAGTATTTTGTGATCTGACCATGGAATATGTGTACTGATACTGGTTCGGTGCTGATGGGGCACATATAGGCAGATGAAAACAGGTGAAAAAAGGGCATGTCGTGTGTCCATGTGCACAGGGAAAATGGCACACACCTCTAACACTATTGAATGGGCTGGTGAAAGTGAAGAGAAGGGATATCAAAGGAAAAGGAGAAAGAAGAGGAGGAATCTGGACTGAACATGAGAACTGAGGACTCTTGGCACTATGGGAGCAAGCTCCCAGGACTCCAGCATGAACTCCCCACTTGGTATGGAGTAGCCAGGATAGCAAAGGCCAGCTGCTGCTCCTCCCCCACTCACAGCTCCATCACAGAGGTGGCTTAAGTGGGTGAATTGTCCTCCTGTGCTTATGAGAAACTCCTAAAGGTTCTGGTCCGCAAATGTGAGGTCAGCAAGCTGCGTTTCAAACATGCTGCTGTATGACACTGTTTCTTCCTCACAGGCTTGGGTTTGTTTTCCTGCCAAGTATAAAACCTGGGAAAGAAGGACTAGCAGAAAGCTTCACAGATAAGTAGTTTTTAGTCTAGGTAGCAGCCTCTTATTTTTTTCTTCAAATGGATGTTTTCCCCATGCTCTCCCCATGCTCCAGTTTCCCCTTGGGACTGATCAGTGATGCTGCAAAGAGGGGTTTATTAGTTTGTCTGTAAGGACAGTTCCTGCTGGTATTAGAGAGAGCTGAAAACAGAACAGTCAATCCCATTTCCTTACTTTAATAAAAAAGTAAGGAAATAAAAAGCAGTATAGAGGACACACAAAATACTGGTTTATTGTGTAAAGGGGACAGTTTGCAATGTACAAAAGTCATGGTATATTTTGGGTGCAAGTGGTAGGAGAGTCCTGCATAACCAAGAGGCCCTTCTAAATCTTGTCATGCCAGGAACTATGCAGCTTGATCTGGTTTTCCTTCTGGATCATGCTGGCCAGGTGATGCTTTCCTCAAAGAAGGTCTGTTGCAGTCTTTTTGCTATGGTCATAATGAATGCCTCTTCTCATTTAAAATGCTCTGAAGTATGTTTTTGAGAAAGGTGTTTGGGTTTGGGGGGTTTTTTGTCTTTGTTCTGATTTTTGCCACCTAGGGCTGACACCAAGTTACGTACCAGCTTGCAGTCAGTCTCTTGCAGTGTTGTCCTGTGATTCAAGGCAATGACTTCTGAAAAGCTCTTTCCTACTCTCTAGCATTGTGTGTCCTCAGCTAGCACCTGTTACTGAAAGGAAAATGCTGAAATGTCAGTGGCTTGTTATCATTACATCTCAGACTGACTATCCACCTCTATTTGTCTGTATTCCCTGCTTGATCGGATTGTGTATCTCAACAGAGAGGATAACATCTTGAAGCTGCTTTTTTTTTTTTTTCATTTCCTCAGGAATAGCTAGAGGTTGTGCTATAGAACTCCTTTATAAATTGGTTTTGAATAGAAAAGGATCAAAAGTTTGCACGCTTGTTGTTAACTTTTCTGTTGCTGTAGAATATTGCCCTATCTTTTTGAAGTATGGCTTTCAGGACCACAGAGTGCCAAATGAAGCCTTTGTTCAAGTTATGGTTCAGCTACGTGGCAGTGGAAGAGTGGATACTCCGTAACTGGAAGTTTGCATAGGTGTCTGGATATGGCAGTAACAGCTATATGCAAAATTAAGACTTAACAAGCACTTGCCTGCCTACTGATACATGCCAAACCTTTATACAAACTGATGGGCACAGAAAAAAACCTGAAAGTAATAATCCGCTCCCTTGACTCCTCTTCTAAATTTACCCCTTTTAAAAACAGCCATACGGACATTTTTTTTAATTTATTCCTTGGGTTAGAACCATTAGTCAGATGTCTCTGCTCCATGCTTTCTGTGTACAGACAAGGGTAAAGATGATGGTTGATTTTTGTAGGGGATCTAAGCATCTCTCTAGCCTTGGGTTTCCTGAGGTGAAGATTGGAAATCTTTAAGAAAGGTAGAACCTTTTGTTTAATGAGAATTATTACTTAGTCAGAATCCTCTTTAAAAAAAGTTAGAGATTGTGTTTTAATAGTCTTTTTTTTTTCCCCTTTCTCATGTCTTTCATGTGCCTCTTTTAAAGTGTCTCTTACATTAAAAAGTTTTAGAATGTTATATTTTTTATATTTTCCTGCTTCGGGAAGCTCAGCTGTGGGGAGTTGCATTGGCTGTGTTAGTATTGAGTGTCCTCTGCTCTGTGTCAAGTGAGTGTGATGAGAGCCTTTCCCAGCAGTGTCCAACCAGGATGTGCCATCAGTATGTGTTCTCATGGACTGAGCTAGAGTCAGCACTGCAGTGAATTACGAACTTTTTTCATCCTCTGAGGCCAAGTACAGCTTGCACTTTTAAGTGATTTGATTATTTTGGAGATTTCTCTACAGACCGAGGTAGCTGACACTGTTGGCTAAGTGACCGTGACAATACCCTTTTATATTAAATGGTTTCCATGTGAATTCCCTGAGAACCTTTCTCATTTTCAGAGAATTTGCCTGTAACAAACACATATAAGAGCACCAAAGGTAGCCACCAGAAGTGTTCACTCTAATGTTGGTTTTACTGTTGATTGAATCCACCAGTTGATCCCCAGGTTGGTGTGTTTTGGAGCACTGGCTGGGTGAGAGCAGGAGTGTGCTGGAGTGGCAGTGCAGAGTGGGTGCTACTTTTCTGTGGTGCCTCAGCTCTGCCAGAGCCTTCCTGCCTGCTGATGATTTAGGCAGCAGATGCTGGAGAACAGATTCCACAGCCTTTCCAAATCTTTCCTGGGTCTCAGCCTTGCACTGGACAGCGCTCCCTTACCCTGCTGCTAAACCCCTAATTTAAACAAACTGCTTGTGTGGGTGATTCTGTGGTCCAATGACTTTACTCAAGTAATTTCTCCAGCCCTCATAAAATTGCTTTGATTAAGAAAGGGGTGGGGTTCTTCCCCACAAATCACATCTGCTTTCTGAATGCTTCCTGGGGCTGTAGCAGTAGTTTCTTTTGCAAACAGATCCTTTTTGTCTTGTGCTGAAGTGACCCATTCAACCATCTAGCTTTGATTTGCATTTTGATGTTTACTTCCACACAATACAACAGCAGCAGTGGTGTAA
Source organism: Pomatostomus ruficeps (assembly GCA_013400735.1). NCBI lineage: Eukaryota > Metazoa > Chordata > Aves > Passeriformes > Timaliidae > Pomatostomus > Pomatostomus ruficeps. The sequence goes on from VYZT01001926.1 coordinate 68,689, forward strand.
AACCACAATGTCTGCCCAGTGCTGGGACTGCATGGGTTTACCAAATCTCTTGGAGTTCTGGACAGTGGCTACCCATCCACAAATGTTGAGGATGTCACGAGCGGTGTCAGTAGCAGGATGCTGCTGGCAGAGGCACCCCAGTGTTCCAGTGCAGAACTGGGAGGCGAGGCAGGAGAAGCTGGTGAGCTGGCTCAGGCTGCAGTGGGAAGTGAGCAGCCCTGGAGAGTGTGTCCCGGGTTCTGGAGCAGCTTCACCATTCTGCTTGAGCCACTGCAGACCTGCCGGGGAACAGCACTGGGAGACTTGTGTCAGTGATGTGAGGGGTGGGTAGCACGGAGCACACTCTGGCCTTTCCCCTGCGCGCCGGGGCTTGAAGGGAGGCTGGAGCAGCCAGGGCTGTCCTCTGCCGGGAGCACGAAGAAGTGTGCAGCATTATGGGGAGAGGAAGCCAAACCTGTTCTGCAGCAGATAAGTGTGCTTTACCTTCAGCCGCCTTTGTGAGCCGACAGGAGTGGCATCATCCTGGTGGCAAACTTGTTACTCCCCTGCTGTGTCCCTTGCTTCCTTCTTCCAGCTCCTGAATTTCCCCTCACTGATTCTCCCCTCCCTGTTCTCTTTCACCACAAAAAATGAACTAGTTACTCACTTTAGATACACTTTGGCCCATCCTTGGAGGACCTTAAATCTGTCCACATCCCCGTTCTGCATCCAGCTGGGTGTGTCTGAATGCCTAAAACCAGCTAATTGGAGATGTGAGGCAGAGGGACATGTTAGGGCATGCAACTACAGCCACTGGCATTCAATTTAACGTGGCCTGGATTGTGTTGGCTCTGCTCTGTCAGGTGCTCAGTTTACAGTTTAAACTCTCTGCATCGAGTGTTTACACAATGAGAAGTAAGGGCTTAATTTGCAGTAAAAGATTTGCATTGTACAGTCTGAGCTCTCTGCTTCTGTTATGCTCCCTGCCCTGGGTCATCTTCACCCCAGGAGATGCCAGTAGGGAGCTGATAGCGTCTTGATCCATGGACATTGTTAGTGTTCAATAGCCTGTCAAGAAAACAGAGATCAGCTGATGGAGAACTAGAGAAAACTGCCATGGTGGTGTCATACACAATGCAAAGATTCTGGTCTACAGGTACATGAGGAATTCTTTTTCCCATTTTTCAGAGGCTGCATCATATGTTTAGCTTGCATTTTTCCTCTATTGCCAGTAGTTTTTAGATTAACTGGTAGAGTTTCTAGAAATTATAGGAGTCAGCTTTGTCTTCTTACTGGAAAGGAATATTTTCAACAAAGATGTCACAGATTTCAAGTTCCCCGACTTAATGAAAAATTAGGAGGGATAGTTGAAGCAGTGAGAAGTAAGTGGACAAAGAAAGTCACTGAAAAAGAAGATTCAGAAAGCTGAATTTCAGACAAAGATAATGTTTTCTGTAGGTTTCCTATCATGTGGCATAGTAAATTGGGATATGCATAAAAGATGCTGGAAATAATTGTTCTTCACTTGACCACGTTCAGCCTTAGCTGGCATTATGTGTTGAAGCTGTAAATATCTGGGGGTATCCCAGGAGGAGTGAACAGCACCTCTAGAACTTTTAGGAACCACAACCTACAAGATAGGGAGCAATGGAGCCATTATGTAGAAGGAAGGACTCTTTGGGTGGGCCAGGTGACACTTGTTACAAAGGAAATTAATACAGACAATTGCTGGTAGTTGTCCACATCCACTCCTGAGAGGACAGGTGGTAACCAGCTTTGTCTGTAGTAAAGAAGACCTAAGCTGATAGACAGAAAAGAAAATTTCTGTTTTGGTGTGCTTGGTTCTGGCTGGATGATTATTTGTCATTTCAGCCCTACGTTGTTCCTTATCCAAGCCATCTTCAGCAAAATCAAGAGCTCATCTACTGAGAATTAGAGAGAAAGACACAATTTCTGAGGGACTTCCTTTATTCTGTCACAGAATTATTTGTGAAATACAAATATGAAAACCGCTAATTGAACATGGACCCTTGAATGAGTGGTGTGAAGTTTGGTGAAGATTCAATTACTCATTTTACCTGACACACTTGACTCAAGAGGTGTCCTAAAAACTCACTTGTAGGTGTTTCCTAAAATCTTAGTTTGTTGTATGTGTTTGAGATATGTTTAGTTTGGGACTTATTTAAACTAGTTTCTCAGTGAGACAAACCTGAGGAAACTATGATGTCTATGTATTTATGATTGTTGTCCTTCCTTCCCCTTTAGAATTTATAGGCCAGTTCAAGACAGAGATGCTGAAATACTGTTTCTGTTTCTTGTAAAGGAAACTCATGGAGGACAGGGACACTGTTAGGGCCTCTCTTGAAGGTGGCATTGCCATCTGAGTGCTTACTAAGATGTTCTAAGCAGAATAATCCTTTGTCTAGATGACAGTTCATGATTATCTTACTTTTTTTTTTTTAAATCACTGATATCACTGTTACATGATGAATGAGAGGTATTAGGTATCCAGACTTTTTTAGGTGATTTTACAAAACATGAAAGAAATGCACTGGGGTTTGCTGTCCTGGATTTAGAGCAAACAATAGACTAACCTTGAAATCCAGCAGACATTTGAGTGATGCCACGCAGATCTGGTCTGTAAAATTCACAGTAACTGATACATAACGGTTTGGACCCTTGGAGCAGCATTCTGAGGAAATCTGTCATTTGGTGTAACGAAGCAGCTCTGTTTGACTCTACATGATACATCTCACCATATTCTTGTCCAGTTTATGGCTTTGCCTCTGAGGCTGAAATAAGACCACACATATTTGTAGCCCAGAACTGCTGCCTCTTAGGAGTTGCTGGAGTAGTTCATACGGAGTACATTAAAAAATTGTCATAAATAGCAGAATAAGAGCAGATGTTTGTTATGCAGTGAGATGTCTTTTTGATGTGTGTTATGCTGAGTCAGGCTGAAATGAAAGTGATCAAAGGAAAGCATCAGAAATTAGAGGTGACAGAGAACTAGACAAAAGCAAAATTTGGGAAATAAGTCTGAACTGTAAATAATAGAGCTGATATTCCTTCTGGCCTTGCAGGAAAGCAGACAGCTTCATATTAGTGATACAGCCATATGTGTTCTGAGATAGTATTCTTCTTGAGCTTGTTCACACAGAAGTGAACTCATCAGCTATTTCCCCACAAACTTCTTTGGAATTTACCTCTGCAAATGATGTTTGTTAAGCAAGATTTCTTTGTTACAGATTTCTCTTCCTTGTCACAGATCTCTAAGACAGAATTCTCTTTCAAATAGGAGATAACTTGTTTCTTACCATACTGGCCTTATAACAATAGATTCTGCCCTATCTGAAGTCATTGTGTGCTTCATTCTTGAGCTCCCCTTTGTTCCCTGTGTCTTTACTTTTTAATGAAAATTCTTTCTAATGTGTGACTGACTTTTCTCAGATGCGTCCTTTGAAATGTTTCCAGCTCTGTTATCGAAAGCTGCACAAATCTTCTCATAGTGACAAAATTTAACAAGCAAGAGGAGAACGTTAAAATCATGAGCAGGTAAGCCCATGGAGAGAAGAACTGATCCAACTGGAAATAATCAAATTTGGAGAGAGTTTCTAGCATCTCAATGCCACAAAGTGTTGGGTACTTTGGGTCTGTGATGCTGATGTAGTAGGTCTTGTATTCAAAACACAGAGGGAAATGCTGTGAGTTCGACTCTGGTATAACCAGATCACACACTTAGGAGTTTTAAATAAAATTTTAAGATTTTAGTGTTAGATATTAATTTTGTTTCAGCATGTTGCTCTACATCTTATAGAAAAAATGAGAAATTTTGGGACTTCCTTCCTTGCCTAGACTCTGTAGTATGGGGAATTTGTTTTGAAACCATGTTGTGGTTTTCACTCATGGGGTTTGCTTTGTTTTGAGGTTTTCGTTGTTTTTGAGGCAACGAAAATCTTAGTAAGAGAACTGTCTCCCCAGAGATCACTGCATCAACACATTTAATCCCTAGAATTATGTTGCTTTGAGGATTGTCAGACTCCTTCAAGGCTGACAAATTTACTTTGTCTGAGGCATTATCCTATGAAAACTTACAAAACTATAAGGTGAAGGGAAAGTGTCAGCCAGTTGAGCATTTCCAATCCCTACTTTTTCACAAAGCCTGTTAATATCAGGCTTCCAGTTAAAGCTCTGTGTGATGGTACAGAGACTCATGAGCAAATAGCACAATGGGGCCCTGAATATACAAGTTAAAGTAAACACACGAGTACACAATTACAGCTGTGGGCAAAATATCAGTCCTGACACTTCTCACCACATGTAGGTAGTAAGAAATGCAAATTCAGAAATCTTTTACTGGCCAAGTACAGTAATTGTCACCAGAAAAAGTCTGCAGGGAAGAAAATGAAAGAAATATTTTCTTGCAAAGAAAATAAGATGTGACTCAGAAAATAATATTTTGGTCATATCTGGCATTAACATAAGCTGATAAGCAAAAATTAATTCAGCAGTAGTCTCAGAAAAAATTCTGTATGAGTAGTAAACAAAGCACCAAACATAATTTGGCAGTGGTTGTAATGTGTGAAGACGTGCTCAGCGCTGTGCAAGAGAGGATAGCAAACTTGCCAAGCCAAATTTAAACTAAACAGTGGCCTAACTATCGTTCTGCCAGGGAAAGCCAAACTACGATGCCAAGGAAAATATAAAGGTTAAAATATCAGGGAATGTAGTGATTACTGAGAAATATGTTTTGATTGATGGATGTATGTATTTACAGTTAAACTTGCTAAACAAGTGGCAAGTGATGCTCTCAATAGATCTACAGACAAAACAATTGCTAGTGGAAGAGCATGCATGTGATTTTGGCTATCCTCTAGCAAAACTGCAGAGTAACATCTTCTGGATAAGTTACTCCAAGAATTAGGCTGCTCATGTCACTCAGTCCAGAAGAGCTTGATGAAATTCTGTTTGAAGAAAAAAAATCCTACAATAAGCTGTATTTCTAAAGTAATAGAAGAAATAGGCAAAAAGCCAGAATCCTTGTACTGAAGCACATAAAGCCTAGGAACCAACTGACCAGTGAGCCTTGCCTCAATCCCTGGAAGGCAGCGAAGCGCCTCACTCTGGAGACATCTCTTCACATGGATGAGAAGAGGAAGATCAGGAGTAGTCAGCATGGACTCACTAAAGGTAAATCATGCTTGACCAACCTGACTGTGTTCTACAATGAAGCAATTACCTGGGTGGGTGAGGGGAGAGCAATGGGTATTGTCCACCTGGACTTCAGCAAGGCATTGGACACTGTTTCTCACAGCATCCTCATAGGCTGGCTCAGGAAGTGTGGACTGGATGAGGGCACAGTGAGGTGGATTGAGAACTGGCTGAACAGCAGATCCCAGAGATTTGTAATCAGTGGCATATGGTCTAATTGGAGGTCACCAGTGGTGCCCCTCAGGGTTCAATACTGAGCCTAGTATTGTTTAACTTCTTCATCAATGATTTGGGTGAAGGGGCAGAGGCCTCCTCAGCAAGTTCTCTGATGACACAAAGCTGGGAGGAGTGGCCAATACCCCGAGGGCTGTGCAGACCTTGGCAGGTTGGAGAGATGGGCAGGAAGTCTCCACAAGAAAGCCCATGTCTGGAGCTCTTGTCATACTGTAATACGCTGCCTGCCCAACAGAGGACTTTGAGAACCAAAAAAAATCTGCATCCTCAATCCAACGGAAGTGGGAGTAACTATCAATGGAGTTGGCTCTGAGCTAATTGCCAGGCAGAAGCCAGAGAGATACTGTGAGTAGGCAAAGAAGTGGCACAAGTTTTACTAGTGTTCACACTGATTCTGCTGCCTGGAGAAAAGAGAAGCCTCATCTTCTCATATGTCCCAAACTATCACTATGGATTGAGTGTCCAATATAACTTTCCTTATGAAGATACTGAAACCTTCAATAAGTCTAATGTCAGAAAGTTAGGAACTGATTGCAACACATATCAGGGCTGTTCAGAATGACAGGAATGCCTTCAGGCAGAGATGGATGCTGCTTACTTTGCAAATATGACACTGATAGAGATCAGGGACTTGATGTCCAGTGGGATATACATGGATAGTAACAAAATGCAAAAAGAGGAAAAATACACAAGTTCCAAACATACAATAGAGCCAAGTGGGAAGGATGAGTGTCTTGACTGTGAGAAAATGCACTGAAGTAGAACATAGCCATTTTAACTAGGGCTATCTGGAGCTGACCTACTCTTTGCTGCCCAGCCTAGAAAGCCAGACACCCTACATTAATTTACCTGCTTTATCATTACAGATCTTTTTCCTGCTAACTATTCAAACATTCTTATTGCAGGCAGTTTCTTGGTGTGCTGGGAACTGGGTGAACTCCTGAACTCCCAAGTGATGACTGGCATCCATGAAGTGATAAGACATTTCATCAGGCACAGCCTCTTATCTCATTCCACCACCTCACAACCAACAGCATTCTAATCATACATTAGCACTTAAAATTGCAAATACACTTTGTCCTTCAGTAAGGTCTTAAATTCTCTGTAAGTACTATGTCTGGTATGAGAAACAGGCAAGAGCAAGGTAAAGGTTGAAAATTTCCTATACTTGTAAGCAAAAGACTACACAAAGTCATTATCAAAATGCCTCACCTGGATTATTTGCTGAATATAAGAGGCAGCTTTTCTGAGAATTGAGGAGATCTCTGTGGGCTGGGCACTTCCTGTGTTGGCAGCTCCTTGCTGTGTCTCAAGACACAAGGCACTAAGTTCTTCAGCACTCAGAGCACAGCAGCATCCAGCCCTCACCACACCTGTCCTTGGGCGCAAAGGTCCAGGCTTTGATCCGATAAACCCTTGTCATGTAAGGGAGGAGAGGACTGGCACTGGGACTGCAAATGGGGTCATTTACCTGCTACGAGCACAAAGCCTGAAGAGGAGATGTCATGCAGGTAGCATGCCCTCAGCTAGGGGCTGGTCAGACAGGAAAAAACCACAAACCTACTAAGTGACCATGGTGATGTCAAGAAAAGAGAGCCACTAAACCTTTGCTCTCCCGTGTTTCTTCTGGCAAGTCTGTAGCAGTAACCTTGAGCTCATGGTCAACTTTCAGAAGGGCTACAGGAAAGCTGATAGCGAATCATCATAATAGTATCTTCAGGGGATGATTTCACATTTCCTGTAGGAGTAGCAACACCAAGATTTAGCCCATTATTGGCTTTTTCTTTATATACTGAGATATCAAACACAGGAGACATTAGCCTGTACACTCGATGCATCCTTCTTTAGCAATCTGAATAAAGGAGCAGAGGTAGTTTAACATATATCCTTTTCTTCAGGAAGTCTCTAATTGTCCTGCCTCTTAAAAGTGGCAGATTCAGAGCTCCCAAGTGCTCCCTGATGTAAACAGGACCAACTGCTGTTATGAATGGAAGCCTTCAATAAAAAAGCACTTTTCTGTGTCTGTTGCTACCTGAGGCTGGAGACAGTTACCGACCTGAGACTCCAAGCTATTTATGACATTGTAGGTGAAAGTGGTAAGCTGGGACAAAAGGTGGAAGGAGAGAGGTATGAGATGACAAGTGTAGAAGCAGGAAAACTAGCAATTGAAAAAAAGGAAAATGAAGCCTGAATGGTGGGGAAATGAGAAACTAAAGCAGACAGTGCACAGTGAACTATGTAGATAGGCAGTACTGGAATATACTTGCAGAGCTAAGTGAAGATAGTGGTCTACAGCTGTCAGGGTTGAAATGTACTTGCTAAGGTGGAATAAGAATTTTATGTGCTGATTTGTATTATGCCTTCCCCACCCAGGCCATCCCTTCCTCTGTCTAACAGGAGGATCTATGAACACACCTCTGTTTACATTAACTTTACAAGTAGAAAAGAAAAAAATAAGTACAATTTTGCTCTGTTGAGAACTGCCCATGAACTTAAACAAGAAACTTCAAAACACTGACACATCAAACCAAGTATTTTAGTGGGCTTCAAGTCTGTATGAGTATCATGAATCTTGGTGCCATTGGTATGGATTCATGGATCCTTCAGCTTTGTCTCTAACAGGGGTTCCTGTTAAATGAGCACAAACATTTATGTTAGTCGTTCTTTTTCAGGGAACTCAGAGGCATTCCAGGAACTTGTCTTGGATACTAGACTGTATGTTCATCTCCTTGTGTGTGGGTGTTCCCTGGTCTCCTGTTTGGTGAAGCAGCCAAACCTCTTGGTGGATCTCACAGGCTAAAGCAGTTTGGGGAGGTGTCAGCATTGAAAGAAGACACCCTTATTCAACCTGTACCCATTTACTTTATTTTTTAAGTGGGAAATGTCACCAGGGCTCTAAAATGAAAGCCAGCTGTCTCAGGGTGCTCAGCTGATCATGTATGCCTGGTTTTTGCTACAGGCAACGCTCAATGTGGTTCCAAGGAGACACACTTTTCCCTGGTTTGTATCAACACCAATTGCGGGAGCACGGGACCCTCGTACAACAAATCAATGTGATTTCGCAAGAGTCCGTTTATTGTTTACACTACTCCATTCTTATGCATTTCCACAACTGTAGTTCACGCGATCACGCACAACCTGATTGGGTGTCCCGCATTGTCCACGCACCTTGCATGCACCCTTCAGGACACCTGATTGGTCTCAGTCCAGGATGGTGCAGTCCCTCTTCACCTGTTTTTGTTATTCTCTCTTCTACTGTCTTCGTTCCCAATTTAGAACTGCTTGCATTCCTCAGGCCCTGATAAAGGTGCTGAAGATAACTTGGCTGGGCACCCTGACAGGGTTCTCATGCCTTACAACAACCAGTGTCCCCAGGCGGCGGTGGCAGCAGGTTCCACACTGCCAGGGCATGCTGTGTTTCTCATTCCTGATTATCTATGGCCAAGGGACATTGACTGCAGTCTTGAAAACCTTTTTGGAATCATGGCCCCCTTCCCCTGACAGATGAGGTCGATTATGTGAGTTCCCAACAGTTTCTGGAGGACACAAGAACCTCTCTTTTCCTGACTCAGGCCAGCCAGCTGCCTGCTCTACAGCAAAAGGGCAGAAGAAACAAGGAAACGGGCACTTCTGAAGGCCTCAGCCTAAGAGAGAGTGTCACTAACACTTGGGAGAAGAAGGCTGGGCAAGCCTTGATGTTCCCAGTGACAGCAGAAGAAGGCAGCCAGGGCCTGTCACCACCTGCAGTGACTGCACAATGGGACACCTGCACCCCATCTCTCTTCTGTGGATTTCATCTCCCCTCTCCATGGCTTGTGGAAGGAATGTGTGAAGGGATGCAGCTCTGGGTTTTGTGTGAAATGAACGGAGCTTGCGTGGTTACAGATCCTCACAAGGGCTGGATGGAGGCAGCCATGTGGGTGGCAAGGCAGCCTGCTGGGGTAGTGTAGCTCTTCTCTAGCACACTGCCCACAGTGTTTATCCCACATTCAGCAATGCTGATAAGGAAGAAGCTGCTGTTCCCTCACCATATCATATTACTTCCCTGATTCAACTCCCCGTCATTTCCTGACTCCCGCCAGCTCCACCTGCCTTCCCTCCAGCAGTGTTATACATGCAGACCATGAGGTCCACTCCTTCATGGGAGGAGTGCAAGAAAGTGTGCAGAAGGGGAACAACATATGTAGAAATGACTTCAGAGGGGAAGGTTCCCCACAGTCAGTTCAGGAGACAGCGCCTTCTGAGACTGTGCTGGGAGAAAACTTCGACAGTGAAAGCCTGAGAGAGGCGGCCTCTCACCTTTGTCACCTGATGGGGGGTGTATGACTGATTATAGACAAAAGCAGGCACTGGCTTTGAGAGGATGCTGCAGGCTGGAGCCATTCAGCTTCACTATTCAGAAATGCCACCATCAAGATGAGACCTGCACACAGCAGCAGTGAAACTCAAGGATATACATACCAGACACTGTCAAACCAGGAGCCACTTTTAGAACTCCTTTTGGGTCTGACTTTAAAACTGGAAATAATAATAATAATAATAATAATAATAATAATAATGTCTTTCCTGTTAAAGACTGACTGGGCTTTATCAGCACTAAAATATGTGCAGACTTTCCATGCAAGACAATATTAAGCAAGACTGTTTACTTTTTATATTACTGTGTTAGCTCTGTAACTGGTTATGTCACCAGAAATCATGTGGCAGTCTTAGATTTACTTTTCTTCCACTGGACAGGTAATGCAGAGTTTGTTTCTCTTTAGACCTGATTTTCTCTTCTAATTCTGATTACCCAAACAGTCATTCTGTATCCTTCAGTCTCTTTAGTCCTGGTCTTTGGAGGGGCAGATCCTTTAGGGAATCTCTAATGTTCATGGTATTGCAAGAAAGCTTCCTCTGCCCCTCATAGGAAAACCCCTTGGCCTGAACAGCAAAAGCACCATTGATTCTGCTGGTGCTGAACAGAGATCTCTTCTTGAGGTTGGTAGCGACATCCACAGTGGTGGGTGGGTATTTTATTTGAGGAAGCACAGCCACCAGGAGATGAAGGGCAGCCCACCTTCTGCAAGAACATCTGACAGATCAAACTTCATTGGGTAAGCCTTGTTAAAAACTGTGGAGCCCTTACAAATTTCTTCTCCCTTTCAACTGAAGACTTTTCCCAAATATTGTTTTTCAACAACAAGCCCAAGAGTATGAAGTACTATCACCCCGGAGGCCCAGCTGGTTTGGTGATACATGCCAAGGGAACTGTTTTCAACAGAGCCAGTCCATCTGAAGAAACAGCCCCCCAACAATACAGATCAATTGCCCCACACAAGTGACCTGAGGCTCAAAGCAAGTTCATTGTGCCTGCAGTTTTGAACAGACAGTAGTCTGAGCCTGAGTTTGATGAGATGACATCCAACACTCTCATGTGCTGCCTCTTGCCATTAGTGAGAAGTGGAACTCAAATAGGTAACATGCAAAATTCACATGAACGGGTGGGATCAGGGAATTAATTTTATTTCCCTAAACAGTACTAAAAATGCCCTCATGATCCCAGTGCATTTGTCATAACATAGTAAGAACATGGTTAGTACTTAATGCTATTTAATAAATATGCTGATTAACTTAGGCAACAGTAATCAGTGCTTGCACAGATTAACAAACTTGACCAGACAGTGGTGTGAAACAATCATGAGGATGTGATATATTAACTCTGCTTTGCATTTTAAGGTTGAATTTGCACATCCCTTTCTAATACCCTGAAGAAACCTTCTTCAAAAACTGAAGATACATTTGGCTATGAAAGGAGACTCTATTTCTTTATTTTGTATTTGTTGATGAATGCAGAGCAAAAAATGAATCTGTTATTTGGGATGCTGTGAAAATGGGAAGCATAGAATTAATTTGTGATCTGAAACTTTATAATGTCTTTTTTGATCAGGTTTATAAATCAACAAGGCTTTGAAAGAACAAGATTAAGTGTCTATTTTCAAATCCAAATGATTCTGATGAATCCAAATCAGAGTAGATACTTTTGCTGACAGTTCCCCTGGACTTGGGGACCCCAGGAATCCTGTAAAGCATCTGCAGAGGTTCCTCAATTACAGGTTCCACAATTCCCTCTTGGTCTCCAATTAAGAACTGGGCCAGCCAGGTACCTGTCAGGGGTGGGGTTTATTCTAACAGGGAGTAGTTCAGCCAGACCCCACATGATGTTTCAAAGCCTGCCACCTTCATTGCACTTCTCACAGGCCCTGTGTCCACAGAGCCTTTGATCACAGCACACCTGTCCTCCGGCATCCTCTTTCCGCAAACTTACATTCTTGAGGTCAAACATTTGCCAGCAACAGCTCACACACACAGCAGCCCTGAGCACAAACACAGGCTAGGTGGAGTGTGGATCGAGAGGGGCCCTGAGGAGAAGGACCTGGGGCCATTGGTGTACGAGAAGCTCAACATGACCCGGCAACGTGCACTCACAGCCCTGAATGCCAGCTGCATCTTGGGCTGCATCCAAAGCAGTATGAGGGAGGTGATTGTCCCCCTCTAGTCCAATCTGCGAGACCCCACATGAAGTACTGCATCCAGCTCAGAGGCCCCAGCATAAGAATGATAGGAACCTGCCAGAGCAAGTCCAGGGGAGGGCCATGAAGATGATCTGAGGGCAGGAGCAACCCTCCTGTGAAGACAGAGTGTTGGGGCTGTTCATCATGGAGAAGAAAAGGCCCCAGGGAGATCTTATAGCAGCCTTCCAGTACCTAAAGGGGGCCACAAGACAACTGGAAAGGGACTTTTTACAAGGGTTTGTAGTGACAGGACAAGGGGCAATGGCTTTTAAATGAAAAAGGGTAGGTTTGGATTAGATATTAGGAAGAAATCCTTTACTGTGAGGGTTCTGAGACACTGGGACAGGTTTGCCCAGAGATGTTGTGGATGCCCCATACATGGAAGTATTCAAGGTGAGACTGGATGGCACTTGAAGCAACATGTTTGCATGGAAGGTGTCCCTGCCCGTGGCAGGGGTTTTGAACGAGATGACTTTTAAGGTTCCTCCCAACCCAAACTATTCTATGATTCTATGATTCTGTATGATTTGGCATTATTACTTGAGTAAATGAATAATTACTGTTGGGGGTTTCCAAGGGCAGAAGTGTAAGCTTTACAGCTCCTCTTGAGCTCCTCTGAGGCAGTGCAGAAGCCAGGGCAGGGAGTAGCTGGGTGAGTGGTGTGCTCAAGTTGTCCTCTCTCTCTTGCTGCCAGTGTATGGCCCATCACTAGGGTGGTGGTGGGCAGGAAATTTCAGGCTGGTAATTGTAATGAGACCTACTCAGTCTTGCTGTCTCCTTTGCCCTGTACCACATGCACCTAGGATATACCATATCTTGAAAACTTGCTTTGCAAAGAGTGACAACAGCTGCACTGGGGCAGGTCTTAGCAGAAGGGAGTCCCATAAACAACTTGCTGATGACCTTTGATTCGACTACCAATATGTAGCAAGCAAATATTTAAACCCATGCCATTCAGAAGGGAAGCATGCTTTACCATGGAGAACTCAGGAAAAGGGTGCTGCTACGGTAGTCCCGGGCTGTGCCCAGGAAGGGGCAAGCAACCTTGCTCCCCCGTTCTTCCACTCCAGCAAAGCAGTCCATCATGCCCACGCCAGAGAAGGGACAGATGCTCAGGCCCCAACAAGCTGGGTTGCTGCTGTACCAAGGAAGGCAGGAGTTTTAAAGCTATTTCAAGGCCAAAGACAAAATAACTGTGGCCATTCCTCCTGCTCACATTACCTGTGACCCCATACAAGCAGAGGTTTTGTGGTGGGGAGGCCACCTCTGGATCTGGCTGCTTGCTGTGACTAGAGCCCCAGAGGGCTGGACCCAACTGCTGGTCTTCTGCCATGGCTGCCACCCACATACTGACGAGTCTTCAAGAAATCCACTGGTGTTGGTCAGGTGCAGTAACAGGCCAAGAGAGTATTTATCCCTCAGAGTGGTGCCGAATTAGCTCTTTTGGTCAGTTTATAATTAGGTACTTACAGTTAACAGTATTCTTTCTGTTGGATTTTTATAGTTTTGTCTTTTCATTTTTAAATATGAAAATAATCAGTCTTAAAATAATTTTTTTAAAAAAAATACCCAGGGAAGTGATCTATAAAAGGAGAAAATCCTTGCCAAGGGAATGCCACAGCAGCAAGCCCAAGCCACAGAAAGCCCGGTTGAAGGCTTCACTTTGCCGCAGCTTCTCAGAGGTTAACCAGGGTCTGTAAGCAAACAGCTTAAAGAAGGAGCCCGGCTTAGTGCCTAGGTCTTGGGCTGTCCCAGAGACTACCAGCCTAATGCCCTTCCAGCAGCCCCTCCCTCCCAAAGGCGATGCTGGGCAAACAGAGCCAGCCCTCGCCCTCTCCTCACGCAGCCAGGAGCCTTCTGCCAGGACGGACCGGACCCGCGCTGGGCTCAGGGGCATCGCAGAAGAGGGTGTTTCACTTCAGACGGGCGCAGAGCCATGTGTATATAAAGCCTGGAGCAGCAGCTCGGGAGGATTGTTTAGCACAACCACACCTCGGCTCGCTTGGCAGCACGGCCAGGCACTGACGGAGTGCCGGCAGCTGAATCCCGGAGTACGCGAGTGGGAAGTGATCTGCCCATGGGCTCCCGCCTGCTGCTGCTGCTGATGCTGCTTCAGGCAGGTGAGTACCGCCTCTCGGTCCCTCTGCCCTGCCATGCTTCCACGTCCAGGGACAGCCTCTCCCCTTGCCGCCAGCTTTGCGTGCTTCACAGCAGGACCTCCGTGTGATTTGGTCAAGAGAAGAAAAAAAGTGTTACTAGACAATCCTCAACTTCCCAGTGAGGGACTGTGTAAGTGAGCTGCCTGCCTGCCTCACTTCCCAGCTGCAGCTATGGTTTGCATAAAATGTATAAACACAAGTCTTTTTCTTTTTTAATAGTTTCCTGCTACACAGTTGTTAGTGTCTGTGTTTCTTAGAAATACCTTCCTTTTATACCAGTGGCCATGGAGTGAGCAGTTTGCAATGCATCTGAATTTAAAATGATTTTTTAAAATTCTCTTTATAAAAACCATAAATGACTGCTAATGTAAAGCCCCTACACACAGAGGCAACATAACACTAAACTGGCACATCTGAGGTTATACCTGCAGTAGAGTTTTAAAAGAAAAAAACAACCCCCTGCCTTCATTTACAGCAAAAGCTGTGAGTTTAAGCAGGAAATAGTGCTAAGTTGTCAGGTTCACCTCTGCTCACCTCTCTGCAGGTATGTTCTTCTCTAAGGTGCCCCATTAGTAGTTTAACTAATGATTGCACATGCTGCTAACAGGACATTTTGCTACATGAAGGCTGCTGTGGAGACTGAGACTTTCAAGGCTTTCCCAGCTGTGTTGGCTTGGCTGCCTAGCACAGAAAAAGCAATTTCAGTTCTTGGTCAAGTTATTAGCTGTGCACCTGAATATTAAAATGTACTTGCTGGGGCTGACCTCTCAGCTGCAGCAATGCACTGCTGGTTCAAAACCCAGACAGCTTTCAAAGAACAGGAATATCAAAGGCTGCCTGGATGCCTCTTGCAGAACACACAGCCCTAAGCACACTAATTGAGTCTTTTGGACTGAATTTCCTTTGGGGCTTTCTCTCCACTTTCATGAGCAGCTCTGCACTGTAATTACAGTTGCTTGATCCTCAGAGATATCCCCAAAAGAAGAAGGGCCTTTCTTCTTCTGGGTGAGGTACAGTTACCTTACACCAGCCTGAGCCATTTTCAGCCAGTGGCCAACAGACCAAGCCCAGCAGTCCTGGCTTTAGAGGCCAGTGAAAGACAGCTAAAAAAACATCAAGCTGCTTGTCAGAAGGCTGGAATGCCTACAAAGAAGTTTTTGTCTCCATTGGAACATTTTCAGGGTCTGCAAACTGCAACAGGTTGAAAAAGCATAATTTATACCCCCAAATCCAAAGCAACTCACTACTTGGGACTTCCCTTGAGAGCTGATCCCCCTTCTAACTCTGGAGCCTTGCTGTTTAGACAAGGAAAATAAGTGATCTCTTTAGTTCTCAATAAAACCCACCTAATGTGTTTTTAGCACGAAACCTAAACACTCAAGTAGTGTTTAGGTGAGCAGCTGCTTACTTTTACAGGAATGTGCATTTAATCCCCAAGGAATGCCCCAGAAAGCAGACAGAGGCTGTGCTGGAACAGCCTGAGTTGTTGATCCCTGGCATGAAAATGGTGGCATCTATTCCTGCCAGGGGGTCATACTGGGATAGGGGGCAAAGCCCTGCCTCGTCCTTGATGGGGAGAGACCCTACTTGTCTTCACTAGTATTTGGGTTGGGGTTGGAGGGCAAACTAGCCCAGGAGATGTGGGAAGAGGCCCAAGATAGGGGATTAGAGGCTCAGTTTTAAAAGGAAAGAAACTGTTTTAATAATAGTATTGAGTCCTTGGGTGGTTTAGGGGATTAATTAGCCCGTGTTTGCACAACACTTTGAAGAGGTCAAGCGTGCTGCAATAGCCAGGGGCAGGTGGCAAAGCAACTTCAGTGGTGAGTTCCCAGCTCCCAGACTTCACCACCCTCTCCATCCAAGCACGCCAGAAAGTTCCCCATTTGTTTTTGGAGTGGCTGTGCATGGGTGGGATGAGCAGATAGGCTGTTGGGCTGAGGCTTTTGATCCTACCAATAGGGCAGTGCAAAGTGCATTTGGTCCCTCAGAGTAAATCCAGGCATGAAATGCTCCTATTTGTCACTATGGCATGATAAGCAGCAACATTTGCAACTGAGCGTCACAGCGGTTTGAGTATAAGGAGCAGGCTACTCCTGGTTTTTCTAATAATTACTCCAAGATTGAGTCTGTGGTTTCTAAGAAAGTTGCAAATTAACATGCAAAATCACAAGACTGTTTGAAAGACTTGTAATTCAAAAATCTCCAGACTGGTTTGGGAGGCCGTCCATAAACTCCAGCTGACACAGAGCTTCTTTCTTCTTTTTTGCCCAAATTAATGTGGCCCACCTGTTATGACTTAGGTGGAACATAGTAATGGAAGTGGATGTTGCCAGCACTTCCAGAGTCTCAAGAGAAAGGGGATATACATACATCTTGGCTAATGGAGGCACTTTGTCCTTGACAAAGGCTCAGGGACTTGTAGCTGTCCCTCTATGCAGATTAATAGCACTGTCAGTACTTTTTGCCACCTGGAGAATGGGTTAAAAGATCCTGAACAGCAGGGGAAACTTGGATAATGTAAGAAATCCTGAGCAACAGAGAAACCTAATTTCTTTCCACAGAGCCCAGGTTAGGTCTGGTTGCCTGGCTGTACTTGCCTGCTTCATGTCCCTGTTGGGACATGACATAGCTGGAAGGCTTTCCCAGGTTTGGGAGCTCTGGGGTGCAATGAAGCCCAGCTGGCTCTGCATGGTACTGGCACAGACCCTGCAAAACTTAACAGCTTGGGCTCTCTGATGCATAGGACCAGGCACACTGCTCCCAGGTACAATGCAGCTGCAAGATCACACTAGTGCACCAGAACTAGCACGTTCTGCTTGAATTGAGCTCCCTTGGAAGAAATAGCCTGCTTGGGCATTTCTGAATCCACTTTTTGATTATCCGAGGCCCCAGGCAAAGCTATCCTGAAGAGTACCCTTTGCCATCTGAATGTCATGACTAGTTAGATTGTCAGGGCTGCACCCAACCAAGCACCCAAAATCAAACCCATCTCCCTTCAAGGACTGTAGGAAAATCAGTAGCAGGCATGTTTAATCCTTGTATGTAATTGTGTCCTGTCTTTGCAGTTTGGAAAGGTGCTCTGGGAAAATCCCATTCACTGCACACTCGAGGAATCATTGAGCTGGCTGGAGCTATATCGTGTGGCACGGGACGGTCTCCCTTGGCATATATTGGCTACGGGTGCTACTGTGGACTGGGAGGACGAGGTTGGCCTAAAGATAAAACAGACTGGTAAGAAAAACCTCAGCTATGTGTCCAGAAGCAGTGCAGATCTCCCTGCCTTTCTCTGTTTGTACTACTGTGACTCCACTGACTCATTTGCTGCCTTGTGGACAGGGAACTTAGTATATATGAACATACTGGGGATTTGTGAGTGATGACCAATGTATCACTTGGGATTTGAATGAAGGCTTAACCTCCTTCTGGATGACACCAAAGCTCTTAGGACCTTGTATTATGTGGGGTAGAGGGCAAAGGAGAAATCTGGATGTAATTTCCCGAAATAGCTGAATGGTTTTTTTTGTAGAGATCAACCCTGCCTGACAAAAGGAGCATAATCCAAGGTATTTGGAGGGTTATTTCACCCAGGTCCTTAAAATGGAAGTGATGGAAATACTACTGTTTATCATTTTGAAGAAATCCATATCGTTGCAAGGAGCAATCAAACCTGTTGTCTTCATTGCCTGTTAGTTCACACTGAATCAAGGCAGAACAAGAGGGGAGAGCATGGTGTTATTTCCCCTTTTCTTTGTTAGTGGGGAAGATGCTGGGCTTGTTATTCCCAAGGAGTGTCGGAGGTATTGCAATCAAAGGCTTCTTTCCTGTACTGTGCGATGAGCATACGAGTAAAGCTGAGCTTAGTGGGCTCTTGTGTGCTCTGAGCCTGTTATTTGCACTCTCTCCAGGTTTGATATATCAAAGTCAAAGCACACAAGTCTATCTTTATCTACAGTCAAGAGGCCAGGCACTACTAGTAAGCAAGCCCTGCTTTTAGGAGGGGTGACGGCTGCAGCTCACAGGGAAGGAAACTGAGCTTTCCAGAATACCTTGCTCCTGGAGACATTGCACATTGCCACAAAACCAAATTTTGCTGAATTAGCATGACAGAAAAAGGAGGGGGAAAAGGAAGAAAAGATGTCAAGGTTAAAGACCTCTGTGGGCATGAAAGAGAAGTTGTCTGTCCCTTAAAACTAATGGAGCTATCTTCACTAAAGCAGCAAGGTGTTTTGCTCCCAAAGCCCTCTCATCATGTCTCTTTATTTGTCTGTGAAATATTTCATCTATGAAACAGTCCATGTGGGGCTCACAAACGATGAGTAACTGCAGTAATATCTCTTGATCTGCTTATCACCATCCACGGCAGTGTATGTGTTGTGTTTTGACTTTGGTGTCTTTTAAAAGTTTAGTTTATTTCTTACATCCTCCTTCTAACTCTAGTAGTAATAAATTTCACTTTGCAACTTAAGTTAAGCCTAGTTTGTCCTTAGAGCATTTTCTCCCAGTTTCTTATCTCAACTCATGGACCTTTGGGTTAATTCCCTGGGTTTTTTCCCCCCTCTCCTTCCCTTCTCTGCCCAGCTGTGGCAGTGGAAGGAACGAGTGAGCAGCTGCTGTAGGTGACTAGCACTTAGCCAGAGTCAAACCACGACAGTATGTAAGGTGTTTAATTATTTTGTTACCCTTTAACAAATCTCATAATAAAGCCTTTAATGTAAAACACGACTTCACTGTTTTGGAGTAGGGCTTTTAATGAAGGGCTGAGCACAGTGACCTAAAAGCTGTCTTCCATAGAGGCTGAGTGATGTCCAAATTTAGGTGACCCTGGGAGATGCAAGTAGCCAGCGCTCCTGAAAAAGAGAGGGTAAAAAAATATGGCCACGTGTTCATTAGTCAGTGTTTCTGCTGTTGTTTAAATTCCATGGAGTATTTTAGGATTTTATCCAAAAGGCAGAAAATGAGACTTCGCAAGTGGAAATGCCTCAAAAAATCAGATAGTTTGTAAAAGGGAAGCTTGATCCTCTAAGTACATTCATTATTATTCCTTAGCTGCAATGCTTGGCTACTGTAGAAAAACTTGCAAGTTTTATTTAGGTTCTTAGCTTGGAAGAGTCAGCAATGCCACACTAGATTTAGCCCTAAAAATTTCCATTTTCAGTTTACTAGAGAAATATTGATATCTCTTACTAAGAACTACTGCAATGGTTAGTGTGGTTGAGTACCTTACACCTGTCAAAGTGACCACATTATTTTCCATGTTTGCCTCTCTAAAAAAGAAAGAGAAGGGCAAAACTACTGGCCACGAGTGACAAACACTGTTTGAAATTACTCACCCCCTTGTCACTTCTAGGTCTGTTACTGAGACCCTGACAAAAGGAGTAATTTTCTTTTGTGTAATTCAGTCAATCTGTCTAGACAGGGCTAGAGTGCTTCTAAGCACCTCTCTTTTATGTGAAAAAAAAAAAAAA
>VYZT01001926.1:88305-117160 GCA_013400735.1 Pomatostomus ruficeps
AAAAAAAAAAAAAGCCATTGAGTGGGTAATCCTTTTAAAAGGTTTATTCCACATACTGACTTTGATGTGGTGTTGTCTGTAATTACCTTCTCCCTTTTGTTCCACTCTCACAGTTCCATCACTTCAAGACATAATGACATTTCTTCCACATAGAGTTAATAGATTTGTTTCTCCTTCTCCTTTCTGTTCCCCTGGATTGCTGCAGCACCTATGTTGTGAAGTAGGACCTGAGGGTGCTCAGTATTTCCCTGAAAACACCATGAAAGGCAGGGTGTATATATGACTCATCTAAGTCATAGAATCATTAAGGTTGGAAAAGATCTCTAAGATCATTGTGTCCAACTGTTAAATCCTGGCAAACACATAGGGGAAAAGTAAGATTCCCCCTCTGTCGCAAAGTTAAAACAAAAGGAAAAGACACACAGCAGTGAGGGCGCTGTTGATGTGACAAACACAACGTGACAAATTCTTATCTTACTGGCATTTGCTCAACAGCAGGGGTCTGGCCAGCTGATCCCTGCGGGCCAGCCGGAGCTGTCTGTAGCCATTAGGGCTGTCTCGCAGCCCAGCCGCAATGAGCAGGTTGTTCACTATCCAGGTGACAAGGTTGTGTTTGTTTGCCATAGCTGATGACCAGGACTCTGCCGTGGTGTTGGCTGACTCTGTTTGTGTTGGTGTAACTGAGTGTTAACAGGTTATTAAAAGCTTAGCACCACTGTGACCCAGGTGCAGCAAAGGGCATTTCCAGACAGGAGGAGACCATCTGAAGGTGGCAAAGGACAACAATAGGATTCCTTAGTCTTTGTTCCCTGGCAGTTCTTTCAGATGTTTGTAAAATAGGAGCCAAAATCTTCTTGCTTTATGTTGCTGTAAGGTACCTGTCACCTTGCTGCAGCTGTGGGGATCATCAGGAGGAACTGCTGTAAGGGGAAGCAGAATTGTGCCCCAGATCCTGTGGTCCTGCAGAGTTTATGCAACTCCCCCTGGTTTTGCCAAGCCAGATAAGGAGCAGTGAGTTCTCACAGCTAGCTAGCACATCATTTGCTTGTGCAAATTCAGTGTTCATTTGCTTGTCCTTGCCTGATTCACAGAACATCTTTTGCCCCCTACAGTATCTGTCCTCACTTCTCCTACCTCTCTTTCTCTTTGTTCCCTCCGGCTCTCCATAAAGAGCAATTTCTTTCCCTTGGCACAGAGGCTCCTAACACCTCCCTTTGCCCGCCTACCTTCATGTCGTTCTTCCCCCCCACACTCCCCCATCACTGACACCAACTTTAACAATTTGGCTACTGACTCACTCCCCAGACCTCACAAACCCTGATGTTTCTATAGCTGGCACTCCCCTCAGCTCAGCCTGATTCGTGGCTCTCCACCAGAGCCTCCTGTGCTCAGTGTCCCATATATGAGACACCAGTGATGGGCCTGCTCTGCTACCTATCATTCTCCTGAGGATGGATTAGGCTTTGCTGGAGCTTCAGGTGTTAAATGTAAAATCAGCCTGTCTCAATTTTTCCCAGTTAGTAGAGTGGTTTCTCTGTAGAGTCACAGTGATCTTGCAGGAATGCCTTCTGAAAATACAGGAGATCACTGCTCTCTGGCTTCAGCCTCCGACCTTTCATCCTTGCTGAAACAACCTTTGTTATTCAGCAGAGAACCTCCAACTGCTGAATCGTGGAATGTGAGTCCCTAAACTACCAGAATAAAATTCAAGTGAGGTCAAGTTTTCTATAAATTTAGAAGTAATTGTCAGTGAGAATTATCTCACTGACTAGTCCATAGGACAGATGTCATCAGCTGAGCTACTCATCCTCATTCCCTGTCTGGTCAGTGAAACACAACTGCACTTTTGAATGTGATGCATTTCACCCTATGTTAGACCTCTGCAGCAAGAAAATGTGAACTATGGTGCAGATGTGCATAGAGGGAATATAGGTGAATGCTTTAGATGTAGATGTTTTTAAGGTTCTTAAGTTAACTGATACACATTTCACCACTGAGACAGATTAATTTGTAGCCTGCCCTCAGAACCTGTGTGGGTCAAGGAGCATGTGGCAGGTCCAGGTGAACTGAAGAGATGAAGCTTCTTGGTGATCCTGAGGAAGGCAAGAAACATCCCAATTCCAATTTTGGGATGGATCTAAGCCTGAGCCAGTATGGCACTCCCCAGGCAGGCCTGCCAGGCCGAGGGCCTGAAGGAGAGCCACACAAGAACACACACACAGACGCAGCAGGAGANCAGTGAACCACAATAGCAGAACTTACAGGAATGCTTCAGCTCCCTTTCAGTCAGATTACCATGTCTTGACCACATAAGTTTTCATGAGGGCAAAAACTCAGAGGAAGAAGCACAGTGGTCAGGGGAGCCAATATGGCATTAATGAGCTCCTGAGACATGTGAGCTTCCCCAGAGATGCCAGGATACTTGGTTCATCAACAGAGGATTTACCGACAGGCCAGGGTGAACATTGCTGTCACAAGCTGCGTGTGAGCAAAGCACCCCTGGGGTCCGTGCCAACAGGCAGGATGCAGGAGAACACCCAAACTCTCTCTGTTTATGTCTCCCAGGTGCTGCCACAGGCACGACTGCTGCTATGACACGGCAGAGAAGGAAGGCTGCAACCCCAAGGTGCAGCGCTACCAGTGGGAGTGCGAGCACAACACCGTGCGGTGCGGTAAGGAAAGGCTGGCTCGTGGCACGTGGGTTTCCTGCCCTCCTCTGTGGGCACCAGGCTGACCAAAGAGCTTTGGGGGCCCCAGAGGCAGGTTTGTGTTTGCCAAATTGGTTTCAAAGCTGCTTTAGGCAATGTCCATTCTCTTCCAAGCTCTCTGCGCATTCCTTGCCAGCTGGAGCTGGAGCCCCAGCACAACCCATTCCAGGTAACCTGAGTTTTCCCCAGGCTGAAGAGTGGGAGTGGGGGCCATGGAGCTCAGAAGCCATCTTAGTTTGGCAGGGATGCAGATGCCTCTCTAGAGACTTTCTGCTCACTGGCATTAAGCACGCCTGCTCCTCACTGGCTTCTTCCCACAGCTGTTGGTGTTCAGGGGTGCTCTTCCCATTGCAATTCCCTCCCTTGGGAAGGGGACAGCAGGACTGTCCACTTTTTTACTACCCTTAAGCACTGCTAGAGAAGAGCCAGGCTATTTAGCATGGCTGCAAGACAGCCTGCACCTCTGCCCTGTATGGGGCTCCAGCCTGAAGTCCTGGGGTTCCAGCGAGGATTTTGAACTGTGCAGAATCAAATGCTCATGAGTGCTGCAGGCAGACCGCGAGTGTGGGCTGTGCTCAGCTCTTCAGCTGGTACCCAGTCAAGAAGGTTTGAATTGCACAGTCACAGCCCTTCAGCATCTCGCAGAGTTTGTTTTGACATACACCAGATGACTGGAGTCTGAGAACTTGTCACTTGTATTTCTAAGTCTCCAAAAAGTTCCTGGTGGTAAAATCCATTGTAGAACACTTTGAAAGTTTGAAAAAAAATTGTGAGAGTAAAACTTATCCCTGTAATCATTAAAGCTACTTGCTGGAACATTAAAAGAATATTTCTACCTTATCAAAAGACCATATTCTACTGGTGCAATCATCAGCCTCACCAGAAGCTGAAGATCTGCCAGCAGATAGGGGATGGGACACAGCACATCTGCAGTTGCTCTTTTCCAACTTCCACAACAACCTATTAAATACAAAGTACTGGCAAAGGAATGTGTCACTTTAATGTACAACTGCTCTCCCTCCCGCCTACCCTTATTTCCACAGCTGACTGATATTTTCTGCCAGTCATTTTACAGGAAAAAGGTCCTGTTTCTCTTTGCTGTGAAGGAACAATCCAAGTTGCAGATATGAGATGTATCACTGAGTCCACGGGGCATGTGCCATAGGAGTACAGTGTGCTGCAGTTGCTCTGACTTGGCCAAAAAGCATGAGTCAAACAAATCCCATTAATTCCTTATCTGATGTCCAAGCAAGACCTGATGCATCCATCAACTGTTCTCCATAACCCCTCAGCAGGCTTCACTTCCCCTGACATCCCCGGTGAGGAGGAACAATCGAAATGTGTTGTGAAGGCAAATTTCCTGCAGCACAGCAGGTCTTACTGGGATGTGAAGGTATAATGTCTGATCCCATTCAAACAGAAGGGATGAAGAATTAAATTTCCAGGCATGCTTGCTGGGCTCAGGGTAATGATGTCCAGAAGTGTTAGAAGCAGAACTGTTTGTACTGTCATTTCAATGCAACAGGAATTAGATGTCTGCTGCCTGACACTGTATCATAAACATAGATATTTTCATGTAAAATAAACAGAAGCTCATTTTACTTAGGATTTCTCCTCTTTTTGCTACCACTAGGTAGTTTTGTTTGTGGAATGAAAAAAACTGGCAAAACCATATTCTTCAGTCCAGATATGCCATCACCTGTAGGCAAATTCCATTCAATAGATATCTGAAATATAGAAAAGGCTTTAAGTTGTGAGGTTTGGTCAAAAAAATCATTCTGCTCTGACAGAAATGTTGCAAAGCCAGACTTTTGTACTCACATGAGATGAACAGTGGCTGGCACAGCACAGGAAGAGCTCAAGGAGCAGAGGGGCAAGGAGAATATCAGGGAAGACTGGTAGCTAAGAAAAAAGTGGCCTTAAGTCCTCATTGGTGGGATTCTTGAAACACTTTTACCGGTAAATACATGATTATTGAGACCAGCTGAGCAAACATGGGCTTTTCTTATTTTTCAGGTACAGGGTTGATCCATCAAGTCCAGTGAAATCTGAAAAAAATCCTATACTCATTGCAGTTGGTTTTGGAGTGAAGCCCATGTGCACTGGCACATCAAGTTATACATTCAACTTTGCCTAGTGCAGGGTTTTGTGGTTGTTAGATAATCCATGGTAGCAGCCTCAAATAAACAAGGCATTGTGCTTTGAAATAATATTAAACCAACAGCTGCGTTGAAGACACCTATAGGTGGGATGAGGTTCATTAACCCAAAATCAGTCATTTGCAATGTAGCCTTCTAGAAAACTGGTGGCTTTGATGTTCTATATGGTCATGTAGTCATATAGCTGCATTCTATAGAGTTCCATGTATGACTTTGATCACTTTGTTAGCTACTGGCTCATAAAAATCAGGTACCTGGCCCTGCTGCAGAGCTTCTTGGCTCCTCTCCTGTGATCAGAGAGCTGTGACAGCAACTGATACAGCAAGCATGAAGGATGCCTGGTGGGTGCTCTGATGTCCTCAAGGTTTCTGCATATCCCTCTGGGAGACTCCTCCTTTCAAAGTAGTGTTTTTTTCTTTTGGAATCAGTCTGTTTTGCAGAGGGAGGAGTTAGAAGGGAAATTCAGTGACTAAGGAACAGTGGAATATTTTAACCTCAGGCTAAGATAAAATAATTTTCCTTTCTAGCTTTGACTGCTGAATTAAACCCTCATAGTTTTCACAGTTCTTGGAGCAGGGAGTGCTCTGCGGTAGGCAGATTTTTGTAAGCATTGCCAGTTTACATTTAGCTGCTACTTTCTGATGCTCTTTGTCACAGTTAAGGTCAGACCTGTTGACAGAGAAAGGGCAGGGGAGGCTCAGATCCACTCACAACACAACGTGTTGGTCCTGATGCCACAGCGCTTGATCCCTCAGGGCTACTTTTTTAGGGAATTATTCCTCCTAAAACTGTTTCTTGCCTTTGATACAGTCTCTCATCCTTGGCTCACGTCTTCTTTTGCAGATAACCTGACAGATCGGTGTGAAAAAATGGTATGCCTGTGTGACCAAGAAGCAGCCAAGTGCTGGGGAGCAGCCCCATACAATCCACACTTCATCCTCTGGCCAGACTTTTTATGTGGACAGACTCATCCCACCTGCCATGTCAGATATGGGGGGCCAGAATAGTCTTTTTAGGACCTTTCTTCTAACAATTTGAACCTGAAGGTGCTGGAATAAAATTTTTCCTTGTTTTCCAGATCTAACAATGGTGTGAGAGAATTTCTATCAGGCCAGGGTTTATGGGGAGGAGAGACAGACCAGGAAGGCACAGTGGTCTGGGAGGGAGGGAGTTACTCTCTCTGCGAGACAGCACTTGGAGCACATTGAGCTCTGCCTTTGGGTGGAAAACACCCAAGTCAAGAGCTTATCTGTTCAGATAAAAGGGCGGACTAATATGGGTGACACCGTTGTGGGTGTTTGCTACAGGCCAACCAAGCAGGAGAAAGTGGATGAGGCCTTCCACAGGCAGCTCAAAGCAGCCTGACAGTCACAGGCCCTGGTTCTGGTGGAGAGCTTTAACCACTCTGACACCCTCTGGGACAAGCAACAGGTGACAAAAGTCATTAAGGGACTGGAGTATCTCTCCTGTGAGGAAAGAGCTGGGAGCTGGGTCTCATCAGGCTTGAGAAGAGATGACTGAGAGGGAACCTCATCAGTGTCTATAAGTAGCTGAAGGGAGGATGTCAGGCAGATGGAGTCAGGCTCTGCTTGGTGGTGCCAAGCAATGGAACAAGAAGGTATCAAGTAGAATCTGATGCCCAGGAAGTTCCACCTGAACATGAAGAACAACTCCTTTACTGGGCAGGTCACTGTACACCAGAACAGGTTTCCCAGAGAGGTTGTACAATATCCCTCACTGGAGGTATTCCAGACCCACCTGGACACAATCCTGTGCTGTGTGCTCTGGGAAGACTCTGCTTGAGTAGTGAGGTTGGACTAGATGAGCCATTCTGGCCCCTTCCAAACCTTACCCAGTCTGTGATTCTGTGACAGGGTAACATATACGCTGAAGCAAGGGCAAGATCCTGCTCTGATCATGGTCTTTGCAGAAACAGAGGGTTTGGTCTGTGGTGCAGTGGGAACAAACTTCCTGTCACTAAATGGCACTCTTTTTTTTATGTTTATTCTTGGGTCATAGTATCATAGGGAAGTTTGGGTTGGAAGGAGCCTTTAAAGATCTTTTAGTTCCAATCGCTGTGCAGTGAGCAGGGACACCTCTAACCAGACCAGGCTGCTCAGATACCAGTTGTCTTATGCCTCATGCTCCTCACAGAACTGGGGACACTTCTGAGCTGTGTTCAAGGGTGAGTTACACTGGGTTATTGCAGTTGCAAAGTCAGCAAGGATTTCTGACTTCTACTTACTAGTATACACATCCACACTTTGCAGAATAATATACTTTTCACTGCTGCACAGGCTTCAGAGCTGATATGCTGCTCTCTGATACATAGAGAAGATGGTCTCCTATATTGGCATGCCCTCCAGTCAGTGACTGCCAGGGAATCAATTATTGTCACATTAGGAAATGGTGGCTGTGGAGAACATCAATCATGTCAAGCAAATCTTTCATCTCTGCTTTTTTTTTAAAGAGTATTAGAGGCTTATATTGAAATGCTACATTTCCTTCTGGCAAGAGAAACCAAAATCCCATTCTTTCAGCCAGGAGTAACTATGTACGAGTGGGCCTTCCTTGCCTCTTTGTTACAAGTGTTTAGGCTGGAGCAAGCCAAAAGGACAAGAACCTCTTAGCAAGGAGGCACAGACAGATGGGAGCCACACCTGCATCCCCAGAAGCAATGCTTTTCATTTCCTTGGGTAGGTGCTATCACTACATGGGCACCAGGAGCACCGGGGTAGGCTGGGCTCCTTCTCTCTCTGCTGAAGATCAGCTGACAAATTTCAAACTGCACCTTTAAAATAAGAACTAATGGCACAGAAAGACCCAGGGTACCTCATCAGAGTCTGAATTCGAAGATATGTGGCCAAACTAAGTGGAGTTTTGGCAGGTGATGATACAAATTTCTTCACAAAAAGCTGCTTTGCTCCTTGCTGCAGGAGGATGGTGAGTATGTCACTGTGGCTATCAAAGCTGCAGGAAAAAGAAGTTTGCTAACAAAAATAAAAATGCCAAAGTGAACACGTAGAGGCAACGGCTTTTATTCCATCTAGCACTCCGTTTTTTGGCTTATGGGGCATCAGAAGCTGTTCCACCTGCAGGCTTTGCACATCCCAGCAACTCCTGTAATGCTGCACCTCAAGCGATGCTGAGAAAGAAAGAAAGGAGAGAGAATGAGTGAGCAACACAGAGTCGAGAGAGCACAATAAACTCCTCCGAGGCTTCCTGGCAAGAAAAGAAGTTGTGAACTCTTAATGTAGAGTGTTTGGAGAGGGTAACACTGTACGGGCAGCATCAGCGCATGGAAGGGAGTGGACTTCCCAGACAAGGGCTGGCAGACCCTCCCCGGTGAGAGGGAGAGCTCCCGGCGTGTCCCTGTCTCCGCCACGCTGTCCATCAGATGGCGGCAGCGCTCCAGGGAAGTGCAAGAGCAGCGCCTCCTTCAGCCCTTCGGGGAGGGGATTTTTTTCATCAGGCAGGGCAGGATTTTTGAGCGGCAGACGAGGTGTAAATCACACGTCTCCTCACTGAACGTAAAAAGTCAGCTGAGCTCGGTCTGAAATGCATACCGTATCTTGGGTTGCTCAAAATGGGAACTAAACTTGTTTCAAAATGCAGTGTCTCCTCAAATTAGACTTGTTGACAGAACAGGAAAAAAGCAGGCAAGCTTTTGGGTACATCAGCCTCTCATTGGGGCATTTCTTTGGCTCACGTGTGGTGAAAATGTCTAGTTTTTCCAATGTTATCAGCTGATCTAATGGAAGACAGATCTTTAAATAGGGTTTAAAAAACCATACCTTACACACCTAAGCCATCATAGGCTTTCTGCACACAAGCATTGCAAGAATACAGACATAAGCATGAAGTTGGCAGGAAGAAGAACTATCCTTCAGCATGAACATAAAAGAACTGAAGGAGTCCTTTAACTCATTCAGTCTTTGTTAAAAGGTCTTTGTTAAAAGAAGCTGCAGCATCTCATTGAAAAACCCTTAGTCAAAAGTGGTAAGTAAAGAAGATCCTATTACTTTCTTTATAGCTAACTCATTAGGCCCATTGGGGAAGCTCTACCCAACATAAACAAAAAAACTGTCTGAAAAAGTGATGGAACATAGAACCAGCTCTATCCGAATTTTATTCACACTGCTTATTTCCTGAACCAGATCCCATGTCTGACTAGAGGTAAGGAAATGTCTAACTCCTCTTTCAGTTAAAACACAGGTACCTTTGGTGAGACTCTTGCCTCATGCAGAGGATGCACTTCCTCAGCTGCGGGGTCAAAACAATGATCAGAACCACTATGCCTCCAATACCAGCTGCCACAACCCCAATGATTGTTCCAATGGATTCTTCTATACCAAACAAGCCTGGGGGGAGAAAGAAAGGCAGAGAGATTAACACAAGATGTTTTCCAGACAAGTATATGCAATGCAGCCAGCATGTTTTTTGCAGTGGCTGCAGAGGAAGCTGCCTACTATGATTATGCTGATTTCTCGTCTGAGATGAAATCCATTCTACGAGGACGGTGTCTTGCACTGCGGAGCTACTGATTTTTTCATTTCTATGTAGGAATTCCTAGGCAGCATTCCCAAGATGCTGTGCTGTCTGGCGCTTTTGAGACAGGACAGTCCCATCGCCCCAGCAATCACCCTCAACAGCTAGGCACTATGGGATGGCAAAAGAAGCTGCTGCTTGAATTAATGGAACTCAGGCCTGTATGCTTTATTTTCAAACGGAAAAAAAATATTCTGACAACTTTGAGAAAGCCATTGGTCTCCCTGTCTACTTCCAAAGGAGACAGCACCAGAGAGCAGACAGAGCCCCACTGAAGTCCTTTCTTTGACTGGTTGCTCTTGAGACTGTTGCACGGCAGAGATCGCATAGGGCTGAAATGATACATTTCATAATCTCAGGAACACAAAAAGGCAATTATGCTGGCCAGAGTGCAGACACCTCAAGAGCAACCTGTGCTACTGAGACTATGAGATCAAGCCAACAGGAGACCTCATTAGACACACAACCAAGCCCTTGCAGAGGGGCACAGTTTTCTTGCCTTAGTGTTACAGTTTAAACTGAGTAGTTTTATAAAAATTAGTAACTCAGGCTCAAAAGGCCAAAAGCTTAGTGAATCTTGGTGAGATAGAAGCTTTGGTAATGAGTAAGAGAGAAATGGCACTTGCATAATTTGCTTTTGACACAAAAGGAAGTATTTATTATTAATTAGATAATAAGATAATAACCCTTCTGATGTGTTGACTTTTGGGGACTGGAAACTGTTTAGCCTACAAAAAAAGGAAAGTTTGACATTTCCAGCTGATACAGGCATAGTAAGTTACCTCTTTACTTAATATGCCTAGTGTCTATCTGTGAGGCTAAGAAAACATAGCATGGCACTTTTAATGCTACTTTCATTTTAATGTGAATGAAGTTAATCAGAAATTATATAATGATCATATTATATACAATCCTCGTGATTATTGTGGGATTACTTATGTCATTCAGAGTTAAGGAATGACTATGCAAGTTAGTGGGTTGGAGAGAAAATGTCAAAAAAAGAGATCTAGAGTTGTTCCTTGAGATGGTACCTTGTCACCTGTCACTCATGGGGGTTCTGTCAGAGCTGTGAGTACAAGGGGAACTTGTCTGACTGTTTCATTCTTTGTGGTGACTTTCTTTTTATGGATAACATTATTCTTTCCTTTTTTTCATGTAAATGCTCCTCCTTATAATAATACCTGTGACAGTTTATAGAGACAAGTTAATGACTTTTAGCTGGCCTTACCAAAACAATGAGAAGCGCTATCAAGCAATTACACTCCATGACACCAGGCCCTTAATGCCAGAGGCCAAAAAGACCAACTTCCCTGTTTCTGCAAGAGTGCAGACCAGCTTTGGAGGAAAAACAAGGAGAAAAAAAAGTAAATAACTCCAAGCATTACCCAGAGCCCTCCTGATCCTGAGCTTTGTGCCATCTCCTGTCACCACCTTCCCGTCCGGAAGCGTAACCTCACAGAAATAAACACCATGGTCACTGGTTGTCACATTGAGGATAATCAGGGAAACATCCCCTTGGGACAAGTCTCCACTCATGAAGACCCTGGAGTTATTTGGCAAGACGGTCACATTCTTTTCTAGCAGGTCCATCTGCCCCTTTTCATCTTCTTTGTACCACCTCACCATCAGGTCGGCCAGGGAGGGATGCTGCAGACTGTTAAGATGACAGTTCAGGACCACAGTTTCACCCTCTTTGGCTTTCTCCTTGGCTGGTGTTTGAGTCACCAAAAGGTTCCATGGCTCAGGTGTCAACAGCCAAGGCTGTGCTGTTGCATGAGTTACAGCCGCTGCATTCTCCTTGTTTGCACTTTCACCAGTAACTCCTACATCTGTACCAGGGAAGAGAGAGAAGAGCATGGCTGAGGGTGATAGGATGATAAATGTCCCTGCTGCTCCTGATCTCTAACTGGCACAAAGAATGGCTCCCTGGAATTAGGACCTGAGGGGAGTCACTGTTACGATGATAGGGAATTTCTTCCTAGTTCCTGCTTAGATTATGTTCTTGTGTACAGATAAGTCTTTTCCTGAATATCAGCTCCTTTCTACTGCCCTACTGGAGGAAGGAAGATCAATGCCATTGTCTAACGGCTTTGGGTGAAATTTAGGGTCCAGTCAGCCACATTTGCACCTGCAACACTAACCTCTTTTTTATCACCCCAAAGAGTCTCAGGGCCTGATGTCCCTGCCTCAACTGCTTTTGAGGTAAAGCAAAAAATGCATGTACAGTTATATACTGGCAGTTCTATTTTGGCAAGTACAGTGAAGAAGTATGCATCTAATGCAACTGTCTGCATCCCAAAACATAATGTGATTCTTAGAATTTTTGGCATGCATTTTCAGTTACAGGACAGGAAATCTTGAAATCATGGGAAGAATCTCCATTACCAGAGACTGAACCCCTAGCAGAACATCAGCCTTGTGCATGTACTGAAGCTGAGGGTGACAGCTACTCTCCGTGAAGGGATCATTCTCTGCTAACTTTTGTTAGAAAAACATGAACATGTCTGTAGTAGATATTTAAACCTGCCTTCTCATACTCAGGTGTTAATTGTAGTATCATATCCTTGAGCTAAGGGCAGTGAGAGTGGATCTCATTTCTGGAAACAACCCTGGGCACAGAAGATGAGAGGAATAGTTGCTGTCACAAAAAGAGAGAAAAACAACCCTACAAATAAGCTTTTGCCAAGAAAGAGTTCAGACCAATTTTTGGAAAAGGTTCTTCTGTTGTTTTATTTTCTTCAAGTGAAATAGTCTCCCTCTGAGCTAGCTGGTGTCCTCTCAAGGACTGCAGACCACTCCAGAGTGAAGATCGTGATTTCCCATTGTCTTGAGTCTTTTATTGCTATCCACAGAGTGTGAAACGCTATTGTGTGAGTCTGGTAAAGCGTCACAATGACAATCCACACACTCTGCTCAGGGGCAAATGTTTTGAGGCAATGGAAATCCAAACCCCTTTATGATCAGTTTGAGAATTACTTGAATGGCGCCTCCAGGCATGCTTGTACACAAAAATCACAGTTGTATTTATAGTTATTATTATTTATGACTCTTATAGGAGAAAAGGATTTCTGTCAGACAGCAGGGCCATTGTTGTTCTGGGCACCTTACAGAAGGCTGGAGTATAGAGCTTACAGTTTAAATATTAGACAAGAGATAACTCATGGATGCAAAAATACAGGAACCATAAACTATCCATGAAACTGGGCAACAACAGAGTGTGTGATAAGCCTTATAAACGGTTTGGTGCTCTGTGCTTTTACCTCAAAGTGAAAGTTTTGGCCTTGGAATTGAAACACCCATCCATGGGAATTGGATGCCTGAGAATTAGGTACCCAAATATAGTTTTGAATCCGGTCCCCTAAAATTAGTATTTCTGTTAAAGGTACCAGATGAGGTATTATCCTTCCATTCATATGTAATCTTAACCAATGAGCCCACTGTAGCTTCTTGGGGAAATCTGAGGTCCAGATCTTCCCAGTCCAGTTAGATACATGCATCGAGGCAGCAGGCATAAAAGCTGAAGAAACTTGACAGGATACTTTGATGAAATACAGAGTACAATTGAAATAACTGACAAAGCTTGACATATTACAGTTTTTGTGCATCAAATATTCTGAAGTGATATATTTGGTTATTTATTGGAGTGATTTTGAGCAGTTTCATAAGGAGCGGTCTTTTAAAATCTCAGTTTATTAACCGTTTTCCCCACTGGATAACTGCTGCTTTAGCTAGTCCGTGCTACTGCTACCTTGTTTTCAAGGAATGGCCACAAAATTTCTTCTCTGCTGCAAGTATTCCAGCCTTGCCATATGCACCCCTGTAACACAACTGTAACATTTATTTCTTTCAGAGATGCAAAAGGTATAATTTTTACACAGACACTTAGTAGCATAGAGAATGTAACTGAGTAGGAACAATGTGCTTAGATGTTGCCTCTGTTCCTCATGAGTTTTATATGCATCTCCTATCATGAAATAACTGGCCTTGTCATCTGTTTTATTCCACATTTTTGATTCAATACAAATCATGTAACTTAATTAGGAAAATCAAAACAGGAGAGGAGTAGGCTTTGTTTCATTCCAGTCTTTTTTGGGGGGTTCACTGAGAAGGTCACAGCACTACCTCTATTTTCCTCCCTTTCTTTTCTTTCTTTTTCTTCTTTAACGCTGCAAAACTGGAACATATTAGTTCACTGGTATACAATTACACAATGCCCTTATCGTTTTGGCATCTGGGAGCATACCATGCCAAATGCTTTGCTGACTTTGCATCAAAGCTCTTTTTAAGTCAATCGCTTCATTAGCAGAATGATGTGTAGGTCCCTTGTCATGTGGGTTGTGGGGCTCAAGACTTTGTGGTGAAAGCACTTGAGCTAGACAGGGTACTGAGAAATACAGCAGGGATGATCTTGTCTAGACCTGGAAAAACGATTAGATGATCTAATAGGTCATTGTCATGTGAAGTCGTTAGTTCACGTCCAGAGAAAGCTCTCTGGGACTCCCTGTAATGTGGCAACGTGCTGCACATTTGGCAGTACTAACAGGGCACCTACTAAGTCCTCAGCCTCCCCTGTACATAATCTGCAGGTCGATACTTTCCCATGTAAAGCCATATCAGACCTGTGAGTGAGAAATACACAAGGCAGGCTAGAGGAGGTGGGCGACAAAAGGAAAGAATAAAATATAGCTGCACTGTCTTCCTGTCCTGGAACCTCACTTGAGTCTTTGGTGCCTGGAGTAAATCCAAGCAGCTCTGCAAGCTTCTTCTGCCAGCCACCAACAACATGGGGAAACCAAAATGGTGTGTGGAGGTCAGTGCAGAATTCTACCTTTTCAGTTTAGCCTTCTCTCCTTTTTTCACACTCAGTAGCTGGAGGAGAGGTTGAGGGCAAATAGGGTTCAATTTCCAACCCACAAAAAAATCCTCTCCTGCTGAAATTACTGTCTTTCAGATGGTTTTGTTGGCTTTAGAGCTCAGCTTCACACTCATACCGTGCTGGTGCCATGAAGGTGCTTTGCAAGCTGTATCCAGCTCCCAAACATCTATGATTAAGTGATCAATGACTGCACAGTGCTACTTTTAATTTATATGACTTTTGCTCTGGGCAGAGGTTAGCTTCACAAATGGATATGAATAACTACCTTGTGACAATAACTGGTTGCTAAGCCATCAGAGAAACAAAATAGGAATGAAACTTCTAGCAATGATGATACACATCTGGGAAAAGACAGGCAAATACACTCTTTCTGGGGGTTTATATTAGATAAACAGGAATGTATCTAAAAAGAAAAGTATGTTTTAATGCAGTGCACAACATTATACAACTAAATACAATTTCCCTGCACTCTGAGGAAGCCCTCAGTGGAAAGACACGTTTCAAAAAAGAAAGAAAAAAAAAAGAAAGAAGAAGAAGAGAACTTCTTAAGCCAAGCTCCAAGAACAACCTATATTTTTTACTAATTAAGGAAGGTGGTTTAGTACTCACCCACCACCAAGAAGAAGATGAATGAAGACACTGCAGATCCATAGAGTTTCCCAATGTGCTGGCTCATGGTTGCTGAAGTACATGGCCTCACCACCTCTCCCTCTGGTAGTACGGGTAAAAAGTATGTGTGTATTATAGCAACAGGACCTCACATTCTGCCCAGTGAATGTCACACTTACTAAAGTTACCACAGCTTTGAGCTCACAGTGCTCTGCCTGCTCCCTGGATGAGAGCCATGTTTGAAGTGACAACAATGACTTCCCCAGGGGCCGTTCTGATCTTTCTCTGAGAACATGTCGAAAATGCTCTGAGAACAGAGGGAAGATAATACATTGTTTTCCACTTTAGGCTTGTATAAACCACAACTTTGGGCCGAGTACAGAATACCCAGATACTCCAAAGGAGACCTCTCTTCTGCTGAACCCCTCCTGAGTGATGGTGAGAACACAAGGACCATTGGCTTAATTTTCTCAACAGCCACAGCCAGACTCTAATGTACCACAATGTCACCCTAATGCACCACAAAAGGAAGTTTCAGAAACTCAGTATCTTTGTGGCTATATGCACACGCTGTTTACAGGTAAACTGTATTCCCCAAAGCATTTTTTTTTCAGTGTGGAACAAACCCTTTTTCAACAAAAGTTGTTTACTTAAACCCTATTTATATTTAAGCAGAGCTTGTCTATGTGACCTGGGTGGAGGGGAAAATTGCTGGAGAGGGTGGCCTATCTGCAAAACCAGCAGGTGTGCTCTGCATTAGTCTGTGTTTATACAAGGCCCACACAGAGCACAACTTTGTGAGAGGAGCTACAGCAGCTCCAAGCCCCACCTGTTGCACCCAGCCCTGCCAGCAGTGCTACCCCTGTACCAAGCAGGGCTGCTGTCACTATTTGGCTGACACCTCTTCCCTCAACTACAGGATTAGGGATTATGGCACACTGTATCTAATGATCTTGCGTATCTTTAAAACTCTTCAGGTAATGGAATTGTGCTTGAGTATCCATACTTCTCAAAGCACAATGCAGATGAGAGAGGCATGAGTATTTCTGCTTTTCTTTGCATTCGAAAGCAAAAAGGACCCATGCTTGATTTGCAAAACTTGGCTGACCAAATAATGTCAAGAGGAATGGTCCATTCCTGGAGTCACCAGCTGTCACTGCAGCTTTGGTGTGCTGATCCCATAGCACTAGAATTGGTGAAAGCAGGATAGGCTAGAGGGTGTATGGTTAAAGGAACCTGGGAGGCAAATACTTCTCTGAAATGGCTTGGGAGAATGAGAAGACCTGTGATTATCAGGCAGGAATCATATTAGGAAGGGAACTGGGACCAAGTGCAGAGCAACAGAGCGTTTCAGAAGAAAGATGGAAGTTTGTGAGGGTCTTCTGAAGGAAGTACTGCCAAAGTGTTAGTGAGCAAAGCCAAAATATCCATGAAAGGAAAAAGAGGAGACAAAAACAATGAAGAGTTTGAGGAGGGAATAACCAGTAGAGGCAAAGGCACCTGGCAGATCAAGACGATTTGGGGACTGAGTTACTGGGTTGGAGTACTGATCATGACTGCATGTCAGAGGAGTCAGTGTGCAAAGATGGATCTGAACCAAAGGCAATCAAAACACTCTCTGATTTAAACCCAAGTACTTGATGTGCTTCAAAAAAAATCCTCCAATTGTGTTGTGATAGATATGCCACCATTGTTCCTGCACACGCTATTTATGTTCTTTTCATCCTGAACTAGCAATTCCCTTGTGAATCCTCCATTAAGTAGGTCAAGCCTGAGCCAAAGTGCCAGGCCAACCAGCTTTTAACCGAGGGAATACAAAGGGGGTTAGTGTTGCTGGCAGCCAGTAGCTGAACATGAAGCTTCTCCCACTTGGATAATCCAATATGATTCAGTTTTTGGACAAAAAGAAAAATAAACTGGTACCCTGAGTATTGTTGAAAAAAAGCCCTCAAAATTTGGTTTCAGGTGCAAATCAAGAAAGCAAGGAACAAAAATGAAACAAAACACACATTCTTTTTTCCACTTTCTTGTAAATTTTGGAGACTTGCAGTTGCTTGCATTAAAGCTGTCCTGTCGGGGCCAACAGCTAGGAGGGGGCATCACCCATGGGGACTTCGGGCACCTTTGCTAATGTAGCAGTGAGCGGGTGTCACAGGGCCCTGAGACGTCCCTTCAGGGAGAGCCTCAACACACTTTCTGGGGAACAGGTAGAGAGAATGGGGACAACAGGAGGAAGCAGTGTTGTCAGAACAGGCTGCTTTACTCCTTCCCTTGGCCATCCATCTATCCATCCATCCACCAGCCAGCTACCCAGCAATGTGATTTCTTTTGCACCTCATAGAGCTCTTCCTTTTCCTGTGAGGTGACCTGAGGGCACAAATCTGCGAGCCATCATCGCTCTGGTTGGGTCCCCTGACTTGAGGAGCCCTCCGTGTGCTCAGAGCTTGGGGCAGAAACCACTCGGCGCTGCTCAGCAGCTTCAAACGCGAGACCCAGGGTTTCCTGGGATGAGACTCCCCCTCTTCCTTTATGTCACCTCATCCTCCGCTCGGCCCGCAGACAGCCTTCCCCCTCTCCCCCTCGGAGTGCCTCCAGAGCGGCCTCTCGGCGATGTTTTCCGTCGAATCCCACGAATTCGGGATTTGGGAGCCGTTTCGCCGCCCGGGCGCTGTTTAACCGGCTGCGCTCACGGGAGGGCGGCGGGCGCGGGACTCTCCCTCGGGCAGGAGGCAGCCAACGCCGCCCCCCCTCCGCAGCCGGGAGTTTTTCCTACTGCAGCCCTCAAACTTTCCGCGGGCGCCGAGGCTTCCCGCTGAACCCTTGTGGAAGCCGCAGAGGGGCTGCCGCGCCCGGACGAGGTGGGGACCGGAGGCGCCGCAGCGCTCTCCGCCCCCCATGAGGGCTCCCCCTCCTCAGGAGCAGCGGCGCCGCTCGCCCCCGCACCCTCCTCCCGCCGCGGGCCGGCGCCGGCCCCTTTAAATGGNCCCCGCTCCCTCCCCGGCGAGCCGCACGGGCGGGCCCCGGACGGGCGGCGGCGGCGTGGCCCCGCGGGCAGCAATGGGAAGCTCCGCCGTCCCCACCCACCTCCCCGAAAGTTTTTGGGGCGAGGCGGGGCCGGGGTCAGGGTGGCCCTCGGAGCTCCCCGGTGAGGGGGAGCGGCGAAAGCCCCGCGGGGTCCCTGCAGGGAGGGTCTGAGCTCCCGGGAGAGCCGGCGAGGAGGCGGCTGCGGGGTTACCGGGGCGTTCGCGGAACCTTGGCGTTGTGGTGGGGCGGGAGCGGGCGAGCAGCAACTGGTGGAGGTTGCGGCGAGCCCGGGTGTTTGCGTGGAAGAGCCCCCCGGCTCTTTGCGCCCACGCCACGTAGCCTGGAGTGCCTGTGCCTTTGGCTCGCCCGCTGTGCCCTCCGCAGCGCGTCCCCAGCCCGGGCCGCAGCCCCGGGGCAGCGCTGGGCGCAGGTGGCCCAACACCGGCTCGGTTCTGAGTTGTTTTGGAGTCGAAACCCAGCGTTGCCTCATCCCGGCGGATCCGGTAGTACAGGCGGGGTTACTGGTTAGGGCCCTGGGCTGGTTTTGTGCCGTTTGCTGGGTGGGATGGCACAAGTGACTTTCTGTGGCTCAGTTTCCCTTCATAAAGTAAAACTGACCTCCAAAGCGATAACAAGGGAGAGTGCTACAGAATTAGGAAACAGTGGTGCTTATTATCTTTATAGTAAGTGATACAAGTCACATTATTTGCTTCTGAAGTATTGGGCTTGTATTTGTATACAATTTGTAGTGTAACAGTAAGTATAAACATTTGGTGTATGGGTATTATAATAATATATGTCAGTCCTCTGGTAAAAAAGCTACATGTGTATGACCTTCCTCAGGTTTTGAAAGGTCTCACAGGTTCCTGAAACATGCTGCATGTTAGGCACTGCTGTCTTGCATTGATGTTAATTCAGTTCTAAGTATCTGTGCAGCTTCAGCATGTGAGTTGGAGGGCTGCAGTGGAAATAAAATACATTGATAAAAAAAGTAAAAAATAATTAAATATAGTATAGTCTAGGGGGAAAAAAAGAGAAAAAGCTGTCAGTGGGAAGTGTTTCTATGCCACTTGCCTTGGTGAAACTACCATGTCAGGTTTCATTTAATATACAGTTGTTAAATGGACTAACCATCTTATTTCACCTTTCTCCACCGTTGCTGAATTACATACCTTACTTCTTTGTTCACAGGAAGTTCATGAAGTGGATCATGGTCTTATTAACCAGCTACTTGCTGATTCAGAGGAGACTCTTAATTCATGCACAGAGAAAATGCAGGGTCCTGCTCAGTATAGCTGGAGTGCTGACTGGAGCTTTTGGGTAATGTGTTTTATCTTTCTTCTAACTTGGTTTCAATTTATAATACATGTCTATTTTAATTTACATATGTGTGTACATATACAAGCATTATATCCACAGTTCTCAAGTTACTTTGTAGTCATGAATTAGTAAAGTGTTCTCCACCCATGTAGTGAGGCAGGTAATTTTATCATTACTGGCTTACTAAAGTGTAAGGTGAGACTGAGAGGAGGTGAAATTATTTATCTGATGTTACGGATCAAGTTAGTGACAGAACTTCTGGCTTCTGTTCCCAGCCCTGTCTCCCAGTTCTTCGCATGAACCAATCCCATGTCTCTTATGCCTATAGAAAGACATTTTTGAAGCTCTGATGCTTTTTAAGCATAAGGGCTGAATTTTGATTCTCATTGGTGGTTGTGAATTACGTTCCTAGTGTCTTTTTTTGTAATGTAAACACATTTGTCTTTCACAAAAGTAAATAAGCTTCCTGTGTTTTCTGTAAAAATGGAATTCGTGAATAAGAAAGGCAGAAAGGAGGAGTTTAATTTTGTTCCTTTCCAGGGGAATGCCTGACTGAAAGCCAAGTGTGTAATAATAAACACTGATTTCAGTACTTTTGTTTTGGTAGAATTTTTTTTTTAATGCCTTGACAGGAGGTGAATGTATGTGTGTAGACTTGGAGTGTTTTGCTGTTAGTTTGGTGGATGGATTGCTGTTGTTTCATAGGGAAGGAGACCATGTGTGCATGAAGCCACAGGCAGGTAACAGCTGATCTTGTGAGAGACTTAGACTGCCAGAGCTGTGAGGAAGGCAGTCTGACTCAGGTTCTGTATCAGGTGTCCGCAGTACGTCCGTGTGCTTTAGCTCATAGGAACATCATCTGGACTACTGTGTCTTTCTGCTGATGAGGTCATCAGTGTTCATTGTACTTACCAGGTGAAAGATTAAGTAACTAGCAAAGGCCAGAAGGAATCCATGGCAGAGCTGTGAGCAGAAGGGAGGGGGATCAGATTTCCCAACTCCTCATTTATAAATCTAGTTTGTATGTTTTCATCCCTCCTGTTCACAAGCAGATGTCCTAATGGTCAGGATATCTGTTTCTGCATCCCAGGCCATAGGATAAACCGCCTCCAAATGCATGTGTACTCTTAAACTGAGCAGTAGTAGTCTGGAGCCAGTGGAAGTGGCATGGGCCTAATAAAAATCCCAGCAGGTCATAGACTTGTGTTACGAGAGTGAGTACTTGGGGTGTTCAGTATTTTCTTCCCTATCCCTAGAGAGACAAGTATGGTCCAGGGCTGTCCTGCCTGTGCCCAGCAATGAGAAGTCATGCTGTGCAGACACTGTAACTGCCAGCTATGATCTTGTTAGGTGGCAAATTAGATTGTGTAAACTGATGCTTGATGGTTTGTGTACAACCACTAATGCATGTGGTATTTTGTGTGAGAAAGAAACCTGTTCAGGTCTCAGTGTCAGGCTGTTGGATATGCGGTTAACAATTCAGTGTTTCCTTGATAGGCTTGGCAACTGAAAATAAAGTCATTAAAGTATTCTATATGGAGAATGTAGCGGTGCTTTTGGCTTTGCACTCTTAGGCTTGAGACACGTGCTGAAGGCTTGAAGTTTCTTTGAACTGAGCTTTGAGCTTGCACAGTGCAGGATATTGTGTCTTCACAGTGCCACTCTCTGCTTCCTGTAGTAATGTGTGCCTGTAACTTCAGGGGAGTGGGATTCTTCAGTGCAGTGGCAGCTGCTGTGTGAGGTGTTTTCCAGTATGATTAAATGATTATCTTCTGTCCGATTTATACTTCAAGACCTTAGTATTTGTTTGGTGTTGGTGTTTATCTGGTTCTGCAAATATGACCTTGCAGTTAAAGTGATTGTGTAAATACTTGCCTCTTACACGATAATGCCACGGCTGGAAATGTTGCAGCCTTACTGTCTGTCACTGATTGGTTTTAAAAACCTCTGCCAGTCTGGTTATAAAAAGCCATGGTACTTATTTTCTCAGCCTCAAGGCAACTGAACTGTAAAGTAGCAAGAACCAGGAAGTCACAAATTAAAGGCGAAAATTAAGATCTTCTATTTAAAGTGCTGTGTCATTGGCATCTCTCCTTGCTCTTCTTGACAGAAGAAGTTTCAGTAACTTGCATGGTTGATGATCAGCTGCTGACTATTAAAAACAAATCGTTAAAACTCCCTAAATTCTGAGTCATAGTAAATGTGTAGGTGATAGCATGGAAGGCAGCTTGTGGCAGTGTGTGAGGAGTGTGTCACTAACATTTGACAAAGATGATCTTAGTGTCCTGTGGCAGGTGGAGACTTATTATGCTCATTCCCACTCTTGAGTCAGTAGAATGGAGGAATTGCTGTAACAGCAGGACTAGCTTGTGGTAGCATCCAGGGATCAGCTTTGCTGCCTGTGTTATTTGCTTGGAGAGGCTGCATGTTTCCAGCAGTTCAGGTTTGCTCCAAGGGTTCATTTCTTCTGAGGATGATGTACTTTTGTTTTGCTGATGACAGAAACCAAACATGGATGTTAGAGCCTGACTGGTTTGACTTCAATTTTTCATGGATTGAGTGGGAGTAGGCAGTTGTGCCATGCCTCTCCAAGTCAAGCCAGGTATCATGAACGCTCAGTAGGTGCTGTGAGCACATGTAATTAGCAGCAGGCTAGGCTTGGCAGCCTCTGGGGTACAGTCTCTCTCCTGGCTATGGTGAGTGGGGAGAAGGAAGGGTAGCCGAAAAGTTATCAGGGAGGGAAGAGGAGTATCCTACTATGTGGAATTTTTCTTATTACTTAAAAATAATACTTTGGATATCTTTATTGAAAACTTTTGAGAAAGAATTAGTTTTCCATGTTACAGTATGCAGTTCTTAAACTGATAGTGTTACTAACTACTGTTTCTAACATTGATGGTGTGTCATGGGGTTTTTTTTGTTTGTTTGTTTGTTTTTTTCCCCCTCCCCTGGAGGTGGACAAAGCTGGACTTCTGTAACCTCACTGGAGGAAGAAAAAAGATTGCTTACAAACTTCATCTCAGGGCTTTCCCTCTCTACTGAAAACCGTAAAGCTTGTATCTCCATTTGATTAAATAGTCCTAGTTTTGACAACTGCAAATAGATGAAGGTCCAAGATGATTGGAAATAATATCTGAAAGCCGTATCTCAGGATTCTGAATTCACCTTTTTATCATTTTTTATGCTCTTCATACTGAAATATGGTTCAGTTTAATATCCTTGGAAGAAACCTGTGAAAACCTTATGTGTTTTCCTACCATAATGAAGAAGGTAAAGATGAATGAAGAAGCTAATGAAAAGGAACCTTGCATCAAAAGCGAGAGTGTTGTGTCTGTGGACTCTAGTTTATATTAAAGAACAGTCAAAGAAAGTTCATGTATGTCTACAATAAGAAGAATGCCTGTGGAAAAAAACCCCAAAACAGTAAGTCCTTCCCTTGGAATGAAAGGGTAGGTGGAAAGAGTGGGAATCAAATGAGCATGTCAGAAAATTGCTTGAATCTGGGAGACTTCTTTAAGAATTTGGAAATGTGAGGTGTCAGGGAGGTGTTGGAAAGAGGATAATAAAAGAGGCTTTAAAAAAGGCAATTGATTGGAGTATGATGTCAGTTTAAAGAGTTGGTCAGTGTGAAGGAGTCTGACAATAGAAGCAAATAATTAATAAAGGGAAATGTGAAAATAAGCCTTTTACTTTTCAGAATAGAAGAGCAAATGAGGTTGCACAAGATCCAGAAAGTATTTTGAATTTTTACACATATGGGTTTGGTTTCTACAAGAAAGAACTAGTCTGGGAGTGTGTGACAATATGCATGGCAAGGATACAGTAAGCATATATGCCTCAAACCTGCACAGGAGGGGTGCAGATGTGTATCACAATTTGGAGGATAATTTACTGAAGCACAGATACAAATTGAGGTACTTTGCTGCCCAAGACTGGTAGGGTTAAATGGGATATCTCTTATAGCTATAGTTGTTTGAGTCCTTCTTCCACCTTTGTGAAGACTCACACCACTCTTGGAGTGCCTTACTGGGCTAGTTGAAGTGGTAGTTGTTTTGGGGGCTGGTATTTAAGACCTTGTGGCGGTAGCGCTCTCTTACATTGTATATTTGGTATGTTGCTGTTTCTTATCTTTGCCTCCAAATGTTTGGGATGTGGAGGAGATACATCAATTCTCCTGACATTGGAGGAGGATTTTTTGCCTCCTTTTATTTGTTGATATGAAGCAGTCTGCTAAGGAGGATGAGAATTGGATAAATTAATTGCTGTATGTCTACAAAGAGAATAAAAACCTTTAAGCACATTAATGTGGCATTTTGGTTTTTTTGTTGGTTGGGTTTTTGCTTGTTTGGTTTGGTTTTTTTAAATATCCTAACTTTAGGAGAAATAGCTTTTGCTGTACTTGTAGCACTGATATGTTGTCTGTTTACCTACCTGGAATCTCCAGAAAAGGGTGCCTCTTGTCAGCCCTGTGACAGCACTGATTATACAGCAGCAGTGTTTTAACCTGGTAGGAAAAAACAAACTGCAGTTCTAGCCAACCCTTGAACATGGGTGATTAGGGTACAGGGGTTTTTCTCCCTTCTTTTCATGCTGGGAGTGTCTTTATTGCTTTTGATGCAGCTCCAGACTAAGCACTGGGATAGATCTGGCTGTCAAAGTTTCAGCCAGTTCTAAACAAAGACTGACAGTGGTGCCCTGTCAAAATAAGCTTTTGCCAGCTGCAGCCCTAGGTAGGTCTGTATAATATGAATTATTACTACACAGATATAAATTAGTCTCGAACCTGAAGATTAAGTTTAATCTTACCAGCAGAAAGAAAATACTTCAGATTTGTGTGATTTACTTTCTTTTTTTTCAAGTCACTGGGAGCAAAACCATTAGAAATGGAACACGGTTGAGCAAATCTACATGCAGTTGGAATAGTGATATCCTTCTAATGAAAGGGAAGTCCCTAAGTTGCAGAATGGGAGCTTTAAAAGTCAACTCTAGGAGATGGGAATAAGATGATTAAAAAATATTTTTTTTGCCTTTGTGGTTTGTTTACAGCTTGTATTTCTGTAAACAGGTAGTGGTGTAGCACTGTCACTTTCAGGTCTGCTACGGGTGAACCGCTTGTATAGAAGGAGAGGGGAAGAAGACAGGTAGATAAAACTGTGCAGGATATGATTGTTTTGTGGTACATTGAGTTATTAGCAGCAGCCAGGAGAAGAAGTTTTGGGGCAATTGCTTGGTGAGTGCCACTTTCCATGGAATTTCAAGTGCAGTAGGGCTATTGGCAGGCTTAATGAGATGACCAGAGTAATTTATAGCAAAGCAGTTTATGTAATTGGCCACAGTCACTCCTGCATTATTAACTATGTAGTGTTGTGGTTCAATATGCTCCTTCAGGTTTTTGCTGTAGTCCTGATCGAAAGTATTTATGTATCCTTTTATAAGCTGCTGAAAACTAAAGGGCACCAAGGGGAATTACTACCATGGTGATTGTTTCCTTCATGATGTTGTTTTCTG
The DNA here is from genome assembly GCA_013400735.1 of Pomatostomus ruficeps. NCBI lineage: Eukaryota > Metazoa > Chordata > Aves > Passeriformes > Timaliidae > Pomatostomus > Pomatostomus ruficeps. The sequence continues at coordinate 113,058 of VYZT01001926.1, forward strand.
ATCCATATTTGGGTGCTGTTACTAAACTTAAATACAGATCAGGGATGCAGATACAGAGAAACAGATTTTACTGGCATCATAAGGCGGGAAGTGTCCAACTGAGGTGTGTCATTCTTTTGCTTCTGTATTTTCTTTCATCGTAGTTTTGCTTGTAGTTTCTGCATTGTATAAGGCATTTTTTCCCATCCTGAAAACCTCTGGATTTTCCCCTGTTTATTAAATGGATCAAATAAGTCTAAAGACAGGCAGTTTGAATTTTTTTGTATTACTTGGGCAGCCTGCAGTGAAAGATCAGGTGAAAAAACAGATGTTCTTAACCAATAACATTGGCTACTTGCTTCACACACGTGCTATAAAAACAAATGTGAGTCAGATGAAACTGCTGTTCAGAAAGGAATGTATTTTGTTATCCAAAAGGAAATAATCTTGACTGAGCTTTTAATTGCCATTGCATCATAATACTTAGTACACCTATGGCTGTTGAAACCTGGACAACATAGTTACAGGACTCAAAATTAGACTGGGGAGCAGACAAATTGATTTGAACTAAAGGGTAACTTATTGCTGGAGGGTGACAAACTCACTTCAAGTACAGTGTTAAAATAGTAACTGCAAAGTTTATCCCAAACACACTTGGTTTATTTATATTAAGTTTGTTTTAGAAGCTGATGTATCACAGGACTTTGTTGTTATATTTTGGCTTACATCTTTCCTTTTTGCTAAATCTTCATGCGGTAGACAAAATTACTAAAACAGAACAAAAAGAATGTTTGAATGCTGCATTTATGAAGTTAAGAAAATAGGTACAGATCCACAACTTTCTCTAAAATGAGAAGGAGCTGGGCAGTTAACCTTGTGAACTTGGCTTGTGCTAGTGTCCTAGGGAGGCAGCATGAGACGTGGTCTTTGGTCAGAGGCATTATAGGCATGGTTTTACTACCAGCTTCAAAGATGCCAAGATGTTATTGCCAGCTAGGGAGGTGCTGATGAAGATGCTGAGTAAATCTGAGATTGGGACATCTTGTCTCTTGGAAGCTAAAAGCACCCTAATTTCTAATTCAGAACTGAGGAAGATGTTTGCCAGTGGAAGTACCCAAATCTCTTGAATTTTCTGCTTAACTTTCATATTTAAAATCTAAATGTTTGTTTCATCCAAACTCAGAGGTGCTTAGCTGCAGTTATATAAATAATTATATTTAAAACTGAAATAATCAGCTGTATTGCTAATTGCAAATGTCCACACTCAGGTGTTCAATCAGCTGCAGATGGTGTTATCTCATAAACAGGAAATGCACTTAAAACAGTCTATGCTAATGCTGTTTTTGAGAACTGAGTCACACTGGTACCCAGGCTCTGGTAAGGCCTTTCTGAGATCACTTTGAGTCCTCTGGCTGGCTTTCCAATGGAAATAGATTGCCAGTGAATATTTTTCTGTACGGATATGCTTCCCAATATTTTGCTGCTCTTTCAGCACATGGAGATTCCCCGTGATGTATCCTGTCTTTGTTTTGGGAAGGCAGAAGAGTTACCTAGTTTTTCTGGTGAAACCAGTTCCTGCTATTTACATATGTAGCTGATCTTGACAGCAGAACTGCAGGCGATCCAAAGCCACCACTCAGCTAGGTGCACAGAGACCGCAGCTTATCCTAGCCAGGAGCCGGGCTGCACAATGACTGTAAATACAGCCTCTTTGTGTTCAATTATCCTTTCAGACTTTCAGATTTAAATCCGAGTGATTAAAATGCCTTGAAATGTATTTTTCTGTTTCTTCTGTCAGCTTCCTCAGTAGGGCTGTGCTGGGAGAGGGATCTCTCTTTGCTGCTGACTCTATGTAGTTAGTTGTGGAAATGTAGCAGCCAGGTCCTAGGTAAGGCAGGTGGAAAGGGATAGCCAGCATAAAGAAAGCAGAATAGGTGCATGCCTGCTGGTCCCCTCTCAGAGCAGGCAGAGATCTGTTTGTTGGGCGTGCAGAGCCCTGGATCCCTTGCCTCAAAGTGCCTATGAGGAGCTGAGCTCTGGGCAGCTGGTGTAGGAGTGGCTGGTAATGTATGCATTTTGGGTAATTTGGGTGTGCATGAAGCATGCCCTGATGTCTTCCTCCCCTGCTCTGGAGCGCTGACTGAGAAGGTGTTTTAGCAAGGGCTTTACTTAGAACAGTGGACAGTGGCTGAGTCTTGTGTGAGAGTAGATTTGTCTCCATGCTGAGTTGCCAGGTGCAGATGTACTCTTAAGGCTGGTTCATGGACTGTAGCCTTCAGCAATGCAGAGAGGTGCTGGGCATTAAGTGCTTCTTTCGAAGCTGGTGTTGCCCTGGTGATGGTACTTTCCTCTGCTATTCCCTTTGGGACTTCTGTGAACTTGAAATGATTTATGCTACGGCAGTCTGCTTCCCAAAATCAGTTTTGATGATGGTGGTTTTAAATCAGAGCTGGGCAGCTCTTAATTGTCACCCCCTGTGGAAGTTTTCTTTGCCCAGTTGCTGCAGCATTTGTGTGCCTGTTCTGCAAGGCTAGGGTGTTTCAGCCTGTTTTCCAAGCTGGCATGCAAGCAGAGGCAGGCAGAACGCTAGCTAGCACTGCTGGAGGGTGTCCAGCACCAACTCTGAGCAAGTGGGTGAGAGAGGGGGGAGCTGTAGAGGCTTTGGCCAGGGATTTGTATGGTTTGGAACAGGCTGCAGGCAGCTAGAGGAGGAGGTATGTGTAGGGGGGGGTGTGTGTCTTCTGACTTTACATTAGCTTCATGCCTCAGTCAGTTTTATTCTGAAATGGAGCATATGCTTTGCTCTGTACATGTCAAGCTTGGGATTTTTATCTCCAAATCAGAGTTGTTCTGAAAGTACATTGGCTTCACTGTTAAAATGCTTTAAAACACTTGCAGAAAAAAAAGTACTGAATACTACAAAACCATCGCTTCAGAATAAGCAGGGGATATTCTCGATCCAAACTCTTGTTTTTCAGGAAAAAATATACAGTACTACTAGTGGCAAGAGGCTTTCTTATAATTGATAAAGTTATCAGCTTGTTTCCCAAGCATCTTGTTGGAGTAGCTTCAGCTGAGCCCTATTTCAGTGAAATGTAGTGGCTTGTGAAAATGAGCTAATTCTGGTGTGACCTTGAAGGAGAAACTTGGGAGAGTTCCTCACATGTTCTAAACTGAAACACACTGTTACAAAACCATTCCAGGTCTGTTCTACTGTTTCGATTTTGGTTTGGTTTGGTTTTTTTTTCCCTTGGTTTGCCTTTTTTTTTTTTTTTTTTTAAAGAACATTAAAACTGTAATCTCTAACTGGTTATGCAACTTAAAGTATTCCAAAGAAATACCTTTATATTTTCAACTCTAAGTCTTTGAATTTTCTTCTTGGGAAGGATGCCAGATTTTAAAATTCTTCACAAAGATGTTACCTTTGTTGTAATTATATAACCTGATGTTAGCAGCATAGTATTTCATGTGATGTTAAATTTTCTTGTCTGTCAAATTCATAATTGTAACAATTTTGGTTGTGGATTTTCTAGGCTGTTTTTCGAGCCATGCTCCACCATGTTTTGATAGTTGTACTTCTATAGGTGAAGCTCAAGCATGAGACCTTCCTTCCTGCATTTGGAAGGACTCTGTGCCTGGTGAGGTGTGGGAAATGACCAGGCCTTCTGTGAGCAGTATTCCAGTTCAGCCAAGTTCATGTTACACATGGAGAAATGCTTGTGATCAGGTCTCCCTGGTCAGTAGTTGACCAGGACAGCTTTTCAGGAAAACACTTTTCACCACTTGTCATATCAGTGATGGCTTCGTGAGAGTGATGTCCATCTCACTTGGTGAGAGCTGGGCTACTCTTGTGGTGCTTTCATGTGCTATACCCAGTCTTTAAAATAAATAGAAACAGTGTCCCTTTCAGAAGCACTTGGTTCAGTCAGTTTCATGACACTGGGTGTCAAATGTTTCAGCAGCTCTCCCTAATGAAATAGTTCTGAAGAGTTTCTTTCTGCGTGGACTTTTGGAAGTGACTGGTGTTAGTGGTAAATCCTTGTCTAACACTTTTAGTGTGCCTGCCTCTGCGTATGTGAGAGCTAGTTAATAGCAACACTAATTTTGGGAGAACCAGGGCATCT
>VYZT01001927.1:0-120101 GCA_013400735.1 Pomatostomus ruficeps
CAACAAAGATGGGGCTTAGCAGGAAGTCCTGTGTGGCACCGCTGCAGGAATAGGGTGTGCAGCAAGAAGCATTGAGGAGTGTGGGACAATCAACTTGCTTCTGATTTCTGCAGAGTTTGAGCATGAAAGAAAGAATGGAGCCAAAACCAAGGCATTGCAACCATTGCAATGATGGTGCTTCTCCATGAGTGTCCTCCATCTTGAAATGGCTCTGCCAGAATGGGATCTTCTTCCACAGAAGAGTTCCATGGCTTGGCAGGAAAAGTGGGATGTTGAAGGTGGCCTCCAAACCCAGGGAATACTTGTTTCATCAATTATGTCCTGCAGTGCCTGACCTACAGCATGTTCCTGGCCAAGCACCTGCTCTAATACGAGCACAGACAGTCCTGTGAGTCGTTCCTGCCCCACCTTTTACATCTCTTGGGCAGCTTGGAAGGATGGAAAACTATCAGTGACTTTGGGAACAGCTCCTAATTTCCCCCAGAAAGCCTTCAGAGCAGGCTCAGTGTAGCACAGTGAAAGGGTTGGCTTGCTGTCACGTGCCACATTCCGACTCCCAGGGAAGGTAATTTCTTGCTTCCTGTGGCTCCTGAAGTGCATCTGAAAGTCTTGCCTGGAATTTTGTGCACTTGTGACTTAAATGTGGGGTCATTTGGTGATTTTTTTTTTTCCTTCCTTGAAAGTTTTTGTTAACTACACATATTTAACCAACACAGTTCTATTTAACAAAGCCAGCTCTTCAAAAAAGTTGTCCAGTGGCTTCAGGGTCCAGTCTCATGTGTGAATTTTTCTTGCCTGAAAACAAAACAGTTGCAGTTTAGTTTGCACTAAATTTTCTCTTAAAAAAACCACAACCCCCCACAAAGCTCTCACTCACCCCAGTACAAATACTTTTCTTATTTGCTATACTTTTAAGTGCTTTAAAGGTCAGTTATTAATACACTCTTTGTGTCTTCAAGCAGGAAAGTTAATAATTCTCACCTTGTTACATTAAACACTTGCTGGGGGTTGCAGTGAAATAAAAGGCATGTACATCTTCCATCAAAAGTGAGTTTTCGTAAGTGTGAAAGCTAATGGTCCTGAGGAAAAATTTGTAGCAAAAACCTTATCTGAAAACTTAGATTTTTCATCAAATTCTCTGCAATTTAGCAAAATTTCATGGTGACAGTCTCCGTTCATTAAATTTGCTTTTCTGCCAGTTCATTCAAGGAAAACAGTCCTAGCACTCCATTCCAAATTGCTACAGTTACTACCAAGAAGAGTGAGTATAACTCAAACTACTGTCACTCATCCAGAAAATGTCAAATGTCACTTATCCTTATCTCTGATCTTAGCAAGATTTTCTTTGAAGTATTTCCTTATTAATTATGGCAGATTTTTAGAATTCTTCCACTGTAGGGAATCATATATTAGATCTGTTTCATGGCACCTCATCTGTTCCTGGAAGTAGATAAAAACTGGAGACAAATGTTTGTGCTAAATGTGCTGTTTAGTGCACTTTTACTAGCCTTCAATCCAATATGCCTTTCATCCTATTTTCCAAAAAGTGCTAAGAAGTATCAGTGATAGCCAGAGAAAAAACAGAAAACCAGGGTTCCAATTTTGCACACTATGTCCCCCCACACCACTCCCATCCCAAAACGTTTTGTTGCTACATTCCCATTTTTTGCATAGCTGTTGCCAATGAACTAGAAGGTTCCCAAGCCTTGCACCTGTGCGGCGTACTTTACATCTTAGCCCAAGTCCCTGTTAATAAGTACAAGTAAGAACGTCAGATCCCAACATACTTAATTTGCTCCAGCAGCAGCCTTGATCAAAGCTGTTGTTACCAAAAAGGAATTCTTATGTTCACACCATTTTTTTCACCGTCAAGATGCTACAGCTATACTTTATAATTAATTCCTATACTTCTTTTTTAAACATTTTGCTGTCTGGCAGCATCCCATTTACATCACTGGTGACAGTGAAACCAAAAATGCTCAGAGAATTAACTGCTTGTTGAAATCTTATTTACATGTATCCAGTACCAGGTCTGCCCTCCACAGTAAATGCAGTCTCCAGACAGCCCTCTTGTGTCCAAGGTGGACACTGCTGATGGAGACTTACACTGCTCTGCAATGCTGCCTTGTTACAGGGGTTTGTTATAAAGATGGACTTCGCCCCATAAGCACTGAGGTTAAGTTCTGACCTCTTCCTTCGGCAAGTTGAAGCGGAATTCTCGTTGAAAGTGCCCAGGTCTTGGTAAAGCAGGATCTACAGAATCCAGTCTGCTGATGGCTCTGATTAGCATAACCTCTCTGAAGGCGAGACCATCCATTAGTGCCAGAAGTGTTCCTATAGCAGAGCTAACAGAAAAACACGAGTTTTATTCACTGGTTTAGTAAATTTTCTTCAGTTCCGCATAACCTTCTCCACCGATCCATCAAAAAGGACAAGCTTTCAATGATGAGATGCTGATTTGCAAAAGACTAATTTCAAAACATTAAATACAGATAAGATAACACAGACCTTGGGCTGATTTCAAGCTTAGTGAATTGTTCTCAATTCTCATTTAAAAATCATCTGAAATTCACTAGCACTGAATTCCCAGTTTTCAGGTTAAATGAAGATGTCACATCAAGTTAAATAAGTTGTGGTCTTTTCATGAAGATCAAGCACCTTCTACATAGATACAAAACATGTCCTACCTATGAACCTGGTCTTGTTCGCTGGCGCATACGGGAGCAAGAGCATCAATCTCATCAAGGGAAATAATTGAAGGTTGCGTCTGGTAGGCGTACAATAAAAACAGGAATATTGACATCAGGAAAACAGCACTATTTGAGAGAAAATACATGCAGAACATTATGGTTGCAAGAGCACTGGAACTAGTTAGTTTGGGGGTTTTTGGAGGGGTCGATGGTGCTTTGCAAGATTTTCTTGTTTGTTTTACTAATATTTCCCAATACATCCCAAGATTTCAAGCCCCAAAAACCCCACTGGAAAAGGAAACACTGACAATCCAATTTGAGTGGAAGGACCTGACAAAACATGAAAAATAATTTCTTCTTGACCACAGAAAATTAGTTACAACTCAGACAGAACACATGGCACATTTCAACCTTCTCAATTCAACCTGCTCAAATAATAAACAAAACTCTCATTCATATTCTCCTACCCATTTACTCAGGCAGTTGACACAATTTATCATAAAATAGATTACTCTCCCATCACCCTGGCTACATTCATCAGCAAGGGAACAGCTACCAGTGTCTTTCCAGTCCCTGGTGTACCACAGAATAGGAAATCTCTGCAATGAAAAAAAAATCACATAAGAAAAAAACATAATGGAGAAGTGTCTATTATAACTCCCATCCCTAAAACACACAGCTCTGCTCTCCTCAGCAAAACACTTCATAGATAAATCAGAGGCAACAGCTAAAGTGTGAGAAAAGTCCAAAGTGTTCCTACACAATTCAACAAGGCAGCAAATGAAATGAATAAAGAGGATAATGTGTATGTACAAAACATTGAGAAAAGATAGTAGCACCCCAGAAGGACACTTCTAAAAGCTCTGACAAACCAACAGGGGTGTCTACAACACAGTGGAGTCAAACTTCCAGTGCAGAATCTGAAACCAGGTTAACCTAGAAATCACCAGTTCTGCATATTCATTCTTGTTTTCACAAAAGGCAAGATTTGAGAGCAAAGCATTTAATTCCCCCTTAAAAAGCTTTAAATTACTGGGTTTGGTCTCCCTTTGCGGATAATAAAGAAGCAATCTAAAGCTGGGAAGGTATTCTGCATTTCTGCATTTTCATCAGCTAGAAAAGACAACATGCTACTGCTTCAAAATGAATTTCAATTAATAAAGAAGCAATAGATACAAAGATTTTCTTTTCATTGTTTGTAATACTTTTTTAAGTTACTGAAAGCAAAGAATTTAAAGTCCTATTTCAATATTGTAGCACTGGGTCAGGCCGGCTAGGCCAAGGAGCCCCAAGGAGAGCTAAATAATAGACCACACCGAGGCAGCAGACCGAGAGGGCAGAAAGAAGAGAGAGGGCGGAACCCTCTGCCTTTATTTACATGTTTTTACAAATTACTGTGGATTGGAGGTAGAAATCAACACCTCATAAATCCACTGGTCAAAGTACCTGTCTATCATATTTCTCCACCCAGTATACTGGAATTATAAACATACGAAAAGCATAGATAATTGCTAAGAAACCATGGCTATGTTTACAGAAAAGGTCTGAGAAAAATGTTACAGAAAGAAAAACACTGCAAAACTCAAAAACTCAGGGCAACACAATATACCATGACTGAATTTTGCTGAGCAAGAACATATAAAGTTAATAATTAGATCTCTAATAATTTCTTTTTGTAACACAGAACTCAGCTGTGAAAGAAGTGGACAGATTCTTAATTTAGCCCAAACACAACAAACGCTACAAGGTTCTAGTTTCAAGTCCTATCAATTGTAAAACTGATACTTTAGCATTTGAAAAAAAAAGAGAGTTTGTGGAAGAGACAAGTGGACTTCCATGAAAGAAACTACAGTTGACTACCAGTTGGTAATTCATTGCACATGGAACTATAAAGGAAAAAATTTCCAACTCCAGCTTTTAAAGGAAAGACACCTTTAAAGGATAATCTTGCCTCACAGTAAATCTCTGAACCTATATATATACTGGTTTCTATCATTTTTTTAAACATTACTTTTTAATTTTTTTAAACCTACTTTTTACTACTGCTAAAAAAACCCCCATCAACTGTGCTGGAAATTTTGGAGCATTTTTATATGTTAAAGAAAGCTGCAACCTCAATAAGGTTCCATCAGAAATTTGATGCCAGCACAAAGGAAAGGTTCACAGCAATTTTTGAATTGCTTGAGAGAAACGTGTAAGCCAAGAGAGTTGTAGACAGCCCATTACTGGAAGCTTTCATAAATACGGCAAATGTCTCACTGACATGATGAAGAAAAATACTTACTGAAACATCTATTTGCATTGGCTCAACACCAGACAGATTTGCTTCAATTTTCATGTGATCTTTATGAAGATTTGAAGTGAAAATGCAAGCCCTGAAACAGCTGTGTATAAACAGTGTCCATTCAAAAATCATAAGGCAATTCAGGAGGCACAGTCTAGGACATGTGTTGCAGCATATCACTGCTATTTCATATTTTCTGAAGAAGATATTTCCTCCACCCTTAAAGCATAGCTCTGGCACAACCATGACAGTAAGATTATAATTAGAGAGCAAAAATAAATGTTACTTTAGCCTACACTATGCTTTGGAAGAAGGGTTTTTTTCCAGCTAAATTAAAATTACAATTAAATAATCACTCTACGTGAAATAGTAAAATAAATTAGTGTTTACTCCTTCCAGCAGAACGCCCCATGGTCTTCCATTATTGCCTTCTATGCCTTCTTTGTCTTCCCTGTTCATCCAGTTTTTTTCAAGATTGCTTCTGCAGTACTAAGATACAAAGTTGACACATAAGAGCAAAGATAGATAAATACCAAAAAATCCCCATTGAAACCAGGACACGTGATCAGTATGACATTTCAATACAGTGAACACAAAGCAAGAATCACTGGCATTTAGCCAAGTTTTCCAACACTACTTAAAAATTAGGTCAAATGTTTACTTTTTTTATAGAGAGACTTAGGAACAAGTGTTTGAGGATTTGCAAACATAGACTGTTTCCAGGTTTATTTTCCCCTCTTGCTGAATACTGTAAAAAAAATCCCATTTAGTAGGAAAAAAAGAATCCTGAAGACATAGGAAGATAACAGAAAGCAATTATGGCAGGCTTTCATAGCACTAAAGTTGCTCTGCCCGATAACATTAAGTCATTTTTAGTTCCCAGCCTTCCTCAGACAACAGGTTACCTATTTTTCTCTTAACCGGAGTTAAGGTCTCGTGTTGATTTTCCATGACTATATATGGTAGAAAAAACATCTCAGTGCTGTTAATTACACTTTGCAAACCTTTCAGAAAACAATGTCAATTTGGGCTTCATGAGGAGAATTAAAACACAGATACCCAGGCAGAACCACTAGGACTGCTTCACTTTGCCTGTATCCAACTCTCTGCTGCATCTTAACTTGACCAGGCATTATAAAATTATTTGCAAGCATGAAAGAAAATTTAATTAACCATGAAGCTGCTTCAGATGCCAAGAAAATTGATTTAGAGGACAAGTTAAATCTACAGAAGGTCACAACACAGTGATCATTTTGGTTCACAAGAACTAGCCCAGACCACACATAAAAGACCTTCTGATGTGAAGATCTCTCTGCAACTGGCAATCCCAAAATGAAGACACTGTTGGCCAATTTAAATATTGGCTGTGCCCAAATTCTTTACACATGAAGCACCTGCCAAATATACCCTCCTGCACACACTCTCAGATTTGTGGCTTAAACAGCCACAAGCACCTGTTTCCAAAAAACTCATGTTAGACATCTTGGCCCACACCTTATATAAATCAGTACATTAAGAATAATTACATGACAGCTCAGACTGAACACTGGATGGATTTGAGGGAGAAGTGGAAGACCAGCTGTCATGCTGTAGGGTGCTCAGACCTCCAGATCCTGCTCCCTTTCCTGTGTCCCTCTTCCACAGCAGGAGAAACCCAGCTCTGTGATGTGGCTCTCGCCTATCTGTGTCCCTGTCTGAGCTGGGATAGAAAATTCAGATAAAAGTCAGAAAGTTCAGCGAGTTCATGATTACTACTGGAAAGCCCCACTGCCTATTTTTAATCCCCAGAAAAGCCAACCACATTACTGCTCAATAATGTGAAATTTGAAAAATGAAACTGCCATATTACATGTAAGTGAAATTCTCTTTAAAAAAAAAAAAAATCCCATCGGGCTATTTTCCAGTGCAACTCTGGCATCAGAGCAACACCACAGAAGTTAATGGTGCTTACCCCTCCTTGCTCCACAGCTCTTCAGAACCTTCCCAGCCACCCTTCCCCTCTGGCAGCATCCATCAACGGCTGGTTAGCTGCCGAGCAGACGGCTAGATTTGGAAAATACTGCTCTGGATGACTTGATATGTAGACACAAAAAATTCTAACACAGAAGGTGGAAGGGGCTCCTTGTGTTGACAGTGTTTCTGGTGGGAGCCCTTCTAGCAGACGTGCCATAGTTTCTCCAGGCTGATCAGCAGCTCTTCAGACTGAAACATATTACTAATTCCCTTCCGCGTGCCGTGTAGAGAGAGGTAGTTAAAAATGTGCCCATCCTGAATTACCTCTGGGGAAGCGTACTTGGGGCCACAGGCGCGAGCACAAACCCGCGGTCCTCCACAAAGAATGGAAACGTTCTGTCTCTTAAAAACACCCCGTGAGGCAGGTGGCACTCGGGGGCCGGGATCCGCCGGGCCGCCCCTGCCCGCCCTCCGCACTGAGGGCGGCTCTCCGGGCAGCTCGGGGCTGAGGCGCGGCTCCTTCCCGCCCAAGATGGCGGCGGCCCCGCCCCGCCGGGCGGTGTCCCGGAGCCCGTCCCCCGGCGCGGGGTGTATGACCGCGGCCGTGCGGAGAGCGGGCAGGCGGCGGCCGGAGCGGGGTGTACCGGGTGAGCAGCGCCATTCGGCCGCGTTCCGGGCGGCCGGGGTTCGGCCCGGGTCGGGGCCGGCCGGGGAGCGAGAGGGAAACTTTCCTCGCGCAGCCCTTCTCCGGCGGGGCTCCGGCCGCTTTCCCGCGGCCATGTTGGGAGCCGGGAGCTGCGTGGGGGGATGGAGCTCCCCAACGGGAGGCGGCGCTGGGCTCCGCTGTCCCGCCGCGGGGCTGGGGCAGCGCCGCGTCCCGCCGGCAGGGAGGAAGGCAGCGGGGCGGGAAGGACCTGGGGAAGGAAGCGACGGCGGCGGGCGCTGGCTTGTCCCAGGGCATTGAGAGAGTTGGGGGACCTCGGAACTGAGTTCGTCTTCGGGAAGGGGGAGAAACAACGGCGGCGGCCCCGCGGCATTACGTAAGGGCCCGAAACTCCTCGACTCGTGACTCTGCCGGGGCGCCGTGAGGCGGCGGGACGGGACGGGACGGGACGGGCGGGCGGAGGGCGCTTCCTGCCCCGGCGGGCTGGCGGGGCCGCGTTCCCCCCGGCCCTTCGCTCGCCCGGTGAAACTCGTGTCGTGCTCGGAGCGAGTCGCCTGAAAAGTGTTGACGCTGTGGTGAAAAACCAGCGGAACCGCGAATCGTGCGGCTGCGAGCACAAGGTGCTATTTTTTTTTCTATAAAATTCGTCTATTTTAAGGGGAGTATAACTGGTCTGCCAGAGATACGTATGGTTCATAAGCTGTTTTCTGAAAGTAGCTCGGGGAAAGACAGTCGCATGTTTTTCCTCTCGCCTCATTCGAAGCACTTATGTTCATAGGCACCGATATTTATAAATGGCAAAACTGCTCATCGCGGTAAGAAAGTGATGGATGAGTCTGCTGAGCAGCACGTCCTGGCATCGGCTTTGTCCCTGCTAAGGGAAATAGCTGTAACTCGAGTTTTGACATGATGAGTCAGTACAATAGTTGATGATAACCAAAAGGACTTGTTATATCCTTAACCAGAGATCTAGGATTGCGTTTTGGCTGAATTGATGCGAATGGTTCCAGAAGCATCGTAAAGTTCTAATTCAGGCTGTTCTCAGGTTATGGTAAGAGTTACTGAAAGGGTTGATGCTTGTTTGAGCAACACTGTATCGGAGGCTTCGATGTGCCTAACGTCTTAAGGTCAGATGAGGTTAATACAGCAGGCAAAGTTATTCTAAAACCAGACCCACAACACAGGAATCTGTTTCAAAACTAAGGCTGCAAATTCCTCTTTCTCTCCTGAAATAAGGAGAATTTAAATATTCAGATCTTAAGTTCTGATACTTGTATATTGAATTATTTTACAGATGGCTGTCTGAAAGAAGGGGAGTATTTAAAGACAGCAGTGTAATCGGTGCTGAGATCCTGCAGATTAATTGCTTTGTGTGCAGTCATCAGCATGCAGAATGGAATCGGTTCTTTAGCTCAGAAGACAGTGCTCTTGCTTTTAGCCTCTAATCTAAGTACTGTTGACTAATCCCAGTAGGCAATAGGAATCTCAGTGTTTTTAAATGTCTTTTACATCAGCTCAGTTTCTTAAATAATATTTTCCCAAGAGTTTTAGTGCCAATTTTGTTGAAAACAACAGTGATAGTGAAGTGTTGTGAGCCTGAGTCCCAAATTCTGGCTTCTGAATGGAGATCGGCTGTGTGCCTTTTGGAGTGCCTGAGTTTTGCTCTACGTAGAAGCCCACATAGAGGAAGTCGCTTAAATGCTGAATGAAAACTGGTGTGTAGAAATTTTTTAGCTGGAGAAGCTGGTTCAGTTTCCTCTGTTGTATTCTGTAGAAAGAGTAGCATCTTTTCACCTAGAAGCAAGTTTTCATTAGGTGCTATGATGAAATCGTTCTTCAGCTAGAGCTCTGTTTCCCTTAAATCAAGGGCTGTGCTTTAACTGTAGTAATTAGACATGTGCCTGGAGTGACAGAAGGATCTGTCCATAGTATCATAAAGCCCTTTACTTTACAAAAATTATAATTGGCAAAATGTTTGCTATATTCAAAAAGTATGGTGGCTTTTAAGTTTCACTGTTGTGGTTAGCGGATGCAGGATAGTTTCAGAGCAGTAAAGAGATTGAACTGCAATTTCAGGTGAGGCATGATATGACAGAGCATTGCCAAAAGCCCTGTGAGAGCAATAATGGCAGGGTACAAACACTGGTTTCATACACTTACAGCATTTTTAGTGGCTTGTCTTCACCTAAGAGGCTAGAGGTGTTTAAGTGAAAGCTTAGGGTCAAGGCATGGCACAAAGATAAGGTAGAGTTGAAGTTTTTAGTATTTGCAGATCTAATTTTCTGAAAATATCTGTTAGATAAAATGTTGGAAATGGTGTGCAGGCAAACAAATGGCATACCAGTTTTTGTTCTTAAAGTACACTTATTTGTGGGTGATGTCAAATTAGGAAATCCCAGTATTAATAACTGATATGATTCTTAGATGGTGGTAGGTAAGGAATATAAATTCTTGATTCTCTATTAGGAAATGAAACCTTTTTCTGTACAGCCTCAAATTCTAAAGGTACATTTGTGCCTTATTTCAAGCTCTGTTAATATTCAAGCTTACTTTTCCATTTAATTTTTGGGGTTTTTTAAGTTACAGATCACAGTTGTATATGTATATTTTACTACTTTCAAGAATTAATTCAGTAGTGGGATGAAAGTATGATTATCTGGAGATTGTTCCAAAGGAGAGTACATATAGGCAAATACAGACTTCTGAAATAGAAACATGTATTTAAAACTTTCTCCCTAATGCAGCGAGTGCCAAGTTTGGTGTTGTAGGATAACTTTTGACTTCATGGTTCATTGGAGGACTTGTTTTTATAGTTGAGGGGGATGAAAAACTACTCTACAGATAGGCATGGTAGAATATGTTTACTAGAGATCATTTTATTATTGTTATGAACTGTAAGATGTAGTGATGGCTATTTTAGCAAGTAGAGCCCTGCAAATTCAGGGCTGCATGAATAGTCCTGTTGAAATAAATGAGTCTGTGCACATGCGAAGTGGCTTGATTGAGAGTTGTAGGACAAGGATTCTCCTTTTATGAAAATAGTATTATTGTGCAGAAGTATTACTGAATAAAAGAGTACTGCATGTTTTTCAGCTTGCCACTTTAATGCTACACAGTCAAAAATGCACTCATGTTCACTTCAGTTGCATAAATAGGTAAGAGTACTGCTTACTTATTTCTATCTTTGGACATAATCATGTTTTGATTTCTTTTTTGGTTTGTTTGGTCTTGGGTTTTTTTATAGCTTATTAGTGATTGTAAATAATTTAAGGATTTTAAAAACAAAGTGGAAGGGAGTGACTTCCTCTTTTTTTCTCTTTGCATCATTATATTTTACAATGAAACAGTGTTAGGCATATTGTATATGTAATATAGCAGCATTTTGTCAAAGAAGAAAAAACCCAGTTGAACATTAAGGACTTTAAATACAGGAATGTTCTTGCTGCATCACCCTGCCCTCCAACCCCTAGTGTAATGGGGGTTGTAAGAATATGGTGATGTAATAAGATGACATGCAAGCAGTTACTGTGTTGAGAGGCAATCTCTTGAGAAATTTTACTGATCCAAACAGACACAGGGGCACTGCTAAATAGTGATATATATGATCTTTATATCAGCAGCTTTAGCTTTATTTAAATGCTTCCTGTGCCTCCAACATACGATCTAGAGGTAACTGTTTTGCTTTTAAGTATGTAGTATGCCTTCTGAAAAAGGAAGAGTTACAGCATGTTCTTTGACATTTGCATTTCTAAAGTGTACACATAATTTGCTAACCAAATTAACAGTGTGTGGTACACACAGCCGTTCGAGTTGTCAGCATCTTTCTTGTGCAGGTTAACTTCAGTGCAAACCTTTGTGCAGTCTTCCAGTTGTCCTCTAGATAGTCTGTACTCCAGTTACTTTCAATATAACTAAAATGAATCAAACACATTTGACAAGCAGTGAAAGGGAAAAGGGCCAGTGAATGCATTTCCCAGGAAGGTCACCATGTACAGTAAGCTAGTGTGATTAAGGGGTTCTCTCAGGAAATGACTCCTTGTTTTTACTCTTCTCCTTCTGCTTTAAATTTCGCCTGACTTAGCTGTCAATACTTAGTAATGTAAAACTTCTGAGAGTGACTTTCAGTGTACTTCTGTTCTGAAAGCTGTGTGTGACAGTGATTGTTTCCCCCTCCACCCCTCTCTCTGGTCTAGGTTAACAGCATCAAGGCAAGTGAACTGCCCTTTTAAAGCACAGGTTATGTTTAAAAAGCTGGTTACATTGAAGATTGACAATTTTTTTTTTATGGTATCACTGTTAAAGCTTTCCTTTTGGCTTTTATTAATAGCTGTCAGATGTCGGTTTTCCGGACCTTCACCATTCCCCCATGTGTCACCAAGTAGCAGCATTTGACATAAAAAAGGTCTTACGTTCCTTGCTGAGAAAGGGAATTCAACCTTTGGCTTATTGGCTTATGTGTTTTTAAATAATGCTGTATAAATATATTTTAAATATTGCTGAGGTTCAGCAGTGACAGGTCCATGATTCCAGCACTTCAGTGTTGTCAAGCTTTCTGAAAATCACATGTGGTTTGATTCCAAGCCCTAAGCTGTGTTTCGGCTGCCTGCACCCTTGGGATCTCCTGATGCCAGCCCTGCACATGGTTACTGGGGTGTGAGCCATTTTTGGTACCAATTTGGGCAACTTCTTTCAGCAGTTTTAAATAGTAGGAAAAGGATTCCCTGTGACCAGTCATACTTGTCCTTAGTCTGTTCTTGCTGGTGAACTAGTGGTAGAAGTTACTTGGAACTTTTTTTTTATTAAGGAGTGAAGGATTTGAAAGAGTTCAGTATGTCTGTATATTCTGTTTTTCCTACTATAACATTGGACATGTGCTCCAGCAGTGTTTTTTCTGATCCTGTTAGGTAGTGATCAGCTGCCTGGCCTCCTGAAAGTATTTCTACAGTATAATATATTATTAGGGTTGCCTCTTAAAGTAGAAATTTCTTAGTTTAGGTGGGTCAGGAGCAAGAGAAAGTTGAGGTGATTGCACCTGGTCAGAGGAGAGAAGGTTGAGTGTTGTTACTTGGCTTCTGTCTAGTTTTGTGGAAATGCCTAAAATTACTGAGCTGGTAAAAGAAAGCTCTTTATTGTGCAGCTTCTTTTCCTGTAACAGGATTCAAAGAACACCTGAAAAGAGAGCACATGAAAAAAAATTGATATAATAAAAATGAAATAGCAATGATGTGATTATGTTGCTGTGCTTGGAATTTGTGAGACTCCATGGGAAAACTTTGTTCGGTTTTAAAACATGGCTTGCTAAAAGTGAAAGTCCTTTTGTATTGTACTTTGTAGAAAATTAATGGCTCTTGTCAGGCTCTGACTACTTGGTAACTCTCTGTAGTTTGGTCATGCTGTAAATTATTACCTGCATCTAGTCCTTGTTAGATTACTAGTAAAGTCAGTAACTTCTCTAATAATAGTAATAAAAGTGAACTGAAGAAAACTTAAAACTGAAGGTTTGTTTTGGTTTTTTTTAACACTGTCTTGTTTAAGTACCTGTGCATAATAAAAAGACATAAGCCAGTGAACAGGCNGGAAGCTCTTTAGACCATGTAGCTGTTCTAAGGTGTACTTGTGTATAAGAGATGCATATAGAGATCTTTCTGTAAATGTTCTGTACTTGTCAGTTAAAGTTGCTGCAAGAAGCATGCTGAAAAATACAATTTATTTCAGTTACTGAAAACTAAATCCTCTTTTTCACATTGACTGAGAGAAAGTCTGGGTAGCCGTTAGCAAGTTGCCTCCATGTGTGTGCTGTAATAATCCATAACAACAACAAACCACACAGCCAATCTGGTTTTGGAAAATTGCTTGCAAGATGGATTTGCAATAGTTCTTGTAGAACAGCTGCATCTGGTTCTGTTTTTTTCTATACTAATGATGCTGTGTCCCCTCCTCAAAATAATTTAAATAGATCTTTTTCAAAATTTAAAATGTTGATGCAGTTGGTTCTCTTTTTTGTGCTGGGTTGACAAAGCTTAAGCAAGATCTAGCTTGCTCTGAAATTGGTCAGGTCCTTTTTGACTGATTTTTTTTTTTTTCCATGTCCCTCACCCAATGTGTATTTAATGTGAAGTGTGTATATCTGTCAAATAATGTGCTAGTCCAGATGTGTACCCCGGTGCTGCCGAAGTGGGCTATCACCAGTTAAGCTGTTCCTTGAAAAGCCCTGTATCGGATGGGAGTGGCACACCCGGCGCCTGTCCAGGCAGCTTGGAAGGGAGGAGTAAGTCAGTGCTGCCAAACTGGAGAGTAACGTTTGCTGGGAGAGACTCTCCAAACAGCTAAACAGTTGGAGTAGGAAAACATTAAACTGTAAACAGAAAAATACATTCCAGTGTTTGGTATTGCTGCCTGGTCAAGTGATCTTTTAGGCACCAGCCCAGGAGATGGGGTTTGTGTCTCCTGGAGCTTCTTGATGTGGGAGCCTTCTGGAGCAGGATCCCAGGCTCCTGTCCTCTACTCTTGACTCTTCAGGCACATTTCGAAGGTGTTGATCTGTTGTCTGTGTTTCTTCTGATGTCTTTTATCTACTCAGAACTGTGGAAGACTTCAGAAGGAACTTGACCTTTTTTTGGACTTCAGATCTGTGGAAATTTGTTTTGAAACCATATTCTGGTGTATGTCTCCAGTGCTTTGGTTAAGATGAAAGATGCAGTCTGATAGCACCAGAAGTTAAGCTAAAGCACTCCTAGTGCTCCTAAATACATGCAAATGGCAAGTCAAAATACTAGGGTGTTTTCCCATGACAGCAAAGATTTGATCTGAATACTGGGCGTTTTTAGTCAGTTGTTTGTTAATTAAAGGACACACTTGTGTTATGTAGTTTATTAATACGTAATTTTTATATATATAAAATATCAGCCTTTTTACTTATCCCCGTTTTAG
Organism: Pomatostomus ruficeps; assembly: GCA_013400735.1. Taxonomy (NCBI): domain Eukaryota; kingdom Metazoa; phylum Chordata; class Aves; order Passeriformes; family Timaliidae; genus Pomatostomus; species Pomatostomus ruficeps. Next base: position 14,522 of record VYZT01001927.1, read on the forward strand.
TATGCTGACAGCTGCAAGTATTTGCTATGCCTGTAGTTGCTTGGATCTTGCTTTCTATGCTTTGACAGATGAGTTTGTCAAAAGTTGAGCTCTATTCATGGTGGATCAGGCCTGCCTGTTCACCTCTACAGAACTCAAGCTTTCAGGGTTGTTTGACTGTGTGCTGTGGTTTAGGGGTTTTTTGTATATGTTTTTTTGTTTGGTTGCATTTTTAATAATTCCTTTAATTCTAGCCATTCCACATGTTTATGCTGGCAACCTCTACTTTCACATATTCCTCTACTTTCACATATTAAACAGTGTTAAGAATTACGTCATCTAAATGTGGCAGCACCTCAGCTCCTGAAGTGCTGCTTAAAGCTATGTGAGCCTGTGTAGGTGCTTGGGAAATGCTCAGTTTATCAGCAGATGGGTAAGGACACAGAGAAGTTAGTTTAGATAGTTGCTCTGTTTGCTCCAACCCCTGACTACCAGGTGGGGGATGGAGAATTATGTGTTTCTTCCCAGCAGCAGCTCTGTCTCTTATCATGCCAGAAGACAAAACCAATACCAGGTACCATGGTTTATTGTAAATAGAAACCTGACAGTGGTAATAAGCAGCTGATTTCATTAAAAAGTTGGACTTCTTACAAGAATGTTCTCCTGGACTTCTGCAGTGAGGTATGTGCTTCCCTAAGAGGCGTTCAGGGATGACTTCCAGTGCAGCAGGGGACAGAAGGGAAATACAACCCCTCCCAATTGGTCTAGGAGTGCATTGAGGCCTCCTGATCATGTACTTCCCTGTGGTACAAACCCTTTAGTGCTGCTTGCATTTCCATCTTTCATATTTTTTGTTACTGCCAAGTAGGAGAAGATAGTGGGAACAGCTTTGGACACAGCAATTCTGGGTTTCTGTGTCTCTTTGATGGGTGCCACGTTTTCTTGCTTGGAGCAGGGGTGCTGCTGTTCCTGCACGTGGCCTTATGGCCAAGGTGGTTCCTCTCATCCTTCATGCAGGGCGGGTTTAAAACAGGCCAAACATGTCTGGTGGGAGAGTCGTCTTCCGCATGCCTTTATTTTGTGTCTCCCCTATGATTACTCTAGCGTTGTAACTCTTTTGGATGTGGGAGTTGGCCTTTCTGTTTACAAGCAGGTTAAGTTGGCATTCTATTTCCAGGTGAGGTTTATGGTGTTAAATACCAAAACTTGTGAGCAGCTCATGTGCAGAACTTACATGGTTTTGCCTGCATACAGCAGCTCAGGGAGTATGTTAATTGTTCAGCAGAGTAGCCTGGATAGTAAACCAGCATTGCTCTGCTCTTGCTGTGCTAATACATATGCTGCTTGGCAAAATGAATAGTCTTTGCTAAAAATAGCTTTCTGTACCCCAGTGAGCATCTGAGTGGGTTGGGGAATACAAGGCCATACATCTTGAAAGATCTACCTAGAAATGATTTCCATACCGAAGATAGAATTGACCTTTCTAGCTAATCTTAACTCAGGAATCCCTAACTCATTTGGATAATGGCTGTTGCAAACTTGAAGAGCAATGCGCTTGCCACTTGTCTGATAATAAAGTGAGGTTTTTTTGTTGTTGTTATACATTTAGAATAATTTACATTATATGAGCCATTCTTACACAACTGGTCAACTAAAGTGAAAGAGCAGTCCTTGCTTGTAAGTAGGAAATTAGATTATACAAAAATAAACTGTAATTTATAGTAAGCATTACTAAACTAGAAGATGTCAGCCAGTTAAAACAAGAATTTCTACACTGTATTTTCAGGAAGAGTTTTAGTGGGATTTGACGTGTGACAGCTGTGTGCAGCAGTTAAAAACAACACAGTTCATTATAGTTCTTATAAACTATCATATGGTTCATTATAGTAGTTACAGGTTTATGATGACATCCAACTAGACAAATGAATGGATTTGCTTTCATGATGTAGTTGGACATGACTACATGCCGGACTGAGAAATAATCTGAAGGTTTGTAAAGTTTTGTCAAGGCAGAGTGTTTACGGGTTGCAGAATATGAAGTAATGTGGTTGCTGTTAACAGGTTTCCGGCATGGTTTCCGTGGAATGCCACAACATTGGCCAACAGGTTGAGACAAATGAAGGGTTAAGACTGCTGGGTCATACTGGATGTACCAGTAAGGGAGTGAGTTAGCTAATCTGTGTTTGCCCACACTGGAGCCATTGCTCCACAGGCTTGCACAATGCAGGAAGATGTGTCTTCCAGGGGGGAAGGAAAAAAATGCATTAGTGTAGAAAATCCTAAAAATCATGAGAATCACAGAATGAGACTTGAGAGAGGTTCTCAGCAACATCCACTTTCCTGCCAGTGTGCTACTGATTGCTGCTTACACTGTTTCTTTATAGTGTTTAGATGAAAATGTTGTGCAAGCATCTTTGCATTTGTAATCTGAAGCAGCCTTGGTGTTACCATCATCTTTTCTAGCATTTTATCTGCAGCTTCTTTGACTTTATTAAATGCCAATATTTATTAAGCGTGTGGATGATGGTTTGAAGATTCAACAGCTTACATTGCTGTAAGGAAAAGGTTATTTGGGCTTTTTTTTGTCTGTAAATCAAGTCTGAGTTTCTGTACCACTATCAGAACCTTTCTGAATGCTGCAGCCATTAACCAGGTTAGTCAAAAGTGATTATCTGGATAAAGACTATGCTGAAGTTCAGAGGGATCTTATTGCCTCAATTCCTGCTGTCATCTCTGCCTTGATACAGTCTCTTTAATATCTCCGCTCTTCTTTCTTTTCAGTATTGTGATGAAGCTTTTTTTTGTACTTAATACATCTTTGATATATTATCAGGGTATCCTCTATATCCTTACCAGCTGGTTATGATAGTGATAGCAAGACAGTTTGTTAAATATAACAGTTTGGGGAATTTTGAAGAGAATCCTTAAGAGAACTGCTTGTTAGAAGGCTGTATTTCTCTTTAAGTGACAGTTGTTGTCTTATGTTTTAAATAGCATCCATCTAGCTCCAGCACAGGACAGGCATTTAGTTGTTGCTGTCATGTCAGCTTTTAGCAGTGATAAAGACCTTTAGAAAACATTTGTCATATCCGTATCTCCTATCAAGATAATATTTTTGTGGGTGAATTTTTATTTCACTTAACTTTTTACTCAGATTGGTCTTTTTACTATTTAATAAAAAGCAGCTGGTGAATAATGCAAATATGTAATTAATACTATAAAAAGTTATCAGTTAATTGTTACAGATACCTTTAAGTAACTGTAGACAATGGATTAAAAATGGGTTGATGCATACTTAACACTTAATTTTCCTCAATATTTTATTTTACATGCTGAATGATATAAATAAAGTTTAATTAAATGCCTCTTGTGGGTATTTTTATATTATGTTTAATCCAGCTATTGTTATTGGCACTACCTGTCAAGGACCATAAAGGTGGTTGGTGCATGAATGCTTGGATTCTTATTACAGCTGATAAGACGTAAGTCCACAGAAAGTGTAATTTTGCCAACCAGGACAAGCGATGGTATTGTCCTTCCCTGGATGTACTGAAGGATGCAGGGTAGGAGGTGTAACTAGTGAGGCTGAAGTAAGATTTAAAACATGCTGATTTGTCTTCTGGCTTGTATCAGATCTGCTGTGCATGTTTTCAGTTCAGTGTTTTTTCACACTAAAACTATTTTCAAAGCATTAAATATGGATAAGTTTCCTTAAACAGTTTGCACTTCAGAAATTTACACTTGTGTTTTACTTGGCAGTGGTGCAAGATGTCAAATGTCGCTCTTAAGAGCAATATATATAATATTTATAGAGATTAGTGTACTGTATTACAATACAGAGATGCCTTTATAGCTGGAAGCTTGTCCGCAAAAAGTAGTGATATTACTGTTTCAGGCAGACCTTTAAGTGAGGGATGTATGAGGGTTCTGGGTAACTTCGTTGTTGGTGTTTATGCAACTCTAACTCTAATTGGCGTGTCATCCTTGCACAGGCAAGGTGCAAGAGGAAAACTGTGAGTCTGATGTGATAATATAACGATTATTTGAAACCTGTTACGAAAAAACTCCCACGTAACTAAATGACTGATTCTGCCTGATGAATTTTTTTTAGGGACAGTGTGATATTTTCCTCTGTAGATCCAAATAAGAGTCATTTTACAAACCAGTCATTTAATGCACATTAGATTTCTGGTCTGCAGATAGTCCTTGTATGTCTTTGGTTTACAATTTACTTGTTCGTGTCTTGCAGAAGTTTTTTTTTGATCTTCTGTACCTTTCATATATGTTTAATTTGTGTGATTCAAGTATAATGAAGCAAAATGAATTTCTGTTTGAATTTCTGTTTTATTCAGGGCCTTCAAGTTGTGGAGTCAAACATGATAAAACCTTTAACTTTTGCCTGCTATTAAGTGATCCTAACTAGAAACTTTTATGAAGCATGTATGTTACCTTTATGTAAGAAGGAAAATTGGTTAATTTGAATGTATTTGGTGTAACATAGTTGCTGACATTGTATGTGCAGGTGTGAGAACAAGGGCTCTCTATGACAACTGGATAATTATTTAGAAGTTTATTGGGTGGCAGGGTATAATGTGCTTTGATTTAGATCTGCTGTTTCTACCTTTTCTGTCTTCATTCCCTTTTGTACTCCTCCATTTCTGACTCTTTTCTATTCTCTGCATTTGCTTCAGTGCACCATATCTAGATCTCATTTCATCCATTCTGATGGTGTGGTTGGAATCTGTGCTTAGTGACACTTTTTTTATTGGACTTGTGTTACCGAATCTGGCTTTGAAACATCCAGGATCTGCTGCAGCTCTAGGACTGGATGAGCCTCTTTGTGATTAGTTCTGAGCTCTTGTGCTTTTTGTTGCAGCTTAAATATGCTTTTTTTTCTTCTTTAAAGCTGTCACCTTAACTATGAATATTCATAGTAATGGATAATATACTGCCTGCATCCTGGTACCATGGCTCTGAGAAGTACACTGCCTGGTTTGTATTAATGCTAGTTGTTAACAGCTTAATAGCTAATTGTAAAGATGATGATAGAGGAACTGACAATTATAGCAAGGCCAGTAATAATTTTCTCCCTTGAAGGAGTGTTGAAGAAAAATAATGCTAAAAATTAGATGCTTATTAATTAACATTTGTTAGCAGAGACTGTACACTGGACTTGATTTGTTCTTGCCCAAGCCAGAAGTAATGGAATACTGCCAGCTCTGCTTCTTGCTGAAGAAACTTGGGAATTTGGGTTGTGTCCCTCTCCTGCACACCCTTTGTGCCTGTTCTGCAGCCTGAAGGCAGTGCTGGTTGTGATGGTAGTATGCACTGAGCTGGGGTGAGGAAATGTTTTTGTGCTGAGCTGTATGCAGTCTGCATCACTGTGCCATAACAGCTTTTTTAATCTCATTTCTTCCCTCCAGCACCTTTGTTATATATGGTTCTGCTGTATGGTACTAATGCTGACTGCCACAGTGCTAATGTAGTAGTAGAAAAGTTTTTTGTCACTATTGAATTGGGTGTAACTATGTCAGTCAGGGTTTCATTCTTTTTAGTTGATTCCTTGTCTGTCCCCAGCTGCAGCAATTCTGTGCAGTTTAGTCTGGCCACCATCACAAGCAGAGCTAGCATATAAAATAATCATTCTCCTATTTTAAATAAAACCTTTAGAAGCATTGGGTCCTGGGAGATCATTGGTTTGGTCTCCAGGATACAGGGGCAGAAAGAAACAATTATGTGGAAAGTGACTTGTCAGTGCACAGCAACCCTAATAGAATTGTTTTCCTGCTGCAGTAGCTTGGAATGTTAATAACTGTAGTAAATGCGTGACTTCCTCAACATGGATTGTGTTTTAGGTAAGTGGATTACTTGTTAGTTCTTCAAAAATTTCAGTGACATCTATGTTTGATTGTATTGAAGATGGTTGTTCTCACCAACAGAATATAAGTGTAAAAGTGGACCGAAATAGGGGAGCAAGAAGATCTTGATAACCGAATTGTTATTTCTCTAGAAGCTTCTTGTGAATAAAAGCAGAAATAACTTAAGTGTCAACAACAGTTCTGTATATTGTAGAAGAGTTGGGGCTTTCTGTGTCATGAAATATTTTGTCTCCTTTAAATAGCATATTATGCCATGGAAATGAAAGCCTTTGCTCAGCATGTTCATCATGAAAGGTACTTACTTAAAGTGCGTGTGTGAGAGGGACAAACTGTAGGTATTGCAGCCTTTTGAGAGTTGAAATGTACTTTTTTGAAAAGGCTGCTAAACCCTGCTTATAATATAGCTCTGTGTAGCTATTTTTCTTACAAAGTGATCTGTTTGTGTTCTTTTGGTTTGTTTTGGGGTTTTTTTCAATGTTTTGACTAGGAGCTAGTACTATGCTACTGTCTGGACACAGCAAATGAATCTGGTATCTGTGAAGACCATCAGTCTATCCCAAATGAATTCTCGCTTGCATATGGGCCTCACGACTTTTAGGAGTTTGTGTGCCAGAAGTGTGAAATTAGTCAAATATTATAAAAGTCTGAATAATAGGTTTGAGGCTTTTGATTTCACAGCATTCATAAACTGAAACTATGTATAAGATACTCTTCCCTTAAGTGGAGCTCTCTAGCCTTTTATTTCCAAGCCCATGGTTCTGGTTTATTCCTTACTTGTTTGGGGAAGGAATTGGGCATGTTTTCAGCAATTTGCTGTCATTCAGGAATCACTTTGTTTGATCACGTCTTGAGATCCTGCATCTTCAGGACAGTAATCCAGTATCTGCTTCTTATGTTGGCCAACAGTAGAAACTTCAGAAGAAAGTTTATCTGGAAGAGAGGAGGATATTGCCACCCAGGCCCAGGGTATCTGTTATCTCTTACAATAGATCTGAACATGCTTTAAGACAAAACTGTAATTTTTAAAGACCGGGTATTGATAACTTTGCTTTTGGACTGTGACATCTTGGGGTTAAATGTTCCTTTGCATGTCCAGACAATATTTTAATTTAAATTTCCTTGGTCAGTGTGCTCATGAGAGGAAGGCATGCACTTCTCCTAACTTTAGCTCTTGTGAGTTAGGGATGTCTTCTCTTGTATTGCTGTTCTGTTTTTGTCATGTTCCATGATTACTTGTAACCAGGTTGTATTTCAGGTAGTTTCCCATCCATTTCTGAACTTACTTCCTTTCTCAGAGAAGGCTTGTGAAGGTATATGAGCATTAGTGTGCATCGGATTTCAGATGGATTTTTAATTTTTAGTTCTTTAAACACTCATAAGACAAATGTCTGAGTGCTTATTCTAAAAAGTCTAATCTGTTAGTGTGGAAAAATGCAATTAATGCCTTGGAAAGGTGGGATTGGCATCAGCAGTCTGTGTCATTTATGGCCTTGAGGCTGGCAGGTGAGAATGGTATCCATTACAGAAAAAAATTTCAATCTAGAAGAGATGTGATTTATCTTGTCTTTCTTAATAGCCCTTGCCCAGGATTCTTGCTTAAGGTCCAGTTAGTGATTTTCACAACAAGCTCAAAATACAGTCTTCAGCACAACTTCTGGAGTCATATGTCTTGGTTTCAAGCCATGATGATTATTAAATGATCCTGGTTAGAGCTGTTTTCTCTTAGATTGTCCTAGAGAACAGTTAATTAAAACCTTTAGCTTTTTCTCCCCTTGTTTTCTTCTCCCAGTGACTTGTGTTTTGAAAGTTTTTCTAGTGGCTTTGAACTGAATTTGCAGTTTTTTGGCAGGGAGTGCAGAGTGGCTGATTTGGAGCTGTGGAGCAGTGACTGCTTCCTACAGGTGGCTGTGACTTCACACCAAGAGCTTACTTCACAAAAGCCCATCAGTATGGTTGTGTTTGTAGGGGTGGGGTGGGAGTAGTGTTCCTACCTGCAGAATACCAAAAGCATTTAACTGGCTGTAATTTGTAGATAATTTGTATAAAAGTGAAAGTTCATAAGTAGTGCATATTGATTTGTACCTGCAGAAAAGTGTATTTTTTGGGCTGTCCCCTGTGCATTCTGGTGACTGATGTCCTTTCCTTCTTCACAGGGATCATGGGATTACTAAATAAATTCAGACTGACCCTGTGACTGAGGCCTTGCTTTCTAAGTTTGAAGGGCTGTTGGTTCAGTTTTGATGCTTGCAAAGGCTGTTTATTTCTCATAAATTGTTAGATGGAAATGGTTATTTGGCAGTTAATGGCAATTAAGCATCATTCCAGATCCTGGGCTTCAGCAGTCAGGCACCTGAATTTGGTTTTGGAGCCTAGGAAAACAGCAAGTACACATAAAAAAATCTCCTAGTTTCTTTTCTATTCCCTTTTTACTACTTTTTACTTGGCAGTTTGTGTTTTGTCTTCACCTTCTGCAGATCAAACTAGTTTTAGATTTGGTGGCTTTGTAATTCTCTTTACCATAAAACTAGTTAACATAATACTCACGTATTGTAACTAATGCTGTGAGGCATGTAAAGAAAATTTAAAAAAGGAGCTGAGAAAAAACTTTTGGAGATTCTTCTGTCTTGAGTGTCAGACTTTGATACAAGATAATGTGTGCAGAACTTAAAAAAGGTAGTTATATCTGTGCAAGCTCACTTGTCAAACTAGTATCAAACTAATTATACTTTCAAAGCAGTAATTTAACATTGGCCATGTGGCCATGTGGATTTGTGTAATCACAGGTAACATTTATTTAGATGAGGCCTGATGAGGGGTTTCATCCCTATTTTGTAAGGAAGTGTCTGTGCTTTGATTCATAGGAGGAAGATTGCCTGGATCAGGTTATAGTAGAGCGATAAAGTCTGAACCTTGTTTCAGCCTAGTTTCCTCTCAGTTGTAGGCTGATGCTGTATTGATGGCAGGCAGTGTAGATTAAAGAAAAAGTAGATAATGTAGAGGACTTCCAACCTGGGATCGTGTTGTGAAGTGCAGGTAGAAGGCACTGGAGTATTTGCTGCTCTGCTGCTCTTCACTGTTCAAAGCTGTGGCTGTAGTAAACGGTGTTGTGAGCATCAGCCCTATGGGAGGCATGGGGGAGCATCTTCTGCATGCTGAGAAAAAGTTTGTCCATAGTACTTGCCTCTGCCAGATGTCCCGCTGCTCCATCAAGCACAACAGTTCAGGTTTGTGACCGTACTCATGAGGGGTTTGAGGGGAGCAGATTTGGATTGGATTGGCAGGATTTTCCTTTGCCAGACTTTTCTGCCTGGGAAACTCTAGGGCAAAAGAGAGGCTAAAGAGTGGTTTGCCATGGTATGAAGCACTATAGTGACTTCTTAATTTTAGTTCCCTGTTGGATGCCTTAGGCATCTCACGCTTAGAAGAAAAAAAAAACTTACTTGCTACTTGGGGAACAACAAGGTGAGGTTTTAATCTGTAACTGGAGCATGCAGATCACTTCCTGAAATATAAAGTAGTCTTTTTTAAACTTTGAGCTGGTGCTTTGTCTTTCTCGGGAGCAATTGTGAGCTATGTGGCTTGTCCTCTGTGCAGGTCTGCCAGTGTAGGTCGCCTGAATGTGATGGATGCAGATGCGTTTTGTGTAGGTGGGGAGGGAGGGACCATGGAAAAAGGAGGCAGCAGCATGCAGGTAATGAGCCACCAGCCATGACTCACTCCCTGTTTCTGGCTCAAGAGTTTGCCATGAAAGCAGACGTAGTGGGGGGTGCAAGCTGTGGCCTGTACAAAACGTTTCCAGCAGGTAGATTCATGGTTTTGGCCCATGATTTGAGGTTTACATAGTGGGGAAAAAAGTGCAATAGTGAGCTAGCTTGGGGAGTGTGGATTCCTATGTGAACATCAATTATATAATTTGTTTGTTGTGTTAAAACTAATGTGGGTCTCCAGGCTGCTCGGTTAAGTTGATGTTTTTGCAGCATTAAATGATACTTTCTGTTGCTCTCTGGAGTTAGGTGCAGGACGATATAGAGAGAAATATAAGCATTAAACCAGGTTGCAGTAGCCTTACTAGAGAGGAACTAGTTTGTAGCTGGAGGCTCTCAAAAGCAGTGCTGTAGGTGCTGACTGTGTGATAAAGATAGCTGTCAGCTGTATAGAACATTTTTGCTTTTGGAAAAAAGACTAATTGGTTGCTAAAAATTCTTAGGTGTTAATACTTATTTAAATCTAGCCCAAGTCAATGCCTCTCAGCCAGCAGGTCCTGCTAGATATTTTAAGAAATGCGGGGTTGGTACCTTCCTTGGGGAAGGCTGCTTGCTGTTGAATCAGTCCTGTTCTATTAACAAACTTTTTTTTCTAATTTTAGGATACTTGTGAAAAATGGTGGATCGCTTGGCAAACAGTGAGGCAAATACTAGAAGAATAAGTATAGTGGAAAACTGCTTCGGAGCAGCTGGTCAGCCCCTGACTATTCCTGGCCGTGTTCTGATTGGAGAGGGAGTACTAACAAAACTCTGTAGGAAGAAGCCGAAAGCAAGGCAGTTCTTCCTGTTCAACGACATTCTTGTTTATGGCAACATTGTCATCCAGAAGAAGAAATACAATAAACAGCACATAATCCCACTGGAAAATGTCACTATTGATTCCATCCAGGATGAGGGAGACTTACGGAATGGGTGGCTTATCAAGACACCAACAAAGTCTTTCGCGGTTTATGCTGCCACTGCTACAGAGAAATCTGAGTGGATGAACCACATAAATAAGTGTGTTTCTGATTTGCTTTCCAAAAGTGGGAAGACTCCTAGCAATGAACACGCAGCTGTGTGGGTACCGGACTCAGAAGCCACAGTGTGCATGCGCTGCCAGAAAGCCAAGTTTACGCCCGTCAACCGTCGTCACCACTGCCGCAAGTGCGGCTTTGTTGTTTGCGGGCCTTGCTCCGAAAAGAGGTTTCTACTCCCGAGCCAGTCTTCCAAGCCTGTGAGAATCTGCGACTTCTGCTATGATCTTCTTTCCACGGGGGAGATGACTGCTTGTCAGTCCACCAGGTCAGACTCCTACAGCCAGTCACCTAAGTCATCTTTAAATGATGTCTCTGATGATGATGATGATGAAGACAGTAGTGATTAAGGACCAAATTCTTTTTCCATGTGTTGCAAGTTGTGTTTCAAACCATATGGAGCTGCTTTTGGGGAAGTCTGTAGTGAGGTTGCTCAGAAAAATCCTGTTCTAGCCATAAAATATGCCTGAATATCTTCAACTGTGATGTGCCTCAATCTATGAATTCTCTAGACAATAGTTGGGTTTTTTTTTCCTCTGCAGGGATAGACTGGTGCAAATGTTATCAAAATATTTTCCAACTTCATTTACTTGAGTTGTGTCTAGGTTAGCCTTTTGTAGAAGACTGAAGAATGAAATGTACTTTCTTAATTTAACAGCCCATACTTTCTAATGTTTCATATTGATATGTTATTTGGGGTTTTTTCAGATCTAGAGAGGAAAACTGTGAGCATGCATGGGATGGTGAAGTTTTCATTAATCCTGTAGATGATCTTATTTTTCTAGCCATGGTGTATAGTAAGTTGCAATGTCATCTAATGTACAAACCTAAATGTCACAAAACTTGGAAAGTCTTGTTTTGCTGTTACTTATGACTTCCTATGCCAAGCAGTGCCTTGTACCAATTGTGCTGATTCAGGAAGAAGCAAATCTATTTTATGTCTGTATTTGCCTAAATGCTGGTATCTGAGAGATTGTTGGTGCTATTGAAAATAACTGCTGTGTTCAAAGTAGAGCTTTGACAAGGTCATAACTGTACCCCATGGTGGGTGATGGAGACCCAAATGGCATGTCCTTACCTGTGCAGGCAGACCTGAAGACTCTGCAGGTTCCCACAGGCTTCAACAGCATTCTCCTTGCAGAAGTTGTGTTGTGAGTTGGGATCTTGAGATGAGAAGCTTAGGGAGATTCTTTGTGGGGATTTATATACTTTCTTCTCAGAGCAGTTTCTAAGTTTCAAATTTGGCAAATGCATACTGAAATTTTAGTTGGGTGATACAGTATTTGGGTGTGCTAGCCTATATATTTTTGGAAATAATTCCCAAAAAGTCACAAAATTTATTTCTTAAAACACTGCTGAGAGTATTGGGGTTTTTTTCCCCCCAGGAGTTCTATTGGCTTGTTTAAAAATAACCTCGTATTTTGAACAAGAAGCCTGCAAGTATCCTTACAAAACTGGCTTTCCTTTTTACACAGCTGACCTCAGGATAAATGTGAGATGCAAGTTACTTCATTCTAAATGTATACCCAGGACCAAGAAAGATGTATTTAAGGATTATTATGAAATCGTCAGTGCAAAAATGTCTCTATCATAGTGTTAATTTTAATTTCCTGAATACAGAAGTGTCATGTTCCCATGTAAATGCAGAAGTTACACTCGCAAAGACATGTTAAACCTCCAGATACATGTTTCTGTATTTTTATAATGATAACCTCAATTTTGAAGCAAAAAAACCTCTTTGGAATAATTGTATGAATATAGTAGCAACTGACTTTATACAAAAAAAGGTTAAACTTTTGTATCGCTAAATGACAATTTCTGCACTGTTTGCCTTGGTTGGCAAGAACTGGGTTAAATATTTATTGAATAAACAATCAATGCTGCATGTTGCACTAGTCTCCCATTCTGTATGCTGAAAGTGTCAGTTATATTTTTTAATAAAAATTGGCAAAGTACTTCCAGAGCCATATCCCTCCATGAGATTTCTGGTAGCTAAAGATGCACTTGGCATCTACAGAGAGGCACTCTACATTAATACTTTGCAAGACATTGCTTCAGGTGAAAATTGCATCAGTATTTTTACCTTAGACAATTTCTAAAGATAAGGCTTTCTTTCTAAGCACTGAGGAGTATTTGTTCTACTTGGAAATAAATACACAAAGGGAAAAACACTTTCTGATGCAGACTTGGGACCAGGAAGATTGTGTAAAATTTTCAGATTGTATATATTGAAAGACTGGCTGAAATAAGTAGTTGCATATACTTTTTCCTTGAAAAATGAGGGAGTGGTGACCTGCAGCAGGGAAAATGGGCTGTTCTGAGAAGGCACTTTGAGTTAATAGTGCTTACTTTTTGTACCTCTTGGTATTTCTATTTCAGGAGTGGAGACTCGTTAGCTTCAGTTTTTCTATAGAATCAAAGTACAAACCTCCCTCGTACATCCCTTCTAATGACTAACAGTCCTTTTCTTCCTCGTGCAATTGTTCCCTGTTTCTTATGCTGTCAAATATTAACTTGTCTTATTGAAGAGCCCATCTCCTTGTGTACTTTCCCCTTGGTTTCCATATGTTTTGCTTTTCAGCACCTTTTGGTGTGGGAAGAGGGTTGCTGAGCATTAGATCACATCCTGTATTTTGAGAGAATGTACTTGTACCTACTTCATGTATCTTTTTATCTGTGAATGAAACTTGCACTGTGCCACACTGACCCCTGAAGCTGTAACCAAACCAATGCGTGCGTGTGGAATTTTTCATCTGAAATTGTTGTATATGGTCCAAGCTTTTAAAAAAAGTATTTAAAAAAGTGTTTTATGGAAATATTCCTATTCCTCAATGATATTTGTTTAAAACTTTACCAAATGGACTGAACATTGACTTCTCTTGTAGTTAAAACTGTCTGAAAGGGCTCATTTTGTACTTTGTAATCTTGTTCTGTCAAATTATTTTATTTACAAATACATGGTGTAGCTTCAAGCCTGTGTTTAGTTTTCTTCAACTGTCGGCTTTCAAAGAGAGACAAAAGAGGGCAGCTGGTTTTTATATTGCTAAGTAGTTTAGCAGCAGATTTATTCACTGTCAGGAGACACTAATAAACTGGGAGCATAAACCTACAGAAGGAGTTTTAAGACTAATTTTGAAATAAATGTAGTTATGGATTTAGAAGCCACTTCTGCACTTAAGGAATGGTTTAAACGAAGTAGGACCAAGTGCATCGCAAAGTTTGGGTTTTGTTGGACTGGTGTTGGTTTTTGGAACTGAGAGTTCCAGTCACTGGAGGAGGCTGGAGATCCCTGCATTTGGAATGGCCCAGCTCCAGCACTACAGGTCTCTGCTCTTGGTCCTATTGGACCACCCCTCAGAACAAGGCTTCTTGGGGTATCAAACTGGAGAGGAACTTGTTACTTTTCCCGAAATTTCTGCACTCTTAAGGTCTTAAAATAGTGATTACTTATGAGCAGTCTTTGTATTTTGTGTACTTTTTGTTCATGGTGGATTTAACCTGCTCTTTTTTTCCCAAATTTAATGAAATAAAAGCAGCAGCCTGCATGTCTCTTGCAAGGCTTTGCAGTCAGTTTCTGCTTTGTTGAAGATTCTGTATTGGAAAAATAAGTACTTGTTTGCTTTAGCTGAGTTCACATTTTGCACGCTCTTTAGCAGCACTTCATAGTTCTTTTGCTGGAAATGTTAAAGGAAAGGGAAAAGTCTCTTTCTTTGGAAGATTTTAATGGAACACTACTAATTTTAGCTTTTGCACCTAAGCTTCTATTAAGGTAAATTCATCTGTTTTACTTTCAGATTTGATGCAGCTGAATTTGCTGTAGCTGTAGAATAATCTGAGGGTCAAGCACTGCTACTCAGTGGAAACAAAGTTTAACAAAATGGGCGAGTGGATTAATGAGTGCTGCGTTTGCAGTGGGGCTTCTAAGGTCCTGTCTCCAACAGGCAGATTATAAAAATGATATGCAGAAACCATGTATTTTATGTGAGGCTTTCCCCCCCCCGGGGGATATGCATTAGCTAATCTCTTGATGCAAATGAAATGGTGGTTGTCGTAGTTGCTGGTTAATGTATGTGTGGAAGCAGATTATGGAGTGTATTGTGATTTTTGTGTTTTCCTGTAATCCCTGAACTGAGAAGAATGCCTCTTTCTGTTAGCAGATAGGATCAGAAGAGAGTCAGAGTACTGATGTCCCCTCTCTCCCCTCCAATAGCAAATTATTGTAGCAAATATTAGAAAGACTTTTGGCTCTTTTCTTCCTTTAATTTGATGAAATCTAAGCTACTTGTTTGTGCCTGCAGCCGATTTCTTGCCAGTGCTGGCTCCCATGACTCATCGGGTCTGTCCCGGCGCTCTCGCTGGGAAGAATCTCTGCTCTGTTCCCTTGCCATGATGGAGTTGGGAACTGCTTGGGAGCGCAGCACAGTGACCATGAGTCTGTACAGTGATCGACAGCTCTGTTGTACTGCACGGACCTGGGTATTTTCTTAAACTCGTTCATGAGTAAGAAATTTGAACTTCAGTCTTTGGAATAGAGATTAATTGCTATGTAAATATTTAATTGTCTGTGAAATACATGTGCCCAGAGCAAAAATCAAAATGCTTCAACTGCACTTGGACACATTTAGGATAAAAACTAACAGAATAAATCACTTGAGCTGACAGTGAAATACTATTTTATGGAGCAGAAGGCATTTCATGGTCACTCAGTGCATCTAACTGGTTTAGCCTGCCTTAAGTGGACAAATTTGTCCATTGAGATGAAATTTTACATTTATGAAACTAGCAGTTACTTGTATGGAGTATTTTTAAGAACTCTATCTCAAGTTAATTTATGCAAGCATAGAAAGCTATCATATAGCAGCAGCAGCAAAGGCCAAGGTCATGCCAAGAGGCCTGATTGCACTCACAGCCTCCCCCACTGCCTCATTCAGGATCATTCTCAGTTACACAGAGGGTAACTGGATTAAATGTAAGAACTTCTCTAAAAGAAACCTCCTTTACAAATCCTTTTAGACAAGATGATACCCCCAGACTAAATAAGTGTTCAGGCAGAAAGCAAGAGCAGATTTTATTCAGATGTTCTGAGGCATAAGGCTCTTGAGTTCAAGGGCTTAAATCTTTCAACAGTCAGACCTTCAAGAGCATCTGTTGACCTTTCTTAGGTAGTCTTTTTTGCTGATGAAAAGTAGATGTGGTCAGCTCTATTACAGGTGTGAGTGTCTCGCTGCTGATTCATTTTAGCATCTGGCTGCCAGACTTAGTATTTAGATTTTTCTGTTTAAAAGCTGTTGCCTTTATGGAAATTTAATCATAGGCTCCATTGTGATAAGAGTTAGGGCTTGCTGGCTATTTTATTTATAGAGCCTGGTGCTGCTGTTGAGCACTTCTAACCTTGGGGCTTGTATCAGGTTTGCATAACATCAGCAGTCTCTGAGAAAGGTGTCCAGCAGCAAAGGAAGGGAATGTGCTTGGTCTGTTTGAAATAGCAGTCAGTTCCTTCTGGTACCTGTTTGCCCCCTTCCAGGCTTGTGCCATCTCCAATGACAACTCCAAAAGGAATTGGGATATCTGCTTCTATCTGCGTATATATATAGGTAATTTCCTTCCTTCCCCACCTGGCTTGCTGCATACTTCCTTTATCAAGGTATTACAGAGGGCCTATCCTGCTTCTCCAGTGTGACTGGGATGATGTGAGCACTCCTCTGATGTTAGGGGAGGTTGTGGGATATGTACACTGTGCTGGCAATGAGGAAGACAACAGAGCTAAGTGCTACACTGAGAAAACAAACATTGTAAGGAAAGACCTGGCCTCTCAAGCCTACTGAGAGCTTGCAAAGTGCTGTGGTGCTTACTGCCAGATGCAGAAGGAAAGGCAGCCAGCTTCAGTGGGAACGGGCTTTGGAGGGCCTGTAGTCTGGAAGCTAAAGTTACTACTAAAAGTAAAAAAAAGTCTGTAACAGGTCTGTGAAAATATTACTCATGTGCATCTGACCTGACAGTTATATATAATAACTTGACTTTTTGAATAGATGGGCTTAAAGGTTGGAAGGATGAACCTAGCTTTTAAGCAAGAGAATTGTGCAATGTTCTTAACAGCATTGAAACAGTAGTGTATGAAAGGAGGAGCACATGAAAAAGTCTATTTTGAATATTATTCTCTTTGGCTTTTAGTGATGCATGTAGTTTGTCTCATGTGAGAAAAATTGAAGGAAAGTTACATTCTGTTGGGGTACTTCCTAGTTCACGTGATATAAGGGTTTGTTACTTCCCTGGATGAAAGTTAAATGTGGCAAGTCCAAGAAAACCTCATCTTTCTGTGAATAAACTCATCTACCTGACTTGTTGCAGGAAATATTTAATGCAGTTCAGATGAGCTCAGTGCAGTTCTGCTCATTCCTAAAACAAAGCAGTCTCCAAGTGCTGCATACCAGTGACTTCAGGTTTACAGGTGATGACAGCAGGTCTTGAGCACCACATGAGTACAGTGTTAACATGGATCCTCCTTGTCACCCTTTTCCAAGGGACAGGAACAATTTGGGAAGGAACAAATTATTGGTGTTGCTGATCAGCATGTAGAGATTAATGCTGGAAGTTCAGTGTGTGATCCTTAGTGGCTGCAAATGCCTCAGGCTCCTTTTATGTAGCTTTGGAGACAAGTAACTTCCATGCTGTCCCAAAACCACACATAGGAAAGGAACATGTCTTGTCTGAAGTGCCCTGTGCCTGCCTGCCCTGGAAGGGCGTGCCCAGCACTGCTGAGTGCTCCACAGCAACTCTACAAAAATGCTGTGAACCCTGGTGCCCAGCTGTGCCCCTGCAGGCCTCACCTGACCGGCTGGGTAACCAGAGCTGGTTAGGGGGTGTGGGGAGGATCACCCCAGGGTGCAGATGGGTTTGGTAAAATTTGCAGTTGGTAGTAGAGTGAGTGCAGAGGCTGCAATCTGCTTATAGCACAAGCATCAGCATGTCTTATGCCTGTCGCTTGGCTTCATTGGGTAGGTGAGGCTCAGCAATGAATACCTGGCACTGGAGCTGCTGGCGGAGAAGCTTTATCTGCAGTTTCTGTTTTGGATCTGGTGTTCTTTGTTGGTGCCCGTGTTAAGAGGCTGTTTTGGTTGTCAGAAGAGTGTCAGGCATGCAGGCGGTTGTCCTGCTTGTGCAAGCATCAGTGCTGGTGTACAGGTGATGAATGCCTGAGGTCAGCTTCTGCCCCTGCCACATTTCTGGCTGCTGCTGCTCACCACAGCATGCAGTGGCAACCTAAGTGGGGTTAAAAGGGAGCTTGTTGGTCCACAGAATAAATACAACTCAATTGCTGGCAGGAGTAAGGAACCAACAGGGCCATGCAAGGTCCCTTCTGCTCCTCTGTCCTGTGTGGTGTCAGACCAGTGACATGAGGCCAGGACTGACCTGACTTCTTGGCTGAAGAAAAATCTGTTACCTATTCTTTTGGTCTTCTTGTACATGTGTAAACTGGCAGGAGAAGGAATACTGTGTCTATCTGCAGCTTCCTATGTGAAGTCATGGGATGGCTGAGGCTGGTAGGACCTCTGGAGGTCATCTGAACCAACCCCCTGCTCAAGCAGGGCCAACTAGAGCTGGTTGCCCAGGAACTTGTTCAAGTGGCTTTTAAATATCCCCAAGGATGGAGATTACACCATCTCTCTGGGCAACATATTCCAGTGCTAACTCGCCCGCACAGTGAATAAATGTTCCTGACATTCAGAGGGAACCTCCTGTGTTTAAGGGTGTGCCCATTGCCTCTGGTCCTGTCACTGGGCACCACTGGAAAGAGCCTGGCTCCCTCCTAATTGGACTCTTCCTTCAGGTATTTATACACATTGATAAGGTTCTCCTTGACCTTTTCCAGCTCACTCAGCCTTTCTTCATAGGAGAGATGCTTCACTCCCTTAATGATCCTTGTGGCCCTTCATTGGATTCTCTCTAGTCTGTCCATGTCTCTTTTCTACTAGAGAGCCCACAGCTGGATGCAGGACTGGATTCTGGTGTGGCCTCACTAGTGTCAGGTAGAGGGGAAGAATCACCTCCCCCCATTTGCTGGCAATTTTTCCCCTCATGCAGCTGAAGATACTGTTTGCTGCCTTTGATGAAAGGGCATATTTTGCCTCATATAAATTGGATCATAAAGTGCTGGGCACATGTATAAACTTCAGATAACTTGATTTTTTATTTCAGTTTTGCTGGTCCCACCGGTGTAGTTGTGTTCCTTCTCCCTCCCCCTAGCTAAAGTTATATCTTTATTGGTTTTGAAAGAGGAAGGAAGAGATTTTAAAAGTTGCTGGTATTTTCTTTATTTGTAGCCATGTTTTTCACACTAGGATGTTTACCTTGTTGCCATCCCTTTGCTCTGCCATGCATTCTCACCCATACCGTGTTTATTTCTAGGTTGGAGAACTATTACCCAACCTCTTAAATACTTCTCTGTTTTCTAGCAGAAGAGCTGACACTGTTCTGATTTGGCCTTGCCAACATGGTGTGAGGATTTGATTTGCTCCAGCCAGGAGTTCCCATGCCAAAAAACCTTGGCTATGTTTGGGATGGTTACATCCCAGATGACGCATGGCCGCTGCCACACCTGTGGGCCTGCCTGTGACTAAAATAGCATCTCTGTGGGTGTTGGTTCCATGACAGCCTGTGGTAGTGGGAAGAGGACTTCCCTCACCTCAGCTTGTTTTTCCTCAATGCCCAAAGCAGTTTAGTGCAGGCAGAGGTGTGGTAGCTGCTGCACTTTCAGCCATCCAGAAGGTGAGGAGAGGATGTGGTGCTCAGAACATGAAACCACCAAGCAAGGTGGGATGGGCATTTGCCTCGGCGTTAAACACTCGTGTCTGCCCTGGAGAAGAAGCATGTCCTGGTGCGGGCGTCACCTGGCTTGCAGGCAGGAAGGCTGGGGAGCAGGGACAGGGAGCTGGGAAAGCAGGGAGCAGTGCTTCTCCGCCTCTGCGAGGCAACACCCCGGCTCTTACAGAAACAGCCCTGCATCCCTGCTGAGATAAGGGCTCCTTTGTTGCTTCACTTTGTAGGAATTGCCTAAACCTGCCTTCTCTAGCAAGTTTGGAAGAAAAAAGGGCAGATAAAGGAGAAGAGGAATATGAGTCACAGAGAAACAACTGGTTCAGGGCAATTCGAGAGAAGCTATGGGCAGGGTTTGGAGAATGCTGTGCTGTTTCCCTCTTGACTCCCTTTCTCTGCTGTGTGCAGTATTTTCTTCTCTTCGATCAGAGATTTGGTAATCAAGCCTGACCTCACATTTTCCACAGAAGCAGCATTCCCAGCTGTCTCAGGGGGAGGGAGGACAGTGCTGGGGGTCTGGGTGGAAATCTCTCTCACCCACAGCATGCTTGTGCACTGGGAGCACCCTCAACACTGCTGTGACTCCAGGAAGGTTGCACCAGACTCCTCTTTGCCCCAGTCCTTCCCTGTACAAAGTGCATGACCCATACAATGGTGCTACCTGGACATTAAGAGCTGCATTTTGTGGGTATTGGGATGGGGGAGGAGTCAGTGGGTACCTGTTAGTGGCCAAGCAACCAGGGCTGTCTCTATACATGAAGTTAAAGCAGAATTACAGGGAAGTTTTTCATGTAAGGGCAGGAGGGGAGCTGAACCAAGGTTAAATAATAAAGTAATGCTGCAGATTGGATTTTCCTTTTACAATTTTTGTATCTGCTTGTGCTGGGAATTGCAGAGGCCATGGTGGGAAGGAGAGTTTCTGAAGCTGTGCCTGCTTTGCGGCTAGTGGCTGCCAGGGCTTTTTTAGCAGGTGGATGTAAGGGTGCAGCTTCTGCTCTGCAAAGCTCTGACTGGACTGAATCCCTACTGCGTCAGAGCCTGCCTGTCTCCAGACGGCATCTGCCTGGCTCAGCCGCCTGCTCGGCCGTGGCTGTCACCAGGTCGAGCATGGGCCATTCCCAGTAATGTGACTGGGGTTCAGTGGAGCTTAGTTCACAGTGCAGTGTGCGAGGCAGCCTTCAAGGAAGCTATTCAGGGCCTTCAGAAAGCTTTCCCCAAATCTCTAAGTCCCCTGCTCTGCAGAGATTCATTCATCTATCAAAGACGCCATTGATCTCCCTTTCCCCTTGCACACGCTGCAGTTCCCTGTGTCTTTGTCCAGCACTGTCAATAACTTGAGTTGCGCTTGGTAGATTTCCAGTGCAGCTTGATTTCAGAGCAAGGTGGGGTAGTGGGTGCTACAAGAGCTGCTCTGGTCAGCCTCTGTGAAGCAGGAGCTCCTTGGCGATGGCACTGTGGCTGTTTTCTGTCCTTTCCTGTGCTGAGGTAGGGACTGCGCAGAGCTTCTGCTTTGATGCACTCCATGGAGGGGAGGACATGAAACTTCTTATAACTGTGAGGGAGGGCAACTCTTCCAATCCAGGGAACAACCCCAGATAAGGGAACACTTGAATCTGATATGAAGATGGAGGCTTCTTCCCCAAGAGGTTCACAGTGGAGCACCTGTGAATGAAAATTGGCTGCTCTTTTCCCCCTCCCTAGGGTGCTCTGGTGGGAAGCAGGAAAGGTATGGAGGGGAAGGGAAAAGAAGCCAGTTTCTGCTGTTTGCCTATAAACTCAGGACAAAGAGGAAAACTTTAGTTTTTAGGTGTTGCCAGTTGTTTCTGCTACACAATTCTTAGTGCAAGTAACAATCAAAGCCCTTTTAGAGAACTGTTATCCTTGTGAGTCCAACAGCAAACTAATGTGAACATGGATGCCCAATTCACTGGAAATCTTGGATGTCTTCTACAACTTTAATAATTCTATGAAACTCATGAATCTGAGCTTCCACCTGATAAAATGAAGTGACTGTCAGTTGTTATCTGTCCCTTGAGGAAGGGGTTCAGTGACCTGGTGGTACCAGGGGAGGTGCCAAGCTGTTAGTGAGACCTGGTTGTGGGCTATGCTACTCCACCAGAGTGCAGTCACTGTGGTCACTAACACTTGGTGGTCAGCCAAGCCCGCACTTAGGCAGCATGGGTTTTTTCCTCTGACTCCTAAGTTTCAACTCTTCACAGATGAGAAGCTTTCAGATGTCATTAGTGTTTTGAATCTGCTGCTTGCAACAAAGGACTTCTCCACACAGAGCAGCACTGCTCAGCCCCAAACACGTGCCATTCACAGGTGTGGGCTTCTCACTCTTCAAAGTAACATTTCTGTACCTGGAGTAAAGTCAAGTAACTTTCCAGCAGTCCCAAAGCACTTTTCAGAGTGTGCTGGATATAATTTTGCTCAGGATGGGGACATCAATGAAGTTATGATTTGCTGAATGCCAGGCTGAGGTTGGACACAAACCTTTTCTGCTGTTTTGCATGTAGATGTTTTACCTGATGGGCTGTGTCCCTCCTTCGGTGAAATGATGCCAGGATTGGACAAAGAAGACTTTTCCTCCCCTTACCAAGAGCCACTGTCTTGCCCTGCAGAAGGGGCTCCCAGCAAACCCATGGTGGTTTGCAGAAACAGTTGGACATTGGCTTCTGGCTGGTCCTCACGGTGACATCCTACCCTAGGGCTGGCACTCACTTGTGCAAAATTCACAACCTTTGCAGGATCCACAACCAGGAAAGAAGATGTATCTCATATTCCTTCTTTCCTCCCTCTGTTTTAAGCCTGGCTTTTCAGCCATGTCTCTCTAGATATTTTCTTTAGTCTGAGTCTGTATGAATGAGGCCCTTCCGCTTGGTGGGGAAGGACAGGAGATGGCATCCACCTCCTCTCCTGGCCAGAGGCAGCTCAGGCAGCCTGTGCTGCCATGACAATGAGCTGGGCTGAAGGGCAGAACTAAAGAGCAAGTGCAGAAGAGGAGCCAGACTTCAGTAGGCATCTGGCTCTTTCCCATCACATTACCATGGTACGCAGTGGCGCAGCTGCCTCGCCTGTTTTTTGTAAAGTACAAAACTGGTAGCTGCTTATTTATCTCATGAGCTGAGGGAATTGCTAAGAGAGCAATCTTTCCCCCTGCAGGCTGCATGCATAGGTTTTTGCTTTTAGCAAGGAAAGAAGAAAGATTTAAGGATATTTGATCAGCAATCTAGCTCTGAGTTGGCTGAATGTTTACTTTATTGTACATACAGTTAGTTATTGAGAATCTTATCATGGAAGCATATCAGACAGGAGGCTCATGATTCAAACCCAGGAGGCACCCAGACATGGAGAACGTTACAGAGAGACTGTGCCACATGCAGAGAAACCTGCTTATTGCCATAAGCTCACCTACGCCAGGCTTTCTGTGGTGCAAAGGGCAGATCATGATGCAGGGTCACAGTGTCCTCCTTCTAATTTTCTTTTTTTTCCTTCCTTATTATATTATGTTAAAATATGGTAGGCAGATTCAAAACCTGTCTAAGCATGGGCACGTGTAAGAGAGAAAGAAGCTTTCCTCAGAAGACCTGGCTAAAGTCATACTTCTGCAACAAGAACTGGGTAAGAAACCAAGAATGAGCAGAGCTCTTGGAGAAGGCAAGAATTTGGCTGGAAGCTATGCATGGGGAGACCCCCAGCAGCACAGTGCATTCATTTTTGGGTACCAATACAGTGCCATTTTCCTGACACAGGGCAGGGCTGGGTGCCTGTCTGGAGGTGGGCAGGATGGTTCTGTATTTACCTAGGGTGAGGGCAGTCCGCTGCTTCAGCAGTGCCTCCTAAAATGCAGTGGGGAGTGAAAGATGTGATTGGTTATTAATGTTCTTCTCAACTAGATTCTGCCCCTCTCATGTTTTGCTGTCATTTCTTTTGGGCTGATAACACTACACAGCATTTCTCTTCAGCAGAGAAGTCAGGGTGGTTAATTTGCTCCAGCAGTCCACAGAAGAGGAACCCTTTTGCTGGCTATTAGAATGGCAGCCAGTTGCAGAGGGCCATGAAAAACGTGCTGCTGGCTCTTGATGTATTTGGTGTTTTACTAAAGCTCCACCTCCCCAGAGTAATATGAAGTACATCAAAATGTCAGGTTTCATTATGCAGTTAGTGGTTTGGGAGGAAAACTGAAACACAACCCTAAAGGCTCCCAATCTGAAGGAAAAGCCAGGTGCATTATATGCAAATTCTTGCTTTTTAAGCACTGAATTTTGACCTTTACACTCTTGAGAGCTGGCAAGTCTGTGTAAAGTGCTACGCTGCTCCTGCTTTTTATCTTTTATTTGGCAGCTTTGGTGTAGTTCCTGGTTAAGCCAATGTGTAGCTTAATGGTTTAGGGCTTTGATGAGCTTTGAGCCAAAGCCTGATCCCTCTGCCTTGAGTGCATCTCCACTCTCTACCCCTTGGATCTCCCTGGACCAATTGCTCACCCTTGGCCTCCATGGCAAATAGTATAATGGCCTAGACGTACAAGCTCTTTAAGCAAGGCAGCCCCCTCTTCTTAATAATTTATGAGGCTCTTTCATTGCCAAAGCTCTGTCAGCAAAGAGCTGGGGCTAGCCTGGGCAAACCCAGCCTCTCCCTTCCAGGTGGCTGCTGGTGGGGTGATTACTGCTGGAGGCACTGCCTGGGCCCTGGACACCACGGGTCAGGTCTTAATATGGCCTTGACTGGGATCCCAAAACCCAAATCTCTTTCTTTTCTTGTTAGCTGTTAGCTATTATTAACTGATGGGTTTAGCAGAAGCTTAGCATCTTTAGCCACAAGGAGGTACTTGGCAAGCTCTTTTGCATTCCCTAAGGGCATGTACCCTCCCTTCGTGCCCTCACTGAGATAAACACTCTCAAATTAGAGAGACTTATTGACAAACAAATTCCCTTCCTGTTCCTGTAAGCAGTTTCCACTCGGTCACTGGAGAAGTGTGTTCCCTTAAAGGATTTGGGTGTGCTGACAAAAGCGGGATGGAAATCTTGGTCCTGTCTTTGTCTCCCAGCCTTGCCATTTCTCTGGCTAATAAGGCAAGCCCCCTCCTCCGACATCCTGGCATGAGTCAGCAGAGCCCACACAGCCTTCATAAGCCAGGTTTAAATTAATTCGTGCCTTGCGGAGAGGGGGAAAGCACAGAGCTCAGCTGTCAGTGTTCTCTGACCTGGGGACCCTGCCAACCTCTTGCAGCCCTTTTTCCTCAGATTCCCTTTTTGAAACCGACTGCTGGGTCTGGGTTGGAGCCCTGTGTGTTGCTGGGCCAGTCCCTGCTGCAGGTCTGGCCTCATGGGAACCCCAGAAGCATGGGGTGCCTGTGTGAGGCAGAAGAGCTGTAAGCATGATCCATAAGCAAGGTCATGGTATAATTTGGCTTCCTGAGCCTGCACTGTGTTTTAGGGCAAGGCCTATGAACACATCCCTGGGCTTCAGGCGCTGTATAATGCACCTGAGCTGTTCAGTAGATGTTTGCTCCGTCTGGTTTTCCCTTGAGGAAACAAAAGGACTGTTTGTGGTGATTAGGGTTGAGTCATAACCAGCCTGGCCTGTTTGTAAATTGTCATGTCTCTAACCAGAAGCCTGTGCCAAGAGAAGCAGATGCTCATGGCTGCTGTGCTGTGAAGGTGGCTGGAACTCTAGGACACCTGGTAGGGCAGCAATAAACCACTGTTTATTAGCTGTTGGGAGAACAGGTTCTCCCATCTGAATCTTGGCCAGATTACAAGCAGCATGATGAATTAGTACCAGTTAATGTGCTCATCACAACTACTTTAAGGAAAATTACTAGGAATCACAAATGCACTGTTCATTTAAATATTATTAATTTATTTTACCTTGCTGCAAGTGGGCAGGCAGGAAGGAGTGCAGGGAGTAAACAGTGATTAGCTCTAATTGGCAAGGCTCCATGGCTTCATGGAGCTCACGTTCAGCCAAAACTACAAATGCAAGGGATGCCCTGGATGTCAGGGAATGTCCTGTGGTCTCAGCACGAAGGAAGTGGCAATTTTAAATATCACAGCCGTCAGGCCAGGCATGTGTGACACAGGGGCTGAGAGCTGGAACTGCCCGGGCAGTTGCACGGTGCCACAGGGCCAGCCCACTCCACCCTTCTCTAAGCACTTTGGGGTGAGAGCTCCCCTTTAATGAGGGAAATAAAATCCCCCATCTTGGTCTGTATGGATGCTCAGGCCTGTCTGGGCTGAACTCACTTTGGACGTATGTCAAAGGCTCATCTAATTTTATCTTTGTTTCCAACTATGCGGACATTCCTCCCCAATATTAGCCCTTCCAAGTCATATTAGCACAACAAAAATCAATTCTGTGGCCCTCAAAGGGCTGCTCACCCATAGCAGCACTGCTCTACAGGCACTTTGCAGAACTTCTGAGAAGGCCAAAGTGGCTCTTTTAATCTTTGCACTGGCAATGCCCACACCAGCAAAGGCACGAACCTTGTAGAAGTGTTGGGGCAGTGCAGGGCATGGGGTGAGTAACTCACTGGTGGGGATGAATGGCAGGTCCTGCAAGCTGAGAGGAATGCCCCTGGTTCACCTGGTCTTTACTTACCTAGAAAATGGGAATCTAAATGCAGCACCTCACATTCCTCTTACACCTAACACCACCCTGCCACATGCCTGTGGCTCAAGCAAAACACTACAGAAGCTGAGGCCATAAGAGACCTCAGAAGGGTTTGAGGCTGAAGTCACAGAAATGATGCCTTTTGAAAGTCTTCCTGAGAGAAGAAAACCAAAGAAATGCTAATTTTTTCTTTTGCTACAGCCATTTCCCTGATGAATAAAGTAAGTGCTTATGTCTCTGAGCAGAGCAGCCAAAATGTCAAGGACTGGCACAATCAGTACTCGTGGGGCTAAACCTGCCTCAAAACCACTCTAAAGCACATAGATTTGGGTAAAGATGTGGATCCTCCTTCTGCGGGGTGCACAGGGGGAAGCTGCCAAGCTGGGAGCATCCACAGAGGCACAGGAATGACATCTGGAACTCTGGGATATGAAAATAGGCTGGGAATGTGGAGATGTTTGCTCAGGTGTCTCCTGCTAAACTTGCTGCTCTGAAAGAGGCATTGATGAGCATCCCCAACCAGAAGTGGGGTCTGATCCAGCCCAGCAGGTGGTTTTCCCCAGTTCCATGACACCTCATCCGCAGTGGATTTTGGTCCCACAAGCAGACAGCATCTATCAGAGAAGGGCACTTCAGGCCCCACAGTGTCATTTTACACCCCCTGCCTGGTTGTGAATGCTCTGTGGAACTGGAGGGTGGTTTTTCAGGAGGCTGATGTCTCAGAACACAGCTTTGTTTTTGAATAAAATAAAATAAAATAAAGGCCAAAAAAAAAAAAAAAAGGTTTTTCACCCAGAAGGATATTGAGCACTGGAACAGGTTCCCCAGAGAAGTGGTCACAGCACCAAGCCTGACAGAGTTTAAGAAGGGTTTGGACAATGCTCTCAGGCACTTGGTGTGATTCTTGGGGTGTCTTGTGCAGGGCCAGGAGCTGGACTCAATGATCCTTGTGGGTCCCTTCCAACTCAGAATATTCTATGATGTATGATCTCTGATTCTATGATTCATAGCTTCTCAGGGTTTTTGGCTTTTCTCATTTCTGCAATAACCAAGCTTTTCTTCTGCAAGCTGAGTATTCCTAGTGGGAATCAGAAATAGCTCAAACCTGTCCATAATTCATCTAGCATGTTTGTAAAGTTGCTATTTCCAAAGTTGCTGCAGTGTCCACATCTAAGCAAACAGTGGTGGGCAGAACATTCCATGGGCCATGCATCCTGCTGTGCCCAAGCACACTTAAGCTTTTCTTCCCTGCTATATGCTGCCTCCTCAAGCTTCTTCACCAGTTAAATTCAATCTCCCATTGAGTACTCGCCTCTAGTCATGCCTTGTGCTCCTCAGTGTCACCTTTCCTCATTGCAGCATCTCTTGATTCCTCCCACCAAGTCCTGTGGTTGAAATGGGAGTGGCAGTGACACCACAACTCCTGACAGATTATTTCTGTGTCAAATAAGCAGCCCCTCATGTGACTTAATGCCAGTCTGCTCTGACAGCAAGAGAAAGGCTTGTGAGCTTCAGGCACTCTCACTGTCCAGAGGAAACACCTGAACACTGATATCTGCTATTATAGAGGTGATCCTCTTTCATTTAAGTGAATGATGCTTTAAATTAATGTAAAAGAGCTGCAGGAACAGCTGAGCTCCTCGCTCCAGGTTCTATGTTTTATGAGATAGCTAAATACTGGTATGGTAAAAGGATATATACATACACAAACATTTCAAAGTTTCTCTTTCTTTATAGATTTTTCTCTCTATATTTCCCATATTCTTTAGCTACATTTAAGCATTGATTAAGCTATAATTGTTGTTTCTAGGAGTGATGCTTGTTAAACATATTGTTGGATCACTAATTTACAAGCAGGTAAAGACAATGAAAGTGTACCTGATTATTTATGCTACTTTCTTACTTCTGCAAAAACAGTTCCTTAAAAAAAATAAAACTGAAAAAGCGGTGAGTGTAAAGGGAATGAATGGACATTTCAGTGGGCAGAAGTTATCTATAATTATAGAAGTTATCTACAAGAAATCTGTTTACATTCAAAGGTTAAACACTTTAAGGAGAGCAGCTCTGTTGGGAATGGTTCTGCCAGTCTGGAATATGATCAGATACTGTGGTTACTGTAATATAAAAATGTGGTTTAAAGGATGAAAAGGGGTGACCCTTTGTCCTTCCCACCATGTGTCACTACCCCAGAATTTGCTTCTGAGGGGATCTGAAGTGTGCACTTCCATAATGTAATAATAATTCTATAAAATAATCAGTGTATTTTAATGTGGATGCAGATTTTAAACCCTTTAGCCTCAATGCTTTGTATTTTAGCTGTGGGAACTACTGAACTAGAAATCACGCAGGCAAAATTTTTCCTGAGGATCTAGCTCAGTTCAACTCCCACCTGCCAGCAAGGCTGAGGATTCTCTGTAAAGCCAAACCACAGCCATGTGGGGACATCCCCATGTGTAGGACCACATCTGTTGGCAGGTGACAGTGGGAAGGGCAGTGCCATGGGTGCAGTGTGTGTGCCTTGTGTGTGCTGGGGGTTGGTCACCCAGGTTTGCAGCTGGACAGCGATGCTCTGGAAATCACAGGAGACCTGCTGGGTTTCGCAGAAGTGAGGTAGTGAGAAGCTGTGATTTTTTTTATTTTTAAAGCACCTGGCATGGGGAAAATAAGTGGCAGGATGGGATCCAACTTTGCAGCTACACCCCTGAGCGCCCTGCCATAGCACCTCTGCTCTGCTGCAGGACAGCCAGTCAGGTCACTCCAAAGGCATTGTTGTCTGAGGGAGAGGTGGGTTTCATCCCCAGGCTTTAGCTAGATGCTTATTTAGCATATTTAGGTTTTTTTAGCCTTTAAAATTTGTCATTTACCCAGACACTTTCCAGTGCTTATCCAAGAGGAATTCAAACCTGTTTGCCAAACTGCTTTTCTCAGCTGTTTTTTGTGACCTGTATGAAGGTGGAGGAAGCACACACTGAAAACCACTGGAACAAGCAATGGTGGAGGCAGGTATGAATGACACTTGGTTAAAATGCAAGTGCACAGTGTTTTGCAAAAGCTTTAATTAGTTTAATTGTCTCTGTTGAATTAATGCAATCCTACATTTAGATAAGCTCCTGAAGTATGGCTCTTAAACCAGTTTTCTTAGGAGAGTATCAGTGTCTCGCTGACTGTTCTTCTTTCTGGCTTTCTAACTCTAGACAGTGCTGAAATGGATGATGCAAAATCATCTCAGCTGGTTTGATGTAACCACCACAGTCTAAACCAAGCGAAGGCACTGTCACTTTTTCCCTAGCACATGTTAAACCAGTCTTAGTGAGAAGTTGTCCTAGAGCCAGCTTGCCTTGCCTAGTTACAGCATGTTTTAGTGCTCAGACATGTGATCTGATTAGGGGAACACATCAGCCAAACATCTTCATGTTGCCTTTAATCAGTGGCAAAGGAAGATTTTTTCTAGTGTGCAATTTGACTCAGATCTTATTCTGTTGTGATTCTGGGAGCTAGTTTTGAGAGAAGAAGCCCCCAGAAGCGAGCAGTGGTGATGGCTAAGGTAATGTGTATGTGCCAACCCTGCTCATCCCATCAAGATGTTGTAAGTGTGAAAATCACTGCAGAAAAACCCATGGAGCTGCATTAATGTCAGCAGCAGGGGAAAGCTGGCAGTGCAGTAAAGGAAAAAGAGTGAGCCAACTCTTGGGAGCCTCAAAATCCTCATCTGGTGAGCAAGACTTTTGAGTATCATTCCTCTCCTAACTTGAGACTATAAAACACACAGGGACCAGTCTTCTCTTCACTGAAGGCTAATACTATTCTGGTGGGCTTCCCCTGCAGAAAACCTATCTAGTGTGTTATCATGGAGATGGGAGGGTTAAGGTAGTCCTGTGTGCCATATATCAGGCAGCTCTGCAAGGGCAAAGTGCGTTACAGGCCCTATGCAGGCAGCAGCATTTTAAAATCCATTCTCAGGTTGTGAAGCACATAGAGAGGTTTGTTCTTTTGAGGTATCTCTCAAACTGAAACAAAACCAGTGGATTTAGTTCAAACAAATGGCATTTGTGTATGTGCTATTGCCTAAATTCAGATTCAAGATCCCTCAAGGAAAACCTGGAATAATCCAGTTGAAGAGCTCTGTATTTAAGGTGGAGCCTCCTGCTGGTGTGTGGCCTTGCCCATGCTCTCTTAGGAAGAATGCCTCCAGCGGGATGAACCAGCTGTGGCAGGCATGGCCCTGGTCTACATGGCCTGAGCCCAGCTGAAGATCAGGCTCTACGTGACTTGGGAGCACACCACACTTTTTCCATGGCACGGCAGCAAGTGCCACGTGCTGCGTTTTGAAGAGCAAGTTGAAAGGATCACGTCAACAAGTGGCCTTGCATGGGGAGCATTCCCTTGCCGTGATGTGGAGGGATTTAGGTACATAACTCCTGACGCAGCTGTGTAATAGACACAATAAACTGGTTTTGCATCAGTCCCTAATACTTCATCCATCTGCCTTTCCTGGGAAGCAATGCTCGGCTCTGTGGAGAGCCACTGCAACCTGTGGGGTGAGCAGGCCCAGACTGGAGCTGTGCCCTCCAAGCACTGGGTGCAGATGTGGTGGAGAGTGGATGCTGAACCCCTTCTTGAATCTCTTCGTCCACAGCCACAAGAGCCAGTTTGGTCCTTTTAAAGAAAACTGCTGCGCTCCTCAGTGGGAATTTCTGTATTTAAATTACTGTCTTGCAATTTCTCTAATCCTTCTGTCAAGGCCTCAGAGGTGACCAGGGGTGTGCTTGATCCCTACCCAGCCACCCAGTCGTTTCATCCTTTAATTCAGGTTAATGCTCCAAAGAAGTACTGTATTTATCCCCATTACACAACCACAGTCTGGAAGCATTTCAGGGCTGGCATACCTTATTTTCGCATCAACTCCTCTTAAAACTATTAAGTTCTTGATGCTGTTCGCATCATGTTGATTTATTTTATGAATCAAAGGAAGATAATTTCTCAAGGCTGCAAGATGTAAAAATCTGTGTCATAAGGCTGTGGCCGTAGCTTATTCTAACTGTTATGTTTATCTTTTTTTGCTTTCCTCACTAAGAGGTGAACTTTTTTTTTAATGACTAGCACTTTATGGAGAGATTTTAAAAAGTAAGCAATGCATGTGAGTACTCATTGTCTGAACTCCCCAAACCTCTAAAGAAGTGCAGCTGGCCTCCATCTCATCTTCCCTTGCTCTCTGGCTGCTGACAAGCCTTCCTCAAGCACAGTGCACTTGTGGCTTGACACACTCCTTCTTTCATGGTAGAGCCCCAAATCCCTACTAGCAGTGTGGGATTTGAGAGAGGAGGAGGTGTGGAAGGACCTTCTTCTCACAGGCAGCATCTTCCATCTCCTTCCCCTTTCAAACTCACTGCTGCTCTTTTTGGCAGCAACCACCAAGGAGCTCCTGCTGGGAGCCCCTTTCTTTGCATTTAAGGTGCATGGAAGAGAAATGGAGCCCTGTAGTTGGCAGGGTGGGTTGGTGCCATATATTAAAACTTCCTAGAGTATAATTAGCAGAGCACGGGGAACTCCTCAGGTGTGCCTTTCCAGTGAGCAGGCTCCTCAGTGCTCACTCACACCTACCTGGATAGCAGTAACTTAATGTGATGATGTTTGTCCACAAATATGCTAATGATCTCTAGTTTGCATACAAGTGCTGAATCAGAATATGCTACAGTGGAAAGATTTTCCTGCAAACATCTTTTCATTTCAAGAAGAATTTGCCTCTATATTTTGAAAAACACAACATCTGTGGCTATTCCACTTGTGGCCGTGCTCTCAGACCTGTCTTTCAATCTGCAAACCACACTTTTTATTTTTTCCCCAGCAGTGCAGTTTCCAGCACAGAAAATTTAAGGGTGCTAACAACAGAATTGCTTTTCTTAGTCACCCTTCTTGGGCCTCTTAGATGTGGCCTGTGACCTCTTGGGGCCCAAGGCTATATTAGGGCCCACAGCTCTAGACTGCATGCCTCAGAGAACTCAGTCTCCATCAGAAGTTTAGAAGGATGGCTGTCAAATACAACAGTTGAATTGTCTAGATTCATTGAGAAACTAAATTTACTTCCTCAAAGTCTGCATTGCAAGTGTGCCCTGAGCTTTTCCCAGACCATGCAGATAGAGATAAGGATTTTTCTGAAGGATGAATAAGCACAGTTTCAAGTCCGTAAAGAAAATAACAGCCAACAGGAGCCAAGAAAAAGTGTGGGAAGCAATGTTTTATTTTAAAAAGTCTGAAGCATGAATGTGCTCAGTTAAAGACTGTCAAAAATACCACCAAGTGCTTAAATCCCCCTGTGATGTTAGCTTACTGCAATTCTCCCATGTTCTCCCACGTATTTCTGTTCTTGGCTAAAATACAGCCCAACCCATCAGTCTGCAGGGAGAGAAGGGTGTTCCTTCCCTTCCTCCTGGGACTCCCTGGGCAACTGGCGTGGAAACACGTGGTGTCACTTTCTCTGATGTATACTATAGCCAGCTCCCCTGCAGATTGGAGGGGGATTTCTGGTGGCAGCCTGCACCTGGGTTTAGCCTGAGCTTCCTGTAGGGGTAGTCCTGTCTCATGGAAGCAGGCGATGCCTTCCAGCCCTATGTTACTGTCATTCATTTGAGGATGGCTGTAGAAAAAGGAAAATATTTAATTTCAGACAGGTTAATGAACTCATTTTCAGCCCTTAGTCCTTTAAATAGCAGGACAGGAAATATGAGTAACTTGCAAGATCGGACAGAAAAGGAAAGTAGCTGCTTTGTTCTTTTATGGCCCGTTACCCTATTGAACAATAACGTGAGAATGTGCTGGGACAAACCTGATGAGGTGCTCTCTGCCAAGAAGTGCCCATTAGGCTGTTTGTTTTTCCCTTATTTAAACGTGTCGTTTGCCTTATGATGGATCCTGAAAATACCCAAGGTAATCACATGCCAGCACTGGCTGAGAACCCGGAGCAGAGAATTGTTATTGCAAAGTCTGCCAAATGATTTGACATCTGGAAATTATCCAGTTTACAAACATATACTTTATAAAGAAATAATGTTCTCCAGGTTTTAGGAAGGATTTGCAATATACCACAGGGGAAAAACTCTTTTGCAAAACTAGCATGATTAAAGATTTTAGCTTACCCTAGCAACCCTGGTGTGGAGCACCTGGCTGGATACTCTGGTGCTAAGACCGCTGACAGCTGTGTCACCGTGTCCTGTTCTCAGGAGACTGGCTATGTGTGGTACCCACGTTCAGCGAGCAGAACAGATGGACCCCAGTATCTTCTTGACTTGAATTATTTTAGCAGTCCAAATCCAGAATGTTATCTTTGCAATGACCCAGGCAGATTGCTTTATTGCTGTTCAGGATATGGGTAGACTTTTATATCACTCTCCTTTTTCATATTTTGTTTCTAGCCTTCCTTACTGGAATTAAACATAAAACTAGCATGAAGAAAGGAGAAAGGGAAGGAGAAAGGGAAAGGGAAAAGGAAAGTGAAAGATGTTTCAGACATATGTGTGAAGATGCAACTAAAAGACTGCTTTAAACTGCTTCCAGGTCCCAATCTTAGCCAAAATAATTTCTCAGTATACTTTGGAGAAGACATGACAAATGAGAGTCATCATTCATAGAAAAATCAATGTGGAGGATCCTAGGATTTTGTGTCACTTCAGCCACTGAGGAGCACATATTGAATGGTGCTTTGCTGTGCTGTAGACTGAGGGCAGATGGATTTCCCAAAATATACACACACATAAATCAAAAGGAAAATTGACATCATATGTTAATGAGCAACTGATTACACTGCAAATAGTGTTTTGAAGCCACATATCTGCCACTTGTAAATAAGACATCTCACTGATCCAAAGCACGTTAAACAACGCGGCAACAGTTTTTATGTCTGAAGACCTGGAACCAGAGCTGTGTCAGCACTGATACAAAATCTGTAATCTAAAAATTAAACCAGATATTGCAGTGCATATTCAGATTCAGGATAGGCTTATATTGCTTTATGGCTAATAAGACTAATAATAACTCTTACTATGACAAAGTTTTTGTTTTTAGACACATCCTCCTACTTCAGCATGCAGATTAATCTCTTCCTGCAAGTGATAGTAACGGAGACTGAATGAGACTGTAATATGTGAAGCATTATTTGGGATGAGTGGCCCCCAGATATAATCTCTTCCTAAACCTATCTGCACGTGTAAGATTGTACTCTGATTACACCGATGAGAATGGTCTTCCCAGGAATGGCCAGGCAGCTATCACAGGCTGCTGCAGCAGTTTATGCACTTCTTATCAGCATCCTGAGCAGCCCGCTCTGCCTAGATAAGGAGTTTGATGCTAAATTCAACCTTCCTGTCTCTGGTAGCTGCTTCCCCCTTCCTGTGAATGCTGTTTACATCTTGGGCAGTCAGGACACGGAATTCCGAGCACACTCAGACTGCTGACTATCCCAAAGCTTCTAGCTGAAACACGTATGCTCACTATCCCGTCTATTGCAAGGTCTTAAAGTGAGGCCATACAGCTTGCCTTTACATAGAGCTTAAAAATTCTGTGGATACGTTATAAATGCCCTCTCACCATTCAAGAGTGAATATTTTTTT
Organism: Pomatostomus ruficeps; assembly: GCA_013400735.1. NCBI lineage: Eukaryota > Metazoa > Chordata > Aves > Passeriformes > Timaliidae > Pomatostomus > Pomatostomus ruficeps. The sequence continues at coordinate 49,192 of VYZT01001927.1, forward strand.
CCCCTCTGCAGGCAATCACATTTTCTAAGCAGAGGAATTTTAGGTGCTATGGAGCTAGAATACTATGTGCTGGTTTGACCACTGTGAAAATGCCCTTCCTCCTCTCTGCCTTCCAGTTCTTTAGTGAAGGAGTTCTGAAGCTGCAAGTTTCAGTTTCACTAAACTCTCTTAAAACACTTCAATATCTTTTGCTTATATTTGAATAACAGTTATAAACCACTAAGAGGGTTTTACAAGCCCTAAATATCTTAGCTCTTATATGTAAATATAATATCCATGTTAGCTGTTATCTCTAAAACCTATGAACAGGAAACAGGTTTCAAAATACTGCAGGAAACCGTGAAGCAAGGAATGGGGGGATGGATTGACCCCCATCTTCTGGGCCAGCCTGTGGAATTGCAATCATAAAAAATTTCCTACAAAGGACACGTCCTTGCTTTTGGCAAATGGTGGACATCTGAACTTCTCCCTGCAGCATGGTATTTTTATTTCTTTCACTTATGTGTGACTTTAGTGTAGAAGTAAACAAAAACCAATGGCTTATTTCTTGTCTGAAAAAATGTTTTAACAAAACTTTTCTGTATGAAACCTCTCACAGTGTGCTACTCGGCCTTGCTTGTTCCTATCTGCTGTATTAAACTTTTAATTTGTTTCTCCTATTAGAAGAAATCGGGTAAGTAAAGAATGAAGTGTTACAGAGATCACTCACCTATGGTGTAAGTAGGCTAAATTTAGATGATACTCCCTATTTTACCAGTAAAATAAGCAAACTTTAGTTTCATGGACATGTTTAGATATGTTTGTGCTTCTAGTTAAAAGCACCTTGTCACTTCTGCAGAAACAGACACAACTTCACTGGTTATTGGAAATAATATTTACTACCATCCACTTTAAATCTGCTTTGTACACTCAAACTTTCTGGATTCCCAAAGAACCAGAAGAGAGTCCAGAGAGTGAGACTTCACTAACCTCAGCCGTGGCTCAGGGTTGAGAGACTGCAGAATGCAGATCTTTGGATGATTCTCATGCTGTATGTCAGACTGCTCTGCAGCATTTCTAGTCTACATTGCTTTCCTACCTAGACAGGAACAACTTTTTTTTTTGCATTTCTGTATTTTAGACTTTTACTATTTCCTTTTAAAGAGCTGTCACCTTGGGTGATGTGCTATATAAATTTTTGTATCAAAGATTAGAAGATCCTAGCATATGCAACCTCTACTTGCCAAAATTATTTAACATTTTCAGGGAAAATTAATTTGGGCAGGGTGAAAAAATCGTGAGGCAATTCAGGTTTTCTACTGATGTTATTAAAGGATAAATATACACAAATATACCTACACACATACACACAGAATTTTTTATGGTTCTTTAGATGACAGTTAAAAATTTAATCTACTTCAGTATTGGCTAATGACCACTTGAAGACCATTTGGATGAATTCATACAATAATCAAATAGAATTGCTACAGATCTGGCTACCCCACTTATAATGACACTCGTAGGAGACAAATGCAAGAAGCCTCCGTCCATTGAATGTAAACCATTATTACAGAAAAAAAATAGAAGTATGAGCTTCTATTAGTGAAGCAGAAGCCTGAGCTGTAACACTGAGCGGTGCTGCTCTGCCCTCTGCAGACTGGATTGTATGCTCACATATTAACGCTGATCACGCACTTCTAAAGCACATCTAACTCAACAGGAAAAGAGTTATCAAAGTGAATGAAACACACGTAAACATCACTGTGACTCTGGAAGTCCCAAATAAATCAGGAGTACTCCTGAGGCAGCGGCTGGTTTCTGAGTATCCTCACCGAGTCCACACTGCCAATTAAATTGGGGAAATAATTATTGCCTGAATAGCACCACTGCCTGGAATTCAGAAAATCCAAATTCAGAAAGAGGTACAGGAAGTATCTGTGTGTTACTCTAATGTAAGCCACACAGCATTTCTTGATGGTGGAGAAGCAAATTACAGGAGCAACTCCTCCCTGGTACTAAGAGTGGTTTTGTACAGCAAGACCCAGGGCACGTGGACCACAGCAAATGCTTGACTGATACACCAGGGTACCAGCACCCCACTCTGCACATTTTTTAACTATATGCCACCCTGCACAGCACCTGCCACCACCTTTTATCCCTGGTAAACATCCAAGAAATGTGGCAAATGCATCCACCTTTATAAACTCTCTATAATTTCATGTGCTCTCCTCATGTTAGCTGGTAAAGAATGTTAGAGCTTATTTAATTCTCCTCTATTTGCTGCATCCCCACTGATGTGAGACAACACACATAACAGTACTTACTGCTTCTTATGAGCTGGACCATGTTCTGGTACGAAGGACATGTCATAACCCTTCTGACAGAAAACATCATTTTTATAATGCTTCTCTTGGATAGGAACAACACAGTAGAATTCACACAACACACAATTCAAATTTGTTCCAACTTTTAATTTTATTAAGTGCTGACATTTGAAAAACTTTCTCAGAGCACACATGCCAAACCTTAGGCATCAGATGTGGCCCTCACAAATGAGCAGCACCTGACTCCACCTGCCACCTGTCTGTGGTTATCAGGTGTCACACCACAGACAGAACGTCAGGTCTTCTGAAAAAAGAGTCTGGCAGGAAAAAAAATTTGTGCATGCAGCTCCCAACATAGCCCTTCTTGTATTGTGTGACTACCACATGTGCTGGTTACATGACCCAAAGACTCACATGTCAGGAAACAAGAGAAGTGGCAGCCTGTCGGCAAGTGGCAGCATTTTCAGAATATTTTCAGTACAAAACTAGAATATGTGTTTGGAAAAAAAAAATCTTTATTTGATATAACACACTGCAGAGCTTGCAATATGTAATGTTATTATGCTTCTGTAAATTAAATTTAATGGCAGGTTGATTTGTAATAACGACTCTTCTGAGCTATATTCACCCTACATAGTTTGCAGGTAAAACAAGTGAAAGATAGGCAGAGCAGCATATTAAAATCTGATGGAATCTCATTTTGTCATCCTTCATTGCTTTTGTTTTTTGGAGGAATCTGCTGCAGATTAATGGGACAGGCTAGAAAATTTCCAAGCATGTCAATAAGCAAAATAAAAGTCCCAATTTTTCACCTTGCCCATATCACAAATGGAAATGGTGTTATTATTCCAATGCAAAAAATTGGAGGAAAACAATGGTCACATTTATAATTAGCAACACTGTTCTCCAGTACTTCCATGTGACAACAGCTGAATTGCATTCTTAAACAGAATTCTCTGCATAATTCCTACTATCTCAGATAACTGAAACAGAAATATCACTTAGGGTCTGGGCTGCATCTTGAAAACCTTGTACAATCTGACAATACCTTCACCAAATGAACGTTCAAGCTCTAGTTTTACCTTTCTTTACATTCTGTTCATCCGAGGACTTTGGAGTGGTTTTGTAACATGTAACTGAAGAAAACAAAGGAAAGGAAATCAAATCTTAATACTGCTCCTCCTTCCAACAAAACAATTGTATCTAATGACATAGCAATTATCCTCAATCTAGAAATATGCTAAATTCTGAAAACCTGAAAACCAGTACAAGAAGCACTATTTCTGTACCTGTTTACAACTTCCCTTGGACAAAAAGCTGTCATATCCCACCATTCTGACCAAGGCCAGAAACAAGTCAACTACACTTGAATAAACCTGATTATTTCAGGGTACAGGAGACACGCTCCTTTTCCAAGTCACATTAAGACTTGGTCTCATGAACTGAGATGGGAATTAGGGTATTCCCTATTTCCTGCTCACAAGTTGCAAGCCCAGCTTGTTTCTACACTGTGGCACAAGTTCCAGTACAACTCTAGCCAAAAGACACCCTGTGGAACTACTTGGTCATGAGTTCCAAATAGCCTTGGAACAGAAAAACCAAGGCAACTCAGTGCTTTTTGAAATGCATTTTTCCGGAAGAATGGTTTCAGGAAGCAGGCTTCTTCTTCCCCAGAGCTTGTTACCTACTGTTGGGTTCTTCTCTTAGGCTTAGCACTGATGCTCTCTAGGCATGAAAGTGGCTTGGGCCCACCTGAAGAAAACCCAGGAACACTCACTGCGTACAGCCCAGACCAGGACTCATCTTTACAAAGGACAGAAAGCCAAGCAGAGCTCTTCTCAGAGCTGACTCAGCGTCAGTCAACTGGTCTCTGGTCCTCAACCTGCAGGTTTGGACTCTAGCAGTTCAAACTTCAGCCTGAAACACTAAATTCACTGAAAACAATACATGACCCTAACTATGTCTGTACCATCATGCCAAGCAGCACCTCTCCAAAGCCAACTCACCTCTGTCTCTACAGCAAGGCTGCATGGGGCCCTGGGGGCAGTCTGGAGCACCGAAGCAGCACTGCCAGGCTTCCCAGGCACACTGCTGGACCTCTGCAGGTTCTAAAACAAGCACTCAGGAAAGGACAAGGTAAGCAGGGTGCCTCTGGTCACTACTGAGATCTGCTCTTTCAGAGGGCAACAGACACAGGAATCCCCTCTATAAGAAAGATCATGCAATTGTTTTGGAAAAGCTCAAGAACAGAACAAATGTACAGATTAGAACCATGAGCAGAGTTTCAGAGAAATGGAAATGGCTCTGTATAGCTGGATTTCCCAAAGTAAGTGATTCTGAATTTATCTGTACAGATACACATTCTGCACAGAAAAAATACTGACAAGACTTCCCATTTTGAGACACTTTTCAGTGTAGTAAATGACAGGACTGGTTATTCTTTCTTCCCTCTCCCCCTGCATAAAACTCAGATCTATCTTCTGTGTTATTTATACATAATGAAAAGAAAAAGCTCATAAACTATAGTGACATTGACTGAAAGCAAGACAATTCAGAAAGTAACAATGTTACTGAGGGAAGGGAATGTGTTGAAACAGGACAGTTACACTTTCTGAACACACAATAGTTTAAAGACAAGCTGAAGGGAAAGCTAAGTGAAACTGAAAAAAAATCTGAATTTGAACATCAGTGGGGATCTATCATTTTCTCACTCTTAAAAGCCTGAGCCTTTTTCCTTTGAAAATATTGATAAAAGAGTAACATACCCTTCAGAATCTCTTTAGAATTGCATATTTAATAATTGTACAGTAACTTGTTCATCTCTTGTGCAGTGAAAGCTGAAGAGAAGTTCAAGAAATTCATTGTGGTAGAAGTCCTTAGCAGGAAGTGCTCTGAAGAAAGCAGCAGGAACTGGAAGAAAATTTTAAGCACCTGCGGTTTTTGGCTACTGGTGGGTAAAAGGAAGTAAAGCTTTGGGGTATGCTGAAACCTTTAAGATGAGAGCTGCTCCCATAGTAATGTTTTAAGAAATAAACAACCACTTGCTCATTGACAGCTATGAGCAAAGCACAAGTGCAGGATTCACTTCTGTGCAGAAACTCACATGCTTGTCTGTCACGGTTGTTTCCCAACCCACCATTTTGTGTCTAAGATTCTGCAGACATGGGAAATAATGCTCCCTGTGAGGAACAGTCTCAAGGTGCTTTGCCCATGCCAAAGTCTGTTATTTCCTCTTCTTTTCCTTAACATTACTGAGTATGAGCTTTAACCTCATTTAGTTTCCAGAAAGACTCCACCTTTGTTGTTTTTCCTAATAATTCAACTCGCCACCCTGCTTGCAAGACAGTTAAAAAAAAAAAGTTTTCAGGTTGAAATCTGGGTGTTATAATCTATTTATAGATCTAAGTATTCAATTTTCCATCTGTTCTCAGAAAACTGGGTAGGAAACAAATTGGTTTCAAGACCCGTTTCCACACAAAGGTATCCCATACACGAAGACTTCACTGTCCATGTTTACCACAAACCCACCGAAGCTGCTGCTCTGTCTGGAGGTCGGTTAATTCATCAATGGACCTCCAGCTGCACTGACAAGCATATGCACGTGCTCCTTTCTTCTTTATCATCTTTGCTCTTAGTTTACTGAGCTCAGGCATGTTATTCCTGCCAAAGAAGTGAATTCAGCTTAGGATCATGCTGCCTTTTGTTGCCTTTTTTTTTTTTTTAAGAAAAATATTCATCAGGCCATTTCAAATCAGAAGACATCTTAAGGACATTTCTGAGTACCACTGTCATGAATCAATTTAGGGATATATTTCAATTCTGTTTTGAACACAATCCTTTCCTGAGAACAGTCTCAGTGTATAGTTGCTGTGTTCCCAGATCAAATACATACTGATGTTTTTATAAACAATGTTTATCTATTGGGTTTAGAGACTTCCAGTCAGCCTCCAGAGAGAGCTGGGAAGAAAACCAGACAGAGTTAATTCTCCTGTTAAAAAATTATCTGAAAAGGTATTTACCTTATCAAACTTACTGTAAAAATTGCTATGCATAATGTGTACAATTACACAGTTAAACTTTTCATTAGGAACTGCTACTCAGGATGATTGTTAAAGTGACTGAAATGAAATGGCCATAAGAGGGTAGACTGTACATCGAACCAGAAATAATTCCTGTGCAGCCATTAACCACAACAAATGAAAAAATCAGCATGGCTATGACAAAAACAAGTTGATTCAAAAAAACCAAGTGAAAATGTAGCATTTTAGCTATCTCTGCTCTCATGACCTCCTCCTGGTCATCAATTATTGGACACCGAATTGCTCAAAAACAACATTAACAAGCCCAGCTAAATAAAGAAAACCCAAACAAGTATCAAAGGAAGAATTTTTAGAAAAAGAGATCAGACACCTATTGACGGAAGGAAAATGTTTAATCTTAAAAGTTTTCTTTCTAAAATTCAGGTTTGTAAAAATAAACAGCTAAGTATCTCGCTAAAGATTACAGAGTTTAATCAATGTTACTAGTATCTGATACTAATGCCACTCTTGTGGGTTTGGTTTTTTTGTTTCATTTATTAATTTCCAGATCTGAGTAGCAAAATTAGTTTGACTTTGGGTAAATAAAAGAATCCCACTTTTGTTGAAACCTTTCTCACTACCAAACTCATCTAAGAAGACTAGCACAGCATGGTATTTTTAAAGATGCTTTAAATAATGGGAAAAATAATAGTATTCAAAAAGAAATACAAATTTTGAGACTGGAAGAAAAATACCGGAATAAACAAAGGTGTAATACAGGAAAAATAATGGAAAAGGAGCCGATGTTTCCATTACTGTTCTGCTCTGGCTGTCACACCTCTCACTGCCCAAGCACATACTCTGAACACCTCTTCCATCAGTTAATGGGCACACACAGAGATTGTACTAAAATAAGAGGAATCCAAATTTGATGCCTGTATTAGGAACATACCTACTACACTACCTTTCACTAAGTCTTGGCATTAGCTTTAGAGAAACTGGAAATCAGAATACCTTAATTTTAAGCCTTCAAAAACTATTTAAAGAATTAAAGACATCATAGTATAAGCAGAAAACAAAAATCCCACCTCTCCACTTAACCAAAACTTGCTTCAAGAAAGAAATCTGTTAAGAAATAAAACTATTTGATTTTCACTGAACATGACAGCATACTTGATGATAGAAAAAAGCACATCTGACTTGAAACCATCACAGTCTGTATGACTGAGAGTGAGGTGCAAAGCACATGCTGAACAGTCTGCAGTCATGTTGGTGACACTGTAGACACCCTGCACTGGTTGGCAGAGGCCAACCCATCGCACAGATTACCTGCTTATTTCTGCAATAAGCCAGCCTTTTGATCCATGAAACTTGAATTCTTTTTAAAAGCAGAGGGAGAGTCATGGGAGAAGAGACAGAAACGGATGAAAACAGATTATGGGAGACATTGCTTCCCCCTCCCCACAGACTTTCCCACCTGATCCCAAACAGGTAGCACACATGCTTCTTTTTAGGTGACACAGCAGTGCTGAGGACTTTCCATCTTTGCTGTTCTTACCCATGCCCAAAGCACAGTATCGCAACAGTAATACCAAACCCACCCCAGACACACCTGAAAAAAAGATAATCACAGGACTGATCCCAGACGTAGTCATTGAAAAGTGACACATGGAAGTCACAAGCAATACAACGTAGTTGATCACATGTTCTGGACAAAGAAGAACAATCCGTCAGAGGAGCTGACTGATACAATATACACTGATCATAACTGGGTTAAAGCACAGCACTCACTCAGAAACACTAGAAGCAATGTCACCTAATCTTAATGCTTTTACATCTCTGGCATGTTCGGAATTATGGTATGTGATTTAATTATGTGTTCATGCATTATTTTTACACGTTCCTATCCTCACTGAACACATAAACTGATATTCACTTGATATATTCTCTTTAGTCTTCCTCACTGGTACAGCACCGGGGCATCCAAATATGTGTCGAGTACATAATTACTTACTACAAAAAATGCCACATGGAAATGCAATAATGTTCTATATGATGTTGTGGATAAATCTTCAAAGTACCTTTTCTGCTAAATTCAGCTGCAACTGCAAAGCACTCTGACTATTTTCAATTCAGGTTCTGGGATGATTTCAACCAGCCCACTGACTTAAGTCATGTACTTGGCATCACACAGAAAGATGAAGCGAGGCAGGGAAAAATAACAATGCAGCAGCAATTTCCTTAACTACTTGTTACTGATTTTTGGTTTCATGTCTCACTTGCAAGCATCTTTCAACACTTCAAACAAACAAAAGGTCAAGTGGTCAACAACAGAGGACTGGAAGGGACCAGCTGATTTCAACTGCAGGTACAGGCAGCCACTTCTTTAGATGACTGTAAGGCTGTCCTGCCCAGTGCAAAAGCAGAATTTTCTACGAACACAGCAATGCAGCTGTGAATAAAAATAAAGCAAGTAGCACGTATTTTTTCAGGTTTCCTACCTTTTTGAAATATGTGTTCCTATCCCAGATGGTGAAAGGCTTCCACCCAGGTACACTGGACAGCATCTATATGGATTCATTAAAAAAATATTAAATTATAGTAAAACAGGTTATAGAAAACAGTGCAATGTATCTCCTAGTTTAATGGTGTGGTATTTAGAAAAAAAAATTATTAAATATAGGCAAAGCATTCAAATGCTTGTAAACCACACAATTTTAAAATTTCCATTACCGAAGAAAAACTCTATGAAAATCGCTCTATGCCAAATATATACGGGTCTATATATTGCAGCATTTGATAAATGTGTATGTTCATAAGGCAAAGGAAGATGTTTTTCAATAGCTTAAATAATAAATATATTTATAATAAATTATTTTGGCCCCATGAAAACACATTAACAATTCTTCGAAATTACCTGGTTATCTTTGTTTTTCTTTAAAAAAGCGGTTTCTCTTTTCAGTGTCTTTCTTAAGAAATGCCAACACAGATTAAACAGCAGTAGTATTATTAGACTGATAAGAAGTTATAATCAAGCAATGTCCAACAAGCCCAAACATTTTTCACTTACCTTTTTCCATGTGCCTGTACAACAACACTATTTTTTTCAGGTGTGAGACTTGCAGAATTAGACTTCAATTTCTGTTTAAAACAATCAAAGAATAAAATGCAGCATTGCAGCAATGTCACAATATTCTGTTTTACTTAATAAGCAGGAGCCAGAAAATCTCAGTCACAGAAGAAGGGGACTAAGCCTTTTGGAATTTTCTTGTTCAAGTTTGTGAGGCTCTGACGTAACAGGTAAGTGAGGAACAAGGCTTCTCTTCCCATACTGAATTTCCAGCTCTGGCTCAAGGAATTCCACACTACATGATCACTCAGACTTTACAATCAAGACTTAGTATTTGATGTCCTCCTTTTAATAATTTTTCTTTAAAACCAGTTATACTTTGGAACCCCCTCCCTCGATGTTTTTTGGCTTTTGTTTCATTAAAACCCACCAAGAACTTAGATTATTCAAAAAGATTGAGTCTTTGAAAAGTTTCTTATTTGCTACACACAGAATAGTTTATTTGAATTCTAGAATATTAGAACTCTAGATTCTAAATAGGAAGTTCTAAGGATATAATATGATAAAACTACACAAATTTACTGACATAATTCTCTCTCCCTCAGATGTATACAAGTATTTTTTGTTGGTTCAGATATAGCCACTCTGTAAAAAATCAAAGACAAATAAAACAAAAAGTTGTGAAAAAAAGAGAATCTACAGGAGGTTATGAAGTATAAGTAACACAATTTTCTACTGCTGATACCCAAATGAATATCTATTTTCAATGCCTTCTATCATTGTAACTGTCTTGAGAATGTAAATTTGTGGCTTCATCTCCATGTCCTGCTGTGAAACGAGAAGTCATTTGCAGAGGATACAAAATGGGGAGCAGTGGTTGGTGGGTCAGATGACTGCACTGCCATTAGGAAGGACCTCAAATGACTTGCAGAAATGGGCTGAGAGGAATCTCTTCAAGTTCAGCTAAGGGGAAATGCAAACTCCTGCCCCAGGGGAGGAATAATCCTTATGCACACACCACCATGTAGGCTGACCAGCCTGAAAACAGCTTTGCAGAGAAGGCTGTGGGAAATTTGGTCAATAACAAGCTGGCCGTGAGCCACAGTGTGTCCTTGCAGCACAGAGGGCCAACAGTATCCTGGGCTACATGAGGAGGGATGTTGCCAGCATGTCCAGGGAGGTGATCCCTCCTCTCTACTCAGCACTGATGAGACAGAATCACAGAATCATTCCAGCTGGAAGGGACCTTCCCCCGCTCAAAACAGGGTCAGTTTCAGCAGCTTCATTCACGTTTTGCTTTAAAAGTTTTAGCTTATGGTGCTTTTATTTCCACTGTTGAACATGACTTGTTCTGCATTTCTCCAAACCCCAACTCACCAGTGGTGTTTTTGTAAAGCTGCTGTCATTACAGAGTTCATCAATAATGTTATCTAGATCTTCTTCACTGCTGCCAGCACTCATTAACACTTTTGCTGATCTGAAAAATAAATAAATCAGCCTTCATTTTTGTAGCAAGGCTACAGCAGTTCTAAGAATTGTAAGTTAAAAAATATAAATAGTTACAGCCTTTTCCCTCTAATATTTCTGTAGTATCTCAGGTAGGCCATGCAAACCACGACTGAACAGATGTAAACTGCAAGATGACACCTTTCAGTCCCTTTTGAATTGTCCCATTAAAGGTCTTATATTTGCTTGCTTCTCTTATTTCCAACCACTTCCAACTCTGAAAAAAACTATGACAGTATAACCCATGCTACACTTACTGGGCAATTAACTGGCAACCCTGATTTTTCACATTTAGATTCAGCAGCAGGAATACAAAAAGGTCAGAGGAAGGTCTCTGCTCAAGCTATACAACTGCAGGGGTGCTGAAGAGAATTCCTGCCAACTGAATGCATTTAGAAAGATCACCTGCACTTTGCTTTCACTCAAGTAACACTCAAATATGCTGTTCGCTAGCTCTTTGTCAAAGAAAGAGAGGCCTGTAGTACCACTGCATTAACCAATCAAGAACAAATCCACTCCTGAAAACGAAAAAAACTGTGAGATTTTTCTTTCAAGATTGTAATTAGATTGACTAAAAATTAAGTGCTCATCTAACCATTATGCAAACAATGTGGAAGTCCAGTAATGTGGCCAAAGGCGGTGGTCCTCCATTAGCCATTGGATTCCTCAAGATCCTTTCCTGGGACTCTCAAACGTGTGCTGGGTAAACGATCAGCAGCCCACCTGTGGAGACATCTAGCCAAGTCTCTCTGCTCCACAGACCTTCCAAACGGAGTCTGAGATGTCTGTGAGTGCTGGGATGTAAACCTGATGGTCAGGATGGAAACCCAAGGGCAGGCAAAGATGCCTGTCAGGGCCAGGATGGAAACCTGAGGGCCAGGATGGAAGCCTGAGGGCAGGCAGGGATGCTGGACACTGAATGCTTGGCAGTGCTGTCAGCAATGACCCTGTCAGGACCAAACTTGCTGTATTCTTATCACCATTTTGAAAATTATGGAATTTGCAGCAGATACCTCAAAGTGTAGCGTGTAAGTTAAGTGCTTACTGTAGCAGATATGATTAATAAAGTATGAAAAGAAAAAGAGACCCGAGGAAACAGCATGAAGCGGTGTCAGAGGAGGTTTAGGTTGGGTATCAGGAAAAGGCTCTTCACGCAGAGGGGGACAGAGCACTGGAACAGGCTCCCCAGGGAACTGACCACAGCCCCAACCTGAGAGAGCTCAAGAAGCGTTTGGACAATGCCCTTAGGCACATGGTGTGACTCTTGGGGTGTCCTGGGCAGGGCGAGGAATTGGACTTCGATGATCCTTGTGAGTCCCTTTCAACTCAGAATATTCTGTGATTTCTGTGAAATGACTTAAGTATCAGGAGAAAAAAACTTTGATAATGCTATTGCTAAATTCTTCCTGCTCTAAATCGCAAGATGTATAGATATTTGAGGTCAGTTATATAGAGAGAACTATCAGGAGGTCAGCTACAAAGTAAAGTAATCCCCAACCTTAACTCAGAGGCAAATTAGTGCAGCTTTTAACGCCATATTTAATCCGAGGTTGCGGTACACACAAGAGACAAAGACTATTTGAAGTAACTAAACTGGGTGGCACACAATTTGGGTCTTTAAAAAACAAGGGCGGCAGGTGACACTCGCCGACCCTCGGTCCAGTTCCGGCTCCTGAACCCGTCCGTGTATTTTGGGTTCCGGAGCGGTCTGGCCGCACGGGGCAGGCGGGGACGGGCTGCGTGCCACCCAGGCGGCCCCTCGCTGGGCGGGGAGGTTTGTGAGAGCGGCGGGACCGCGGCGGGATCGCTAACCTGCCCTCCTTGGTCGCCGCGGGCTCCTCCTCGCCGCCGCCGCGCCGCTGGCAGAGCCGCCTCTCCACCTCGTCCAGCAGCCGGTCCAGCTCCTCCGCCATCTTGCCGCCCCGCGGTTGCCAAGGCAGCCCCGCGGCGCCGGTAGGGGCGGGGTCTGCGCGCCCGGCCACGGTGGCGGCGGCTGTGGAGCTTCTGCGGGCCCGGCCGCGGGAGCGGCCCCGCCACGCCGCTCCCGGGATTCAGCAGCGAACAATTGGAGGGGAAAAAAAACCGAAAACACAAAGCCACCGGACTGCGGCCGTAGTCGGCAGGATTCGAACCTGCGCGGGGAGACCCCAATGGATTTCTAGTCCATCGCCTTAACCACTCGGCCACGACTACGCATGCTGTAAAAGGCCTTCCCACCTTGACATGACCCGAGAAGAAGCAGGGTTTTGTTCTTAAGCACGTCTCCTCACGGGGCGCAGTGAAAGATTCAAAATAGAGTATATTGGTCTGTTTAGTGCAAAACCGAAACTGTTAGGCTTTGCTAAGTCCCGCGGGAGAAGCCTGTTGTTTTGGGGATTTTTTGGTTTTGTTTTTGGTGTTTTTGTTTTTTGTTTTTCGTTTTTTTGTTTTGTTTTGTTTAGTTTTTGGGTTTTTTCTTTTGTTTTGGTTTGGTTTTTGGTTTTTGGTTTTTTTTTTTTTTTTTTCTTTTGGGCGTAGATTAGGAACAGTCTTGGAGACAGCGGCCTCAGTCCCCTCCAAACCATGAACACTCCCCAGCTGGCATCCCCCACAGCGCCCGGGAAGTCGGGGCAGGCATTTTTGAGGAAAGTCCCATAAAGGTGGCTCTCGCCTGTCACTCTGTTAATAAATCCAGACAAACGTAGGAAACGTTAGTCACCAGCCTTCCCATGCCAGCTCGTCCTCTCCTCCCGTCAGAGACACACGGGAGCCCAGATGTCCCGAGGTGGGCACACCGCCCATAGTGTCAGTGAATGCTGTATATTATTATATTTCTTTAGAAATGCAAGGAAGCAGTTTAGAGAGAGAGAGGTCCTGTTAAAGTAAACAGAACATTGCCATCTCCTTACGTCAGCGGAGACAGAAAGTGTGGCAGTGGGCTAGGGGGAAATCCCCTAGCTGCCACGTTCTAACCCTGTCAATCATAGATTCAGCTCCACCTCTGTTATTTTAATATTCATCATATTGTTTTACTATTCAACAGTTGCCAGAAACTTCTGCTGTTCTGTAAAGTTCATAGGTTAATGCAAATATGTTCCGCCCTTGCCCAAGACTCATTGGAAAGCTGTCACCCCATGTCAACTTGTGATTTGTTAAGGACCCTGGACCCACCTTATCACCACCGCCTTCCCCCTTCCCTATAAAATCCTGTGTAAAGACCCCATTGGAACATCTCTGGTAGCCTGTATCTTGAAGAAGAAGAACACCAATAAAAGTCTGGGTAACCTATCAGGAGTCCGTTCTCTCTTCTCTGCTCCTACCTGCTTTTATCAACACCGGGTTCACTGCTCTCACTGCAAGGCAAAACCTAGGCACAGAGATCAGCAAAATAAGATAAGGCTGAGCTCCGCAGCGGCAGCCAGAAGCTTATCTCACCAAGGCACTGGAGAACAGCTGGCACTGCAGAACCTAAGCAGCCCTGCCAGAACCCCAGAAAGTGTTAAGAAAGTACAGTGTTTGTACCCTCGCATTGCCAAGATGGCTCAAAATTTGCCAGCCTGTGGTGAAGTGGGGTCTGCAGTCCTTAAGAGCCCCAAGCAAAGCCTCTTGGTAACAAGGTATTTTACAATTCTCTGGGTATTTCAATTAATGAGTTGCAAGCCCTGTCTGAATTTCCTCGTGCTTAAGCTTTTATTTCATCATTCCATTTTCCTCCCCAAATATCTCAGGTCTCTTTTAATACCCCAGCCCAGTCCATGGCAGTGCTGCTGGGGGAGGTGTGTTGGGTAGAAGAGTTGTGAGCCTTTGCTGGGTTGATGTGATGGAAGAAACTAAATAGTGTTGATGTTGCTCCAGCTCTTTTAAGTGGTCCCTTGGCCAGGACTCTGTGTCATGTAGGTAAATTCAGTCCAGAAGAAGTGGATTTTTGGGTGGAATTTTTACATTCATCTCTTGCAGCTGTGGAGAGTTTAAACTAATCACAATTCTCCCCAGTATGCTATCATCTCTGTAATTTGAAAAAGGATCATGAGCCCACAGGCTTGGAAAATCTTGAAGAAACTCTTGTCTTGAAATACATCATCACATGTGGAAAAGACCACTTGCTGCATCATCTTAAAGGAGCTTAAGAATGCCAAAATCCAGTATCATTCTGGCATTCTTTCAAATGGCCTTAGAAATCTGAGTACATTCTCTTTTGACTGCAAAGCAGCTTCTTTCCCTTTCCATCAATCCTGTGGCTGTCAGTGTGTCTGTTGCAAGGTGCCAAAAATGTATGGAGTGTCTATGGGATAATGGTGCCAAAGTCAGGGGTGCCTCGAGGCCTTCTCCCATGAATTTGTTGCAGCTTTTGCTCAGTTGGAAAGCATTTGAAACCAAAAAAAATATGAAAAGATAAAGAAAAAAGGCACAGACCTTTAAAAATTGTTAAACTGAAAAGATTGGCTCTATGCAGATTGCTGCCTGCTGTTCAGATTTTTGTTGTTCATAACTTCTGAAAGGCCTGATGCAATCAAAGAGACTTACTGGGTCAAATTGATTCCAGACTAGTCCCTGTAATCACACTGAAGTGAATCTGACATACCAAGCCTTCAGCTAAGCTGTGGCCCGGAGAAAGGAGTTGAGATCATGCCCTGGATTTTGTCCTCTCTTAGGAAATCAGTGAAGTAGCTTGTTCAAATCATGTCTCCCACTGACTGCTTGGGACTTACATTGGTGCAAATGGAAAGGTTACTGATTGCTGAGGGCTGGAAAAGTACAGAGTGACCACTTTGATGATGATGGCTTTTTTTTTTTTTTTTTAAATACACTATCTCAATATATCCTTAGGAAGAAAAGACAGAAAGCTGGAAGGCTGTCCTGGGTGGAAGCCATAATGTTCTCTAATCCTCAAGCTACTGTAAGCTTTCTCAGCGGTGCTGATAAAACTGGATTTTGCCACAACAGTGATGAAGATGAAAAAATCTTTCTAGGACAGGATGTTAATTCTCTTTTCTCTGGGAACCAAAGTGAGCCTAAATTGAGGTTGACCAGAACTCTTCTCAGCCCACTTCTCTGAATGATGAACTCTCCAGGGCTTGGATAATGATAGAGGTCAGCAGAGCCAGGTAATAAAAGTAATTTCCAAGTGCTGCCCATTGCCAGACGAGGGAAATGATTGCAGGGAGGCACTCTGCTTTTTGATATGGTGATGGCATGTTGCAGGCCTTTCTGTCTTCCAATCTCTTGCCCCAGAAGCTGGGATGGAGGTGACACAGTGACTGCCTCTCCCCAAGGTACTCTGCTGCCTCCAGCATGTGTAGAACAGTAACTCCTTGCTCCTAGTCACAGGATATTGCTCTAATCCTGTTCCTGGTCACAATCCTGGATAACATAATTTTGAGTGACACCACTTATTTCCCATTAGTAGTACAGTGCAACAACATGAGAAAATTCAGGGCTGAATCTAGATTTTTGGCCATAATTTTAACCACTAGCAAACATTCCTGTGAAAGAAATTATTCTACTAAAGATACCAGATTGGGAGACAACTTCTTGAAAGACCTCTTGGCAGCAAAACTAACAGTGTGTGCAAGATTCCTCATATAACACTGGTTTGTGATGTTGAGAGCCAGCCTCGGATCAAAGGATAGTTTAAGCTGGAGGCTATCCCAGTCTTGGACTTCACTGTCATTCCTTCCTTCAAAGGTGCCAGTTCAGAGGGTGGATTTTCAGTTCAGTTTGCTGGCACAGCTGCCTTACCCATGAGGGGCATGATGACTGGAACAACTTCCATTTACTTCCAACCTTCCTCTGAATTAATAATTTCAAGGTTGGAGTATATGAGCACCCACCACCTGTTGCCTGGGCTGCACAGTTCTCTTGCAAAGGAAGCTGTTCCTGAGAAAAACAGGTAAGTGTCCAGAATGACAATCTTAGCCCCTGCTGTGAGGGGTAAACATACTTTTTGATGTTTGTAAATATACATGCTCATTTTCAAATGAGTGTGGCATTGTGGTGCTTACCAAGGGAAGCAGAAGATTTTTCAGGACAGTATACAAACCAAAAAAATACTTGTCTGGGGGTCTTTTAATGAACATGGCATAATCCTCAAAGCTTCTTATAACCATGACATTTTGATCTCTGTGAGGGTCTAACAAATACTGGAAAGTCATTTCTGGAAAAAAGCTGTCAGCTTGTAAGGCTGTGTAACAAGGAGATCATGCTTCCAAATCAATGTTAATTATGTGTAACTTCGAATAAAAATGGTGTTTCCAGGTGTTGTGCAACTTTGCTGCACCTACATTCTCTGGCACCAAGAGTGTCAGTCCCTGTAAAGTGGAGCAGAGGGAGGTACATGGTGATAAAGCCAGTCAGTGCAGAGAACATATCACAAGGTAAAACCATTTAACAGATAGAAATAATAAGCAGTAGTAAATATAAGATCATTGGCCTGCCAGGAAGGACCTAGGCTGTGAGAACGTGAGTAGGAGGGAGAAAGCATCAAGCAGAGAGGACTGGGGACTACTGTGGAAAAATCCTTCCTGCTTGCTGCCCATTGCACAGCTGTGGTAAGCGTCAAACACCATGGAAAACCAGCCTAGCTGAGGGAGCTGAAAGCAAAGCAGAGATAGTGTTCCATCACCCTTGCCAAGGCTGGAAAATATTTTCCGGGATGTTTCTCCAGAAGAATTGTGAGCTAGGAAAAACTATCCTGTAAGCCACAGGAGCATAGTGTGAGTGTGCATGTGGGGGTGAAGATGCTGTTTGTGTGAACTCCACACTAATATCCCGCTCCTCAGAGGGGCTGATTCAGATTTTTCTGCCTGAGGCCTCAGGATACTGCATCTCAGAGGGAGAGAGATGTGGCAGCTGACAGGCCTGGGGTTGTCACACACCAGATTCCAGATACACTCCTTTGTTTCACTGCATAGCAGTGTACTTTGTTTCATTGCATAGCTTCCTTTTCTCAGTACAAGAATCCTGGTCAGTAAAAATATATGTTAGGCAAAATCATACCTGCGTAACATGAACGTCATTTGCATGTGTGATTTTGTACAGGCTTTTACAGTTAAAAATACTTAAAAAAATGACAAAGAACAAAGTCTTTTACAGATGAGAGATTCTTCATAAACCTCCCTCTTGAAGCTCAAATGCAGAAAAGAGATCTCCATGTCTGTGAGTAATGAGGATTTCATTTGGACTTGAAATAAACAGGGTTTTTTTTTTCCAGTGCGGTTTTCAAAAGGGAGAGTGGTTAAGGGCAAAATTAAAATTAAAAGCTAGGACGTCACTGACTTCAACAGGGTCAGGATTTCATACAGAAGGTGAAAAACCAGTCCATCTCATTTCAAATATCTGTTCCTTGCTGGAGGACGGGAGCTGGTAGCTCTCCTTCCAGCTCTAAGCTGCTTCTCCCAGCAGAGGGCATTGCAGAATGACATTACTGTTTTTCAGAAATCTGGCAGAAGGTAAACTGAACTTCAGGGAATTTTTGGCTGGTCTAAAATTTATTTTCATAACCTCCACTGGAAGAGTAGATCATCACTCGTTTAAAACCAAAAGATACTGCTAGCAAACTGTAGCTGGAAGATAAAAGGAATTTTTCCTTGCGCTCTAAAACCCCCTGGTGCCTGTAAGTGAAAGGAAATGCCAGAAAGCATTTGTTCTTCAGTTTCTCTATCACACAATATATTTCCATGTTTTAGATGACACTGTAGGCTGAATTGAAAAGACTTGTTTCAGGCTCAGATCCTCTTGACATTCTGTAAAAAATAATAAACATTCCTATTAAAAAAATTTGCAGAATTAAAATGATAATGACAATGATGTGAGCAACAAGGAGACGAGAGAAACTTCAATGTTTGCAGTAGATGTGGGTAACAAGCATAATTCAAAATAGTGGAGATAAGAAAGGAGATTTTTCAAAAGACTGTGGTGTGCTGTGTATCAAACCAAGAAGCTGCAGGGTACCCCGAGCAGTGCATAGCCTTCCATGCGGGTTTCTCTCTTCCCTGCCATCTTCCCTGAGCTCCACAGCCCCTGACACATTACACATCAGGAACATATCCAGGGGACAGACAGGGCTGTACCTATCATGCAGACAGGTCTTCTGACCCTGTCCCCACATTCTGGCTGGTTCTGTCACATAACGCTTGTGCCCATCCACCTTCTGGAGGCAGTGCACATGGATTTCATGTACATGATCAGACTGACTCCATAACACAGGCCTTCTGTTAAGTCTTTGTCTACAGGCAGTGTTCAGTCCAGCTTACTGTGTGATCAACCCAGCAAACTGAGTGGGCACATACCTTGGCAGAGGACAGTGAGGAATTGAGGGGAGGGGAGGCTGAGAAGTGTGTGGAGCAACAGTACATTCTCTTGTTTAGCATTTGTTCTTTGGTAGGTCACAAGAGGATGTGTTTGAAAGTAGTCATCATAGTTTTACAGGTGGAGAAACTGAATCACTCAGGTGGTTGTAGCCTGCCCAGACTCATTGGATAAAATCAGGATAGAAGTACTAAGAGCACTCCCATGTCTCTTGTTGATAAGGTCTCAGCTTAGTACACTCACTGAGCTGCACCATGTCTATGTGCTATGGTGAGAAAGGCTTCCAAGTAAAAAAGTGCAGGTGGGCAAGAGTTAAAGAGCAAATTCTACCACCTTGATTCCTGATAACCTTCTCACTCAGGCTAGTTTACAGTGTTAAAACCAAAGCAACTTAAACAGAGCAAAGGTCCTGAATTTGAATTTCAATGAATGATATTGAGGAAGTGGTTGGGGTATTTTATACATACCCTAAAAATGCCTAATAGGCATTCAGCTCTGGAGGACTTGAAAGGACTGTAACCTTTCCTACAGTTTAACAGCACATTTCTCCATAAAACTAACTTAAGAGAAATTCCTTGCATTCCCACACTGAACACTTCACAGTCTTTTCAAACTTATGATATAGCAGTAAATACAGCTTATAACCATAAAATTAAGGTTATGTGGACTTTAACTTTATATTTTATGCTAGCTCTGTGGGCCACTAGCAATTTCTACAGAGGTTACTGTCCTGAAGTCTGCAAGAAATTACATGAGTAAACTAAGAAGAAACAAAACTCAGAAGAGTAAGAAGAAACAGAAAACACCCCTACTCTTTAAACAGACACATTGGGTGTTTAAGGGGAGAAGAGCAAACAAAAGGAACTTCTAATGCTTTAAAATTTCAATTTCTTTTAACATAGTTCTTTGTGCTGTATAGGGAACTTGTTAGCATACATAGCTGTCATTGCACTCCTGCGGTTTTTAATGGCTACAGAATAACTCAAGAAAAGGTGATAGATCTCAAAAATAACAATTAGTGTTTTCTTACAGTGCTACCAATGAGATTCTGACAACCTGTGCCACGTAAAGCTCCATTGAGCAAAATTTAGATGATTTTTACTGTGGTGTACTAAAAAAAATTGTTTCCATCTTGCTGCATCCTTACAATTTATGTTACAAATCGATTGTGAAATTACAGAACCCCTGATTTGCACAGAAAATGGACTCTGCTTTTGTTATGTGGTTTTACAGTGCCTAGAAAACCTTTGGCTTTCCGATAATGTAACTGTAAACTAAAATCTGATAAAGATAGTTAGCTTTATTTTTCCAGTTCTGACTGTAGACTGACTGTAGAGTCAAGGTACCTCAGCTTTTGAATTCCTGAACAGAAACTCTTTAAAGTCCGCTGCTTTTAAGAAAATATGTGATCAGAATTTTGTGGAAATTTTCCCTCTCTAGGGTAGATTTGTTACCTTCCACTACTTCTGTTTTCTTGAAAATTTTGAAGGCCAAGAGTCTCCTAAAGAACAGCCTGTTTATCATGAAAGCTCAGTTTACTGTAAATCTGTGATTACAAGCATTTGGACAGCATGGAATTTGGATGCATCTTTAGTGGCTCAGGCCTTTAGCTAAAAGAAATACAGCCACAGCAGGAGGGGGCTAAGGAAAGGAGCAATTAATTTTGTTTTCCAATAGTATTGCAACAACATGGGCATCATAATTTAAAAGTCTTTGGAACACTCTTCTTAATTTCCTCCTATCCCACTCCCTCAACTTCTTGTCTTGGTCTGGCTTTTGTTCACTTCCTGCAGCCTGCCAGACCAACCCAAACCTGCCTGAACCCAACCAGTTGGTCCCTGACGTAATCCTGAATGGTGACCTGTGAGGCCGACCTCGAGATTTGCCAGGTGGAAAAGGACCCACTTGGTTTTAAAATGCTGGCTCTGTTTTGCGAAGAGCTGGCAAAGTATGTTTTTCTTTTCATTTTTATAGCTTGTTTCAAAGTCCATGGAGGATACACAGCTGGCTGGCAATACCACAGCTAATTCCATGGCTGCAGTCTTAAAAAGCCTCTGGTGGTGATGCTCAAAAGCAATGCACAGGAGTAGTGTGCACTGTGTAATATGCATGCTGCCTACAGTCCTTCTTGCTTTCCACAAATGCACAACATTAGTGAGGTGTTTCATTAATCTGTGGTGGAAGTAAAGCAGACGTTTCTCTAGATAGCAAGTTCTAAGTGCTCCTGAGCTATGTCAAGTCTGCTTTTACCCCCCTGTTTCTTGCTCTCTGTGTCTAATGCTACCAAAAGTGAATGGCAATTCCAAACCCATTCTGCAGTTTGGAAATTGCTTGTGTCGGGGAGAGAGAATGTTGTTCTTTTGAAACTCTTTAAATGAATATTCAGGTTCCAAATGAATTAATATTTTTCTCTTGTTTGGTTGTTTATTGATGATAGCTCTATTTTCTCTAGAGTATTTTTATGGTCTTCCTTTCTCCTTCTTGACATCTGTGGTACTTGACTACTTGCAAGTAGTCTGAAAAAGTCTGCAGGACAAACCCCCACAATTTTACTGAAATTTCATGTAAATCATGACCCAGAAAAGCCGCAGGAAGAGAAATAAACAGTAATAACTCTTTTGGAATAATCTCATCTCTCTCTTCTGATTAAGGGGAATTGCGAACATAATACATGTCTCTGTAGGAGTAATCTCAAGGACAATTGTATGAAACATGACAACTAGACAGGTCTACCAAACACTTGCTGGTAGCTAGGATGAGGTAGTATGTATTTTCCTGTTGTTGAGTAGAGTCACCCACCCAGTCTTTACACAATGGCTGCCTGTGAGCACTGGTTGATTTATCTTACTGTGAGCATTACATAGCTCATCACCTTCAGTCAGGTAAATGTCAGCATATCTTAATAACATACACAAATCAGGATGTCTGCAGCTGAGGTTCACACTCCAGTTAGATTTATGTCTCCAAATATGAAAGATCTACTTCATGTTCTTAGAGGAACAGGACAGTCCCAGCACACAGGACAACATCCCTAAAACCTCAAAGGAATGTATCAGAGCATTGTTTCTTTCACAGGTTGTGGTTATTTCTTCTTTTATGATCCTCCATTCCCAAAATCTAGAGATTAGTGCTTCTACTGAAGGTGTGAAAAATCCATACGCAGTTCCTTCCCCTGCTCAAAAAAAAAAAAAAAAAAAANAAAAAAACCCAAACAAACAACAACAAATAATTCCCACCCATTTTGGGAAAAGGATTTTTCTCTCTTTTTTGGAGAGGTGTTCTCAGTTCCTCTTGTGGTGCACAAAAGAAACCAAGACTCAGTGGCTACCATCTCATGCTTTTTAGTTGTTACATTAATGAAATTGCCTTTGGGGTGCTCTTAGAGACTTCTCCAGTGTGTCTCCAGAGTGTTAAAGTGATTTTCTTTCTTTCACATTGAAGAATTAATGGATAGGAAAACATCTCTGTAGGCCTTAGAGCAGAGGCTGGAACATGAGTCCCACTTTTTCCAGGCAAGTCTCCCAGCAGGATACACAGCCATGTTTGCGTGATTTTCACCTGAGAGCCTAGACTGGTGTCTTGTGGTTAGGGCAGGGAGCTTGGACCTTTCAGGTAGAGAAGCAAACTGCTCAAGTGCTCTGTCCAGTAGGCTTCTGCATAAGACACTGATGGTAGAATCACTGTACTACAGCTGTTCGAACACCATAATGATCTGTAGCTCGTTTCTGAAAGGGCTTCAGGAGTTACTCTGGAGCTCTTGACCTCAAGCAGAAGTGTGTTCTGCAGCACAAGGAAAGGAGCTTCAGCTGTGGGGTGAAAGTAGGCTGCTAACACCCTATTGCTGCCCATGTTTCATGTTAGCTAGCTCTAGATAGATATCCCCTTGGTGTTGAGGGTATTGGGCCCCATTCTTGGGATTTCTGACTTAAACTGCATGTGTGGGAAGCTAGTACATGTGGGGAGGGGCTGGTTTCTATCTCACCACCAATAATTCAGGCACTGAGGCTTTTAGCATTCAGTCCTTTCTTCTTGTACTGTCAGAACCACACAGTTGCCTGGTGTTGTGAATCTTGATTGCTCGAGACGAGTCCAGCTATGCAGCTGTTCATGTCTATCTCAATGGGTTGGGATTAATTAACCTCTTTCCTTTCTACCATTTATCTGGGGAATACACCTGAGAGGAGATCCAGTTCCATAGTATTTTAATTTGTAGATAATCCAAGTTTTAACTATTAGTTACATGCAAGGCATAACCAGGTACTCATTTGATGGGTACCGCCTAAGTCCAGCCTGAAACGGACATCCATCTTCTTCACTCAAGGGTTCTCTGAGGACTTTCCAGTTGCCTCTGGCACAGGGTAGGAATCTTGACTGGAATTGGAAATGGGATAAGTAAATGCAATGTAGTCCATGACTGAGAATGGCATTAGATCATTACCTTAATCAAGTATTTTTAATTGCAGCTCCTCTGTGTGCATCACATGGTGGGCAGTGGTCTTTCATTTGGTGCTTTGGCAAAAGAATGAGGGGCAGAGAAGAGGGAGGAGCAGGGACAAAATGAGGGTGGAGGCCAACAAATAGCTTGATGAGGGAAAACATTTACACAAAGTAGTGGAGGAGGAGCCTGGGCTTGACTGGTTCTCACTGACTTCACCACAGGTTATATTTATCCAAAAACCAAAGAGGGAGTAGGAGGAGAGTTTCTGCTGATAGGAAACCTGAGATGATTTGCTTTTTGTTGGAGACAAATGTGTGAGCAGTTGTCTATGCCTGCCACCCAAACATGAAGCTCCTGTATGATGATGAAGACAGGTGCTTAATATACTTTCAATTTTGCTTCTATTATTTATTTATTTTTACAAATGTCCATGCTAAGTCCATAATGAAAAAACCAAGACTAGCCAATGAGAGCTGGGCTGCAAAAGTAAAGTTTTCCTATGAATATAAAATGGAGTTTTAAAAAATCATTTATTTTATAATCATTATGAATTGTGACTGGTTTCCAGACCAAAAAAAAATAAATTACAATATCTGCAAAACTGCACCTGTAGCAAGGCTGTATAGTGCTGATGAAAAATGTGAATCATGGATTATTACAGTTTTGGGTTTTGTTTGGTTTTTTTTGGTGTTTGTTTTATTTTGTGTTTTAAGTCATGGGTTTTCCATTATTTATTACAATTCCTTTAGGACAGCACTTGAGTGTTAAATGTATTCATATGCTCTCAGGTACCTGCATACAATTTAAATGGAAAAGAAGATAAGTGTTTGAGAAGATTGAGCTCTACAGCCACTAGAAATTGGAAGGAGAGAAATTTTTACAGCTAGATGTCACAGTTAAATCTTAATCATACTGGTATAAATCCAGTGTAACTCCACAGGGAGCTTAACAAGGTCCTGACCACACTCCTGCTGAATTAAACACAGCTTGTGCCTAGCATGTTGCAAGCCACCCTTTGGTGGAAATATACTTTGGTGGATGTATGCAGGTCCAGACCAGTTCAAAGGCAGTATCCCAATTGTCTTTTATAGTACTATTTTCTGGTGCCCTGCTGGGGTTCCTGGTAACCACAAAGCTTAATAAAAAGCTATAGTACAGCTCTAGAAAATGTAGATCTAAGAGAAAAATGTCACTAATGAAAATACTGAAGAAACATGATATTAAGGTTAATAAATGTCATTAGTCAGGTTGCCAGCTCTAAGTAATGACTCTTGGAAAAAAAAGTAATAGAGTATTTCTGAAGACACTGCAGGAACTAGTACATAGAACATTTCATAGGTTATGTTTTCTCCTTTGTGTGCATATAGTCAAGGAAGAATATACCACATAGGAAAAGTAATGTGCCTAACACATTTCACATCATGGCTATCCCTGGCATGCTTTCTGTAGTTAGTTTAAAATTGTGTTCCATGGACTTACAGCACTTTCTTTGATTTGCTGCCAATATTTGCTTAAGCAAATTGAAGAGCTCATACTATACTAGGGTAGAATGAGTGATAAATTGCAAAAATGCAGTAAATATTAAAGCTACATTTTTAAGTAGAAACCTGAAGAAATTGCTCTCATGGCTGATAATTTTAACAGATTGAAAGGAAAACACATGATCACATAGCACAGTAAATGAAAGCTTGTGATAGAGGATACAGGTTCAAATATTTGCCACACCTGAAGAAATTTCGAAGTATTTTTTACCTGGTTCCCTGAATCACAGTTCATTAGTGTTCAGAACAAAAGCTTTGATTCCTAGAAAAAGTTTACCAAATACTGTGTTCAAATGTGAGAACTTAGATGCTAAAATCTCCCTTTAAAAAAGTGCTTGCAGTTCCAGTGTTGACTTCAGGACAGACTATGGTCCATTGTAGTTCTTTTAGCCTGTTTTCTTGTTAACAAATTTGTGTTGCTTTTCTTTATTTCTGCATGTATGGAGAAAGCCATTGCAGAAACTCTATTTACAGAGCCATGAGACACACAATACAGAGCAGAACTAAATCCCGATCTGGTACACTCTAGTTTTGCTGCACTGCAAATATAGGTTTAGATAAAAGTTTTACAGTTTCCAGGAATCTCTTGAAATGCAAAAAAGGAGATGCATGATCAATTATTATGGACAGGATAGACTATTTTATGAAGTATAACAATAAAATAATTTGAAATAGATTTAGTGGCATGTATTCTGTCTTTGATTTATACTTGCAGTGACCTACCATGTATTTATATCAGATACTATACTATTAATCTGAACATATGCATGCTACTTAGATCACATTAAAGTCATGTGAATATTGTACAAAAATATTTAGAAATGCTAATTTCAACAAAAGAAGGAGCTCAGTGATGTACAGAACTAATGAAGTCTCATATTCCTTTGCCTTGTTACTTTTAGGTGGAACCTTGCATATTTGAAGCTGTCATTTCAATTATATGGAATTCTCAGATCTTTTAATGATTTCCCTTAATACAGGGATACCTAATTACTTTTATTGAAAGGCTGTTAATGGAAAATAGGCCTCATCACAGATACTTATTATATATTTGTACAAAACTTTGTAAGAAATATGTGTTGGGAACAGACAACAGTAGGAGAAGAGGGCATAATGAAATCTCTGATTTTGCTCCTCTCCATAAACCTTCCAGTGATGTGAGAATTAGGTAATATTGTCACCGGGGGGGTGGGGGGTGGGAGGGTAAAAACAAATAAAGCCCATGAAGAGTAAATAGCATGTAACAAATAGCAAAAGAAAGAACTGAAGTGAATCATTTGAGAACATCTAAACAGCTGAAATACGTTCACTGACACTGTTACTTGAACAATTGTGAATAACAACCAGATGAATTGAAGTTAAAGTTTCTCCATAATAATTCAGGAAGAGAACAAAAGGTTTAATCTCCTAAATAAAACATTTGCTATGAAAAGCTTGCCCAGCTCTAGTTCATATATTGTAAAAGGATGTTGGCTTAAGATATGCTTTATTACCAAACTCAGATAAGGATACTGGGAAATGCTGCCTGAGGACTTCATTAAAGGAGCTTTGGACTAGGAGATCTAAGAGTGGTCAGTAGGTGACATGAAGGTATTTTTACAACTTTATGGCTCTAGAGTAATAAGCAAAGGATGTAACCAGTGGAACTTGGGGGAGGAGGCAGACAGGGAAAAATCAACATAAGACAGAGTGCAAAAAGATAAAACATCTTTTGGCAAGCTTATTTTGACTTTTTAAACTGGAACAAGGAACTACTATGGGCAGTCCCTCCTTTCCACCGTTATGCAATGACTTCCACCCCATTTTCCATTGATAGCCCTCTGTGTCAGTAGACACAACTCAGCTCTGGGTTTTAATTGGCTCTGGCACATTATGAGATCTCACCTGATTCAGGTCTGCGAGTTTCCTCAAAGCAAACCCCTGCTTCTGCAGGGTGCTGTGCTATTCCTCCTGCCATAGACAAATGCATGTGGCTTTACTGTGATAACATCCTCAAGGTTATGTTGACCTTAACTAGTGAGTCAAGTGGATAATATCCTTGTGGGAGAGGAGGACTAAGTGAGGCTGGATAACATAAGTCGTCTCTCAGGTTCCTTGAGAGACCACAAAGAGGAATGCTTTCACACGCACAAAAATAAGAATGTGCATTTGGAGGGAGTGTTCATCACTGCTGTGTTACTTTCTGATGGAAGACTTGCAGGGCATTAGAGTCACTGCAGCTTGCATCCAAGCCCAAGTCAATGAATTACAGTGTATTCTCTGCTAAGCAGGACTTCATGCTTTCCAGTTCTTTCACATACAGCAATTTCACTAATTACAGGATGTAACTGGGAAGGGATCATAGGATTGTCCTGAAAATTGCAGTCCTTTGAAAAGGAAGCTTTATTAATTTTTCATCATATAAACGTCATACACCTTTGCAAATCTTAGGCATCTTCTCTGGAGCAGTCTGTGGACAGTGCTGAGTCCCACATGCTTAGGTAGGTTGCCAGTCTTACCTAAAGGAATGTTGCGGTGTGCTGTTGGCCAGGTTTTGGTTTATCTCATGGCCAGGCTCTGCTGCCCCCTCCCCACCTCAGTATCTGGTTCCCCCCCACGTGGAGGGCTCTGTATTGCGCAATCCTACACAAAGCCCGCCAACTTCAAACCGAGCACTTCTCCCCTATAGGATGTTGTAACCTCCACCCGCCCCCTCATGTTGGTATATATGTGACTGTAACACCCCGTGCCAGCGCTTCCCTGGCACAATGCCGGTGCCGAATAAACCATCTGGGAGCGCCCCTCCGCTTCGTCTCTCCTTCTTCAGCGCGCCTGTACCATCGGTGGATTGGGTGAAACCTTGCAGGAACTTTGCCAGCCCTCCTGTGCCTTCAGAGCAGCCTGGCAGCCCCTGGAACCGTGAGCAGATGCCCAGTGCCCCCACTGGAGGCATTGCAGCAAGGGAAGGCAGTTGTTCACCTGTAAAAGCTGACAGAAATCACTATGAACAATGAGACAGGTACATTGTTATTGGATGGGAACCCTTATAAGAAGGAGAAGGGTCTCCACTAAACAAGAAACTTTGAGGATTTATTTTATAAATTTCTCCCCAGTTCTCTTCCACTTTCTTGTTTAATTCAGGGGTTCCTGAATTCCCTTTATTGCTGGATGGTGAGTTTAGCACACAGCGTTTCATGCAGAGCAGGATAGTTCCTGGAGAAGGTTTTTTTGCTCTGAGGGAGATTTGTATCTTTATTTTCACTTGACTTTTGTTACTGACTTGAGCATTAGCTTCTCCAGTTCTTCATACTGTCCAAATTACCCATGCTTACTTATTGTACTTGTGCAACTACTGGTTTGCTTTCAGCCATTGAAGGCTGAAAAAGACACAGATGAGCACAGATTCATGGAATAATGTGTTCTGTCTGGTTTCAGATTCTAGATTACATCTTCTCCCTGATCCTGCATTCAAGGCTCTCACAGAAAGTGACTTCATGGTACTGAGAACCAGGCAAATATGAGGAAGAAACAGGTTGGTGAAATGAAAGAAAAAAACCCCCAAAACATGATAAACCCCAAAACAGTCCTCTCAAAAATCCAAAGCAAAACCCAAATGCAGTTACAATGGAACTGCACCGTGACCTTTCACAGGTGGGAGTTGAGGAATTAAGGAAACCTTAGAAAACTGAGGTCATGTTTGCTCAGCCTAGATGTTAAAGGTTCCTTGGTGCTTTACATGCTAGGGGAGGATTTACCTGCATGTCCTGACCAAAACATAACCTTTTCCCCAGAGCACAGGAGCATCCATACTCTGATTAGAGTCTCTTCTCCAACCTGGAAGTGTCTGCATTTTGATGATGCAGTTTGTGCCTTCGTGTAAACACAGACACAAGTGTATACAGCAGGATTTGGTTATTGAAGGGGGCTTTGCACACAAAAGCAAATTTCCCATATTTGTACAGAGTATGGAAGGCTTATGGCTGTGCCTTGGGAAGGCATGTTCCCTTGGAAAGGGAAGTATTTTGGGATCCTTTTTAGATAATTTTCATTATTTATTATTAGTTTAGAGGGGTGGCCAGCAGTGCAAGGAACAACACATAACAGCTGATAGGCTTGATTGGGCAAATATTCACCTTTTGCACATGGGGACTGTCCTTTTGACTTCATCAGAACTGTTAGGAGTATTGGTGATATTTACCAATATTAAATCCAATTTGGGAAAATAATTT
This sequence comes from Pomatostomus ruficeps, assembly GCA_013400735.1. NCBI lineage: Eukaryota > Metazoa > Chordata > Aves > Passeriformes > Timaliidae > Pomatostomus > Pomatostomus ruficeps. Next base: position 78,563 of record VYZT01001927.1, read on the forward strand.
AGGTGAGAAAAATAAATTTCAAGTATACAGTTAAACTTGCAAGAATATTTGCAGAGCATAGCTTTGATTTATAATTAGTGTTTGCCAAGGTCTGTGCTAGTGGGTCAGAATTTGTCTCTCCTATTTCCTAATTAAAAAAAAAATCCCAACACAATTTTATTTCATCTTTTAAAGCACTTTGACTCTAGGGATCAAAATAACTCAGACTTCTGCACTAAGTTATACCAGAGAATAATTTTTGTTGTACTGTAACATAGACTTTAAATAGTTGCTGTTTCAATAAAAAAATAAAAAACATTTGCTTAATGTGTAATTAATAGTTTGGCATTTCCCTAAGGCTTTACCCAGGACCCTTTCTGTTTCTGTTTTGTATTACTGAACTCCCCTGCTAAATATTTCCAGATCATATAGATTTAGATAAGACATGTTCCAGAACTTATAACATTTTTTATTTTGACTTTTACAATATTTATTAGTGTAATGAAAATAATACTTTGACAAGTCCCCAAATAAATGGTAATATTTACCCCTGGATAGCTGAGTGAAATGTTCAGTGCCATGGGTTATTTAACTGTGCTTACATTGCAGACATAAAAAAATATGACAAAAATTTTAGTGCTGATCTGTTAAAAGCTTGTGACCCTCTCCTTTGACCAAGTTGTTGATCCTGTAGTTTGAGCAATACTGGAGGACATTGGCAGACATGAGAAATGCGACAGAGTTGTCCTGGGAGTACAAGGAGACTACAGGATTGGGACCTAACCTTGTAAGTCCTTTCTGGCATTCACTGGGATCATTCTTACCTGCTTCTATGCATAATAAAAAGGTGTATGAAGAATAATTCAGTGAAAAATATGTGACTCAGAAATGGAATAGCTGGAAAAATATCAGAAATTGACAGATGTAAAAAACCCAATTATGATAAATTGATATGAACTTCTGCCTTCCTAAAGAAATTTACCCATATTCACCAATAGGTATGAAGTTATTGAAGTCCCTTTTCTACTTAGTACTGTATGAGTGAGAACTACTTCTGACAAACGTAAAAAAGCCCATTTCTGTGTAACACATTGTGTGCTTAAGGCCTGTAAAACCTTAAAGGTGACATTTGTCTTCTTTGTAAAACTTTTAACACACTTTTGAGACTATTCAAAAATTAAGGAGCCTTTGGAATCTAGGCTGGATTTCAGGATGTGTGTTCATACAAAAAGAAGGGCTTTGTAGAGCTCTTTGGCCAAAATGAGTGCATTTTCTCCTTTACGTATCAGATCTCAACTTATGGTTCCCTAGCTGTACCTTCATACAACAGCTCGTTTCCTGGTCGATGTGAGTCAGGTAGTCTTTACCTCCACACTGTTTTGTCACCCACACAGACTTACAAGTTAATTTTTAAAATGAGAAACATCAGTTCAAAATCAAGACCTGATGGGTGTCTGTTAGAGAATATTAAAAATGATGTTTCAACATTGCCCAAAACAAGTATTCCTTTTGCTAAATGAAAAGTTTCAACATAAAAAATAGTTTTTCCATTTTTTAATCCCAGCCATAAAATGTTTCCAAACATGAGTGAAACTCCTAAGCTTGTGCTCCTTACAAAGTTCAGTTGTTCAGTACATTTATTGCTTGTCTAAAAATTGCCTGAATGGCACCAGGTTTGCTACATGAGCAAGGCTGACAGGCACAAGGGTGTTTTTCTGACAAAAAAGTAAGTAACTTAAAATTCTCTTTCTCCTCTTGCTCCTTCCAGAATAGGCCACATTGAATGTACATTCAATGCTCATTTCCTTGGAGCATGCCTACTTTTTCATTAACATTCACAGAGTTGGCTGTGATTTTTTTAATGTGAAGCTTCATAATTGGAAGAATTTCCTTCTTGCCAATATTTTCCCAATATATGCTTTCATGTGTCCATAAAGGGTATGTATCTGACTGCACAAACACGTGGAGAAATTTGAGATTAGGTTCATATTAATTCATTGCACTCCTTATTGTTTTGCAACATAAGGAAGAGTGATCAGTTTTTTGTTTGGTATCAGTGCACAGATATTGTCTGACACCATCTGGGAATGATCATAGCATATGTGACTGGAAATGCCATGTTTTACTCTTTCCTATATGACTGTGAAATGTCATGTGCTGGTCCACACATTACCTCAACCCTTTGCTAATAGATTATTTTTATAACAGCTCTAGAGCTCTGTCTCTTTGCAAAAGCCATGCACCTTGCAAATTAATTGGACCTGAATGTAATGAATCTGAAAAGAAATTAGCTAACTCTCAACTCTACTGTTCACCAGTGTGTATGCCGAACACACAAAATTTATCATCTCTTTCTTTTTCACCACAGCTACCATTATGTGATGGATCAGTGGTAGCACATGAAATACGTTTCTTGATGATTAAGGAGCTATGTGTTAGTAGTATTTATGTGTATGAAAAATTAGCAGTATTTTTAATTGCTGAATGTGTCCTTTGAAACTAAAGGAAGATTAAATCTCTCTGATTTAGTGTGATTAAAATAATAAATGTAAACCTAATGCATGGCCCACCAGTAGAGTTAATATGTTACCAATTCTCCTTCCAAATACAGTTTCAACATTCTTATTGACATGTTGAAAACCACTATTGGTATCATTGTGCAAGTTATGCTTTCCTTGTTTATTCTGGTATCTGAGTTCCTCTAGGGATTATATGGAGAATTTGGGACTCTCCTGTGGCAAAGTGCAACAGGAAAATGACTAGCAAGAGGGTAGAAATGTGAAAGAAGGGCAGAGTAAGAGCCGTAAAACAGAGTTGGGAGGGAGAAAAATGGCAAATATTGAATCCCTATTGAGCAAGTAAGGGAATTTCTTTCCAAGCAATCAAGCTACCATTCGATGCTCTTTTCAGGAACTCTTATTCTAACTGATGTAACTTCTGCCTTGTTGAAATGGATATCTCCCATGACTTCAGTGAGAACATAATAAACTGAACACTAAGTACAGATGGAAATCCAACTTTTTTGATGTTTTGAAGGTTATGTATTCAATCTACACTGGCCATGTGCACAAAGTTGGAGCACACTATTTTTATCTTAAAAAAGGAGAAAAAATTCTCAAAAATCCATGCAATTCTTTATCTCTGAGATAGTTATGAATTTTCAAGACCCTTTTCTGAGTTTCTAGGTCCTGCAAAGTATTGTGTCCTGGTTGGAAATACTTGTATCTGAACTAGGGCCTATGATATGCTGCAGGTTCTGCTTTCCTAAAGTTTTATGACTTCAGGGTAAGCAGCGTATGAGTGTGTGTGCAACTTACCCCACCTGTGCTGACAGGTTCTGCCTGTTTAGGTTTATCTGTCTAGAAACCTCCAGATGCAGCATGCTGTTGATGCAGGAGGGACTTGGAAATGGTTCATAACTTGCCAGAGATACACTGAAAGAAGGTCTTGAGTGTTCATTTTGGTGAGGAGCTGGAAGATCACAGATGACCAATAAAATAACTTCTTATCTGTAAAACAAGTAAGTCATTCAGTTGAGCTCTGTGAGGGGGAGAAAGGGAAAGGCGAGATGGAACAAGTCCACACTTAGATCTGATAACAGCACAACTTGAGGTAACTGTTGTCAGAGGCTAACAGAGGAAATACGACCTAGGGTTCATCCAACTGCAGATTTCCTTGGGGTCTAGAATCCTGTTTTCAACAGCCTTTTCACAAGTCTTGTCCTAAGCTCACTGACTCTTCCTTTGGAGAATAGCTGAGGATAGGGGAGCATTCGAGCCATGTTAAAAGTCAATAAACCAGAATCCTTTTTGTTTAGAATCACAGAACCATTTAGGCTGGAACAGATCCCTAAAATAATTGAGTCCAACCATTAATCCAGCACTGCCATGTTCACCATTAAACCGTGTCCCCAAGTACTTCTGTCTTTTGTATTTATTCATGGTACAGGTCTGTTCAAGGGAATGGCAACACTTTATGTTACACACTACAGATGAGTTGGAAAGGGTCTTTTCAAAGAGGGGGCTCATGCAATGTTCAAAAAACAGCCAATTGGACATGCTCTGTAGGAATATTTCAGCAGACAGATTAAAATAGACCTGGAGGCAGCCATAACTTAAGAACGTGTGTAGAATAATACAGATGAACTAGTGGTCAGCATGTTTGCCTGTCTTACAGGCTCTCCAGCCTTGCATAAGGTATGCTGGCACCGCAAGGGTTTTTGAGAAGCCACCCCTTGTGGAAGTGGGTTTGAGACAGAACACATCACAATAAAATCTGAAAACACTAGAATAACCAGATGTATGGTGTGGCATCCTAAAAGTTGACTGAAATCTCTGAGTAAAAAAAAGTAAAGTCTGAGCATGGAAAAAACCCAGCAACGTGTCAGTGAATCATGTGAAAAGCTTGAGAGGAGAAAACAGAACCTTTGCTGAGTGCTTAACTACCGTTTCCCAAGTGAAAATACAATGGCTTCTATGCTGATCACAATTACGCTGTTATAAATCTACTGATTTCTTCTATGCTACCTTGGATTTACAACATTGTAACCAGCCTTACAGTCTTGTTGGGTCTGCTGCTGCCAAAGAACTGCATTTTATCACTCAGGCACACCCAGGAGACTTCACTTTATGTTGTCACACAGCAAATGGTCTATCTTCTGAAAGTAAAGCATGAAGATTCAGCATGTCCAATTCCTGCTTCTTTTAGTCATTATTCTGTATTTAGTCAGGGTTAGGAACTAAAATTTAGTTCTAACTGGCTAATCTAATTGTGATCTGATTTACAACTTTCTATTTTAATTTTGAAGTTTTGATTTGACAGAGAAACCCACTGGATTCAGTATGAGGCTGATCTGTATCAAAGCTCAGTCACAAAGCTGTAGGACTAGAAGGGGTCACAAAATGTCCAACCACCCATATCACAGCAGGATTCCATGATATGTCTGATTTGTTCTTAAATATCTGCACTGTGTTCCCCAATAGGTTGGAGCTTTGGTCCACTGCTCATTCTGACCTCCTAGACTGAAAACTCTTTCCCTATTTTCCTGCATTGCTCTGAAATCTTCTTTACTGCAAATTATTTTTTCATCCTTTTCTCCATGGCCACAGAGAACAGTTCATCATATCTCTCTCCAACAGCCTTTTTCATACTGGAAAACTGTTATCATGGGCCTCTTCAGTCTTTTTTTTTTTTTTTTTTTTTTTTGGGGTGTGTGTGTGTAAAAGAGAGGACCGTTGTTCTGGAAAACGATTTCCCCAGCATTTGGCCATAGTGGGTCCCTGCTGTGAGACCATTCCTTCTTTGCTAGAGAGTATGTTACCCACCTTTGAGTTAATGTTAGCCTGAAGGTCTCAGGCTAACATTATCTTGTTATCTATTGTCAATCTTTGTGGTAGCTGTGTGGTGTGGAAAATGAAAGTAGAATGGTGAGGAGGTATTACTGAGTAGAGGTAATGTGTGCTAATGTGTGCCAAGTTGTACAGATTTATCATACAGATAACTGAGAAGTCACACTTTTAATGGTTTCCAAGAACCCCATCTTTAGAAATCCCTCCTTAAAGAGGGAAGTTAGTAGGTACCCTTCTTGGAAGATTCTGGAAGGTGGATGCAGTGGAGTAATGGAGCATCAGTGCTGATGATTTGAACTAAGAATTGATGTTTGCATTGCTAGAGGGAAAGTTTTCTCTGCAGTGGAGAAAAAATGTATTTTCTACTTCTGACTTTTTCTCCCTCCACCCCTCATGACAATGGTATTTCTGGAGGAAGAACTGGACAGGCGTGTCTCAAGAGTCCAGACTTGCCTCTTTTCTAGCCTAAACATACAGGAGTTTTATGTTCTACTGATTTTTGTACCTGAAGCTTGAACTACTCCTTCTTCTGTTACTCATTTTAATGAAGTACACCAAAAAATGCAAGGATGATGAAAAGCCTCTCAGAGTCCAGGATCAGCCCTAGGATCCCTTGGCCCCATGACTAGTGAAAATGATATGTGAGATTATATTAGAATTTTCACATTTCCTTTCCATGGGGGTAGAAGACTGAAAAATGCCATCAAATATCTCCAAATCCATTTTCATGTTTAAGCATCATCATCACTTATTGCTCCTAATTTGATACATTAAATTTGCCATAATTTCTGAGTCTGGCACTGCTGAGGAACTGCAGCCTATTGATTCTGGCCTGCAGTATGTCTGTGACAAACACAAAGCAATTGCTCTAATGAGTAATATTTGCCACAGCATTAAATGCTGGTGGGAATACAAATCCTAATGGATTCATCCTACAGATTTAGAGTTGCCTCTAAATTAGCCCAACTGACTTCTGCTGAGGTTCAGTTCTGCTTACACTGTCCTCTGCTAGAGGACAGAGTCAAGCCTTCTTCCAGCTGAGATGGCTTATGAAATGTTTTCACAAACGTGTGTGGATAGCACCAGAATGTTTCAGAATCACATTTACAAACTGCACTCTCCTTCAGGAGATACAGACATTTTTGCTAAAGGTAATCTTAATAATGGATGTCCTTGACCTTGATGGGATGATGCATCTCATCGCCTTTCATGTACTGATGCAGGAGGGAATTTACTCAAGGTTCTGGAGATACTGCAGAAAGCCACCAAAGAGAAGATCTTCTGAATCCTTTTTCAATCCAGTACCTTCTAGACACATCTGCAGGTTGACTGCCTAGCTCTTCGTATTGATCCTGAATTGTTGTTTATGCCTTTTGCAGCCTGGAAGAAAATCACAAGATTTCTGGATTTTTGTGCCTTCAGAGTAATTTGTATCTTCTGTTTTCTGTATTTGAATGATAAATGCAATCATGCCCATATAATATTATTAACAACAGGTTTTTCTAAAGACTGCAAAGATACTTCTAAACTTCTGCCATTACGTGATTATTTTTGCCAACTCACTGGACATTCAGAGGATGTTTACTTTCCCATTTTATATTTTTGCAGAGTGGAGATACATTTCATCAGACTGTAGTCAAATATGTCTAATCAAATAACCCCATCTGCATTCACATAAAAGAGTGGCCAATTCAGAAACTGCTAGCAGTTCTGCCACAAGCTGAAAGACCATGCCATTAATTTCATTACATTAAAGTGCAGCTTGCTAAAAAATACTGGTTTTTTCTATCACTGGTAGAATTAGAACTTTCCTGGTGCCTAGTTTGGCAACGGAAAGGATGGCTTTATTAAAGGATGTGTAAAATAAAAGAAACAGTTGTTGATGTTCAGAAGGCAATCCAGATCTGCCATGAAGAACAACTTCCAGAATCAAGAAAAATGTGAAGTCTGTGTTCTGTGTTCTTTACCGATCACTGGTGCAGGATGCTATGGTCGATCAGTTGTTAGCCTAGACCTTCAACAAATCACATAACTCTTTCAACCTTCCTACCTTTCTGTGCAAATGAAAAAGTAACTGTAAATCTTGCTGACAATCACTTCTGTATCTTTTGGCAGGCAGTAAACTTTGGCCTGAACAACATGGGAACAATATGTGCTGCACAGCCAATGCCCATTAATTGTCTTTTTAGTTCCTCCTGCAAATTGTAGAACACATTTCTCCCAGGTGATCTACTTCTTTAAACATTAGTACAAGCTTGTCTGGCACAGAATGCCAGTAATTTATGAGTCAGATTCTGCTTTTCAGTAATATTTACAGTGTTCTCTGTTGTAGACCACATTAGATACTCTAAGTACAGATGAAAATGTAGGAAAAGATTTTTTTTATTGCCTTCAAGAAGCAAGTAAAATTGCTCTAATTTTTCTATGAAGGATTTCATCAGTTGACACAGACCCAAAGCCTGTTTTTTAACTCAATCTACATACATATGCTCACTAGTGAATGGCACAAGGATACAGTAAAAGCAGCTTCCAGATACTTTCCTCTCTGTGCACAGGGCTGCTCTCTGGATTGCCTTGTCATCTTGATTCCTCGATGTACTACTGTACTGATTAATCACTGTTGGTTTTGTTTCTGTAGCTTCTCCAAGACTTTCCCTGGTTTCTGAGAAGGGTGCTGTGACAGTAGGCAATAATAACTGCTTGGCTGCGATGGATACTTTTCTAGTGGGAACAGCTGACCTTTGACTTTCTACTTCTGAACTAGTCTGTCAGTGCTGAATGCTTTATAACACTTACTTAATGAGCAATTTCTTCTCACCTCTCCCAAAGACTTAATAGCAGAAGCTGTAGTGGGATCTCCTATCATCATCTTTTTTTGTTCCAGAGGCATTACTGAACATGCGTCAGTATTTTGTGTAATGTTGTTACAGCTAAATCCAAGTAACACACAAAAGCAAATGAGGAAGAACAAATACTACCTTGGGTTCTACCTCTTTAACTCTTTTAATTCAGTTTTATTGTACAATTTAGCCACTGGAAAGCCACTGAGAACTGGAACATGTTAGACTATTCGGAATATGTTAGGCTATTCTAGTTAAATGTTAAATGAAGGTTCAAACTATAGTTTAGGCATACCAACTATAGTGGTGTTGAGTTAAGTGTCCTTTACAATTTTAAGGATAACCTGCTCTCTCAGGTTTCTGGATCTGGAGTTTGGAATCAGACGTGTTTTCTGGCAATTTTCTAGACTTAATATTTGGATAATGCTGCACCAGTTACTGTATTTGGCCTATAGCTACTTCAATTGGCTAAAAGTCTTCTTCTTACCTTCAATCTTGAATCCAGCTCAAGTCTGTTTGAAGACCTGAGAACATTGGAAAGGATGAATGGGTTGCTGTTGTGTGTCACCTATTCATCTGTAACAGGAGCCCCCTGGCACCTTTTGTGGGATCAGTTAGTGCTCAAGCTGTCAGGGAGGGTGAAGCAGGCTCCTGCTGGTAACCTAGCATTAGGCTTATTCCTCTGTGTGTGCATGGTAGATTTATTTCCCACTAGACTGTGCACCCGTTTCACTGAGAGATGGAGTAATAGGAAATCCAGAAGTACAGTGTGTCTGAGACCCTGCTGACCCAAACTGCCCTGCTCTGCTGCTGCTGCCTTACCAGAGGCAGGGCAGGCAGCCCCTGCCCTCTCTGTCCCCTCAAACAGCGCTGGATGAACCAGGAGGGCTTTTCAGGTGCACAAGGAGGTGTGAAGTCCTCAGAAATGTTAGCTAGTGTGCTGGAGATGTGTCTGTAGCAGCCAGCCTGCCTAAAAACGCTGTGTGGGAGGGATGCTTGGAGCTGTACACAACCTCGGGCTGGCTCTGCAGGGAAGTTCTGAGGCATGGCTCTGGACCTGGGGCATACCAGGGCAGTGCTTTTTTATGACAGTGGCAACCAGTTCTTCAGCTGGACCAGTAAATAAGAGAGAATGGTTATAACATTTACTCTCTAGGGAACTGCATTTGTGCTAGTGAATTATTTATCCCAGAATGTGATGGTGCTTCTCAGTCTTGAATATGAGGCTGGACAGAGAACATACAACAAGGACACTCACAGACCTGGGAGGATTTTCCTTTCACCTTGGCTCGTTTAGTTGAGCAAATATAATTTTTTTGCTATGTCCAGGCTTGGAGTGCTGTTCTGAAGAGCAGCACCGGCACAGCGGGGCTCCTCTGTCCTTCTCTGAAGATGTCTGGAGTCCTCCACAGAGGTTTCTGGGCATGTTCGTTAATACAGTCTGTCTGAACTAAAGCATCCTAATGAGAAAAGAAAAACACTTACCGTGCATTTGTCTATGGACAAGTGACAGGATTCGCAAATGCTTTTTATTTTTATTCAGCAACACTCAAGACACCTGTGTCTATTCCTGCAGAAAAATCTTTCCTTCAGTATCTCAAAAACTCACTTGTAAGAAGTCCCACCTTCGCAGGTCTGGCAGAACTTTTCCAACCATCCTCCTTGTCCTATCTGGGCTGAAGGTGGTGTTGAACAAACCCAAACCCACCAAGGGATGGTGGGAGTATGCTGTCTCTCTGTTCTGTACCCCATGAAGCAAAGGCAGGGGGAATCTTGTCTATGGTCACGATCAAAAATTTCAGTATGAAACTGTCCTACTCAAATTGGCACATAAAAATACGTGGCTTTTCCAAAGATACCAAACTTTTACAGCTCCATAGACTCTCTTGGGGAATTCTTTGTGCTGAACATCTTTGGGTGTCAAAAATGAAACATAAGTGATCTGAGTAAATATCTGAATGGCTGCTTACTCCTGATGTTCACCTGTCTGTAACTGTAACTGAGTTTATTCCTGGTGGTGATGATGGGGATTAACCCCATTCCCATCTCCAAAACAGAGAAATGCATTGTAAAAACAAATTTTCAATGCTGATGTTGGCTTAGAGGAAGACCAGAGCCATTAAAAACAGTTATTTCAGCCTTCAGATGAAATCTCTGATATGCAGTAGCTTTCCCAGATGGACAGGCACAAGGAGGATGGCTGGGTTCACATATTTTCTCACACATGTCTGCTAATGGAGAAGTCCCATGTCCCACTGTAAATGTAAATACCCAGTAATGTTATATAAAGTAATGACTTTCTCTAGAGAATTTTTGCTTCATAAATTTTTGGCAGCTCAGGATGGATGTAATCCTGCTCCTATGTGTTAAGTGGAAACAGGGTCTATTGCTGTTAGGTTGCTACACTGAAGCCTTGAGCAATAAGGGATATCTTATTAATGGACACAGAAATACAGTTGCCATGAATTTTGAGACTTAGAATTTAAAGTGTGTGTGAGTATCACCTTTGAATAAGGTACTGCCTCATGCCTGTATTTTATAACACAAGACAGGATTATTGCTTCACCAGAATACATGAGAGGAGTTGCTGCAGTGGTGGCATGTGAGGTTTGGATATCACAGAATTGTTTTGGCCTTAGGTAGCTCATTTAAGTGATGCTGCATGGCACCTTTTTCCAGTGATCTGAAACATAGCAAAAGTTTATTCTCTCTTACTGTCTCTGACCTGGCTGGGGTTTGCCACAGAGGACATTTGTTTGCCACTGGACATAAAAGCTTGGAAGGAGTCTGTGTTGGTGATATATTTAGTCTTTTTGTGCTGTTAGAAATGTTCTCATGTAAACCTCTGGGCACTGGTTTTGCTTATCTTTTGTTAAACTACTTTCCTAAACAAATATTTCACATGACCTAAACATGATTTTAGACAATATTTTATACAGCTCCATCTTAAAGTCTGACTCAGGAATCCTTTGTATCTGTCTTTAGACATTTAGGCATCTGACAAGATGGCATTCTCAAGTTGTGTAAGGACCCCTGGAAGTATGTGTATAAGTCTCACTTCCTAGGCTGGAGTTGGCACCTGTTTTTCAGACATCTTGGTACCCTTTCCTAGAGGGACGTCCAAATCTGGGATCTTTCCAAATGGGAAAACTCATCACAAGTTGTATCAGCAGTTGAGATCCATGGAGCTGTCATGGAGGACCTGGATGTGGTTACCTGGCTGATTCCAGGTATGGGATCTTCAGAAACCTGTGTGAGCTATCTGTATGTGAGTCTCTGTTGGCAGTAGGATTTTGTCCAGAAGTCTGAATTCCCTGGTCATCCAGAGAAGATTTTTTTCAGCATGCTCTGCACTGGCCCTGTGATGTTTGTGTATGTCCCATGAACACAAAGCAGGTCAGTTTGTTGAGTGGAACAGAGTGGAGTTGGAGAGTCGAGGGGCAGAGTGATCCTTTTGTGCCTCTATCAAATATATCTAACAGGGATTGCTGTCACTAGTAAAAATACCCCTTAGAAATGACAAAGAGCACACGTGCACTTTGCAGGTTAAAAGCATGTGTCTGTAATTGTATCACTCTATGGTGCTTATAAACATTTTGGAGAACCTAGCTAAAATTTATGATACGTGAAACACAGTGTTAAGGCATCATTGAGCCACCACTATTTAAAAAATCTGGCATCCCCTTTACTCGTAAGACTAAACTGTTTTAAGTTTATTTACACCCCATCATTTCCTTAGGGACCTGTTTTCCATAAACTAATGAGGCACTGGTGCAAGAGCTCTGCTGTTATTCCTGGCAAAGACTGTTTTGACTCAGAGGCATACCTCACTGGATTTTTTTTTCCTTCAGTAGCCCACTGCAAATAATAAATAGGAGAAAATACATCATGTTTTTGAGTATCAGAGACAAGTTGCAGGGCTGTGAAAGGTTAAGCAAAGCAATTACAAGTTGAAGTCCATCTTATTTCACTTGTCCCCACAATATTTCATGACTTCTCATCTATTTCAAAATTGTATATATGCTTTGTTGAAGACCAGGTCAATCAACCAGCAGCCACAAAGCATGCAAACTTGTGGAAGGGCAATAACTAGATTGATGTTCCTCATTGTGTCCAAAGGAGTGATATCTTGTTCCTTTTCCCTTGGTTAACAGCATGTCACACAATGGATCTGGCACTTAACATGTGAGATACCAAAAGACTGCTGCTGAGACATACAGGACTTTCTAAGCAAGCAGTAAGCTTAAGGTCGGTCAATTCTTAGAAGTAAAAAGTCCAAATCTTCAATGGATTTTCTAAGTGCTGATTCTCAGTGCTGAGTGAAAGTTTTGTAAAGGGACTTCACTGTATGTACTGTAATGTATACATCCGAGTACAAAATTGCAACAAAAGTGAACTATAGAAATCAAACCCTTTTCTTACATAACACTTTCAATATACACTTCAATTACCCACACCTTTGCACTAAGGCCTGACCATAAGAATGTGAAACTGATTCATTGATGAGGGAAAAATGGTTATTATTGGTGTGATTACAATTGATTGCTAGAATATTAGCTCATTTACATGAAAAATGTCAAAATAAGTGTGATTAATCTTAAGATGAAAACCTCTTCCCAATTACATATGAAAACATGTTCTACCTGTGGACATGGGAAAAGGGACCCACTCTCCTCCTTGGGCATCTAAAGCAAGCTGCCTCTGTAAGGGTCTGCAGTTTCTCTGGGGTCATGGGAGAGAGAGGTGAGGGTAATAAGTGGCTCTGAAGTTGGGCTTCTGCTCCCAGTTTGCTTGTAAGGAGGATGGAGCATCCCTCTGACTGACTAGCTGCGAGGGCCTTGGGCTGCTCACCTGGAGTGGGGAGGTGAATACTCATGCTCCCTGCCAAGGTTATTAACCTCTCTGATATTTGTGAAAATCATGGTCGATATGAAGGACGTTGTTGTGGTTTAATCCCAGCCAGCAACCAAGCCTCACACACTCACTCCCCCAGCAGTGGGATGGGGGAGAGAATCAGAAGGGTAAAAGGTAGAAAACTCGTGGGTTGACATAAGGACAGTTTAGTAGGGAAAGCAAAAACCACACGTGCAAGCAAAGCAAAGCAAAGCAAGGCAAAGCAAGGAATTGTTTCATTACTTCCCATGGGCAGGCAATTATGTTCATCCGTCCCTAGGAGAGCAGGGAGGATCCCATCATGTGTAATGATTACTTGAGAAGAGAAATGCCATCACTCCGAATTTCTCCCCCTTCCTCCTTCTTTCCACCACTTTATATACTGAGCGGATACCACATGGTATGGAATATCCCTTTGGTCGCTTGGGGTCACCTGTCCCAGCTGTGTCTTCTCTCAACTTCCCATGCACCCTCAGTCCCCTCAGCAGCATGGCAGTATGAAAAGCAGAAAAGACCTTGATGCTGTGCAGTCCTGCTCAGCATTAACAAAAACATTTCAGAATTATCAACACTGTTCTCAACACAAATCCAAAACATAGCGCCATACCAGCCACCATGAAGAAAATTAACTCTATCTCAGCCAAAACCTGCACAGAAGTAATTTTCCTAAAGCCAGAAAACCAGTGTGCCAAAGCTGAAACCAGAAGCTGAGTGTCCTGATTTGCTAGTCATGTACTTTAACTAAGAGATCACATCTTCCTGCAGAGAAGAAGAAGTAATTATTAAACACAGGAGACAAAATGTGCAGAAATAGTGATGAACTAGAGCTATAAAACAGAATTTGCTTGTTTGGTTCTTTCCCCCCTCCCCCATTCATCCCAGTTTTAATCTAGTTTCTTTAGGCGCTGAGTGCAATACAATCTTTTACCTGTGAGCCCTTGTGAATGTAGAGCAACCAAATAGGAGAGAAGTGAAGTCTTCAAGCAGGGAATATCCCTGTATATTTCACAAGCTCAGGTGACCACAAGGAAGAAATCCACGCGAGGCCAAACTGTCAGTGGATACAGAAATAATTTTTTCTCTGACCTTTCTTTTGCTCACTGTGTCACTAAACTGATTACTGTTACATGAGGATGTACTCTTAATTGCTGCTCATTTAAAAATTTTAACTTAATCCTCCCTGAAAATGAGATCAACATTATGGCAAATACTAAAAATTCTAAATAATTGAATTGAAAAATAACTAATGATGCTTGAAGTTAAAAAGTACTAATCAGGATGTGTAGAAGTGGATTGTGCATCACATTTTGAATTGTATAATTTCTATGTTGTATCTATGAAACATGAATCTTACAGTAAACCAGACAAAATCCATTCACACTGAGAATAGCCATTGCAAAATGCTTCTGAATTACACAAGAAAGAGTACTGTGATAATTGTTGAATTACAGCATATTATACAAAAAGTACTGTTAAAAAAAAGAGTTCAGTTTTCTGATATGTTTTAGATCTTCTATCTATCCTGGTAGCCCAAGTTTAAATTTTCCATGTCAACTTTTTCTTTCTTGAATCTTAGAAAGTGATGAGGTCCTATGCTTGTAGAGTATTTCAGACTTTTCATTTCTTTATTATGTGTGTATGATGTAAACTGCTTTTATGTACAAAGTAAATAATGGCTTTTAGATATAAGCAGACAGATTTGTAAATTTAAGTATTTTTATATATTTATAACTGCAGCCAGATTATTTGATAATGCCCATGTCTGCCTACTCTCACAGAACACATAAATGTTTTCGTTTCATTTTACGATGCTGTATTGCATGTATGTGTGTAAGCATTTGAAAATATTCTCACAGATGTATAGGCATGACGAAGCCCACGTTCAGCCCTTAGACTGGGTGACAGACCCTTGACTTGAACATACTCCTGGCAAAATTTATTGCTGATTAGGGGCAAAAATGAGTTTACACTAAACATGCCCAACATGTCAGGTAATGCATTTGGCCAAGGGTGCCTACAATCAAAGGCTTCTATCCTGGCAGCCAGGCACCCAGATGCCCAGCATGGTGCTTTAGAGATGCTATGAGCTCCTGCAGCCTGGCAGATGTCAGGCAGGTGCTGCAGGCAAGAACATGGGTGTGTGGAAGAAATGGTAGAAGTCACAGCACACCCCATTCCTACCAGTCCTGCCTCATCTTTGGGTGCACAGTGCCTCTGATAAGCACAGCACAAGGGTTTCCCTCATCTCTCTGCTTCAGATTTGGTCTGCAAAGGGGAAAAGAAGAGAGACCTTCTGTCTTGGGTCTTTACCCTAAGCGAAGCCAGAGAAAATACAAGATTTGGTCAGTTTTGGACACAGCCTCCATCCCAGGCTGCCTGTCCTTGAAGCTTTGCTTGCACTGGGTGGAGATGCCAGGAGAATACCATGGTGAGCTCCATCTTCTGAAAGCACACACTTGTACATTCATGCACACACGCACACCGCGTGTGCCCTTCTTGCAGCCAGGTGTTTCACTGCAGACACCTCAGTGAGATAAAGATGGGGCAGGAAGGGAGAGCCAGGCCATTGCTTTAGTCAGCAGCCTCCAGGACAGAAATACTAAATGCCCACTAAAGCAGGCAAATATGCCAGCAGGGTGGATGAGACAATTATGGGGTTACTCAGGAAAAAAATGTGTTTCCCACATTTGCCCAGGTCTTGCCCCAGCTTATCACTCATTGTGACTTTACATACCCCTTGGTATACTTATTTTTGTTTTATTAACCATCATCCATTCTGACTGATAGCAGCATGGCCGAAAAACAAGGGTCTGGTTTCCTTGCACCCCCTTCTGCAACCTCAACCCCCTCCTGCTCAGTGTGGAGTGGGGTAACCAGCACAGCGGGAGTACCATGAATAGGGGATTAATGGTGTCTGAATGCACTCCAACACTAAAAGTCACCTTGGTGGGACAAAGGGGCTGTGTTGCACTGAGGGGCAGAGAGCACCTTTGGGAGACTTATTCCCCTACTTAGACCCTCATATTTTTTTTCTGTACCTTTGCAGAAAAGGAATTCAATAAATCACTAAGAAATGCCTCGTACGCTCACAAGGAAAAACCATTACCTGCATGTTTTCTGCATGCATACAGCATCATATCTACATTACAAATGTCACAAACATGTCTTAGAATCAGTCTGCTTCATTTTTTCCAGATGGCAGAAAACCAGCTTTCTACAGCTGTTCCTTAAAATATATTTTTACTCAAGTAATGGTGTTTTGCTGAACAACGGTACTAATAAACAAGTAATAATGCTCAGACCACTTTGCACTGTTTTAATTGACTACCCAAGACACAAAGAAGTGATGAATTTTGCTTACAGGCTCTGTTTTTCCCTTTGCTTCATGGTGTAATTGATGCGCACAAAAATTATGTAGAACAGGTTGTCAGATGTGGCAGCATTTTTTTCCACCCTGGGTAAAAGCTTTGAATTTAATTTGGTTATATTTTAAAATAAAGTAGCACTGGGCTAGAGAAACAGAATTTTGACATTTTATTTTGATAATTTCAAAACTGTATAAAATGCTCTTGAAAATGTTGAAAAAAGTTTTTGAATACAGATTTTCCTGTATAATGCTTTACTTCTGGCAAATCAGAATTTGCTGAGAAAAAACACTGTCATTACGTGTCTCAATTAACTCCACTTGCTATGAGAAAGGTCATTTAAACCTCTTGAAAATATTCATATGTCTTCACAAAAATTCTGAGATTTAATCAGGGGATTTATGAGGAACCACAGTCAGATGCACGTAAAGAGAATCATAGGCCTGCCTTTAGCAGTTAGGGGATGTCCATATTTGTATTTTTGGAAAAAATAAGTCCTCAGATCTTTCACATCCATCTTCCGTCTTATGTCTTTCCATCTTCCATCTCCCTCAAATCATGACTATAGAAATCACTCCTATGTGAGTGTCAAGCTGATAAAATAATCCCTTGTGAAAAACAAACAAAATAATGTTTAAAAAATTTCCTTCTGAGCCTGTCTTCTTGTATTGGTACAAATCACTTACTTTTCCTTTTTTGTGCTCTATTTCTTTGTCAGTAAAATGGAGTATTCCTGGTGCTTGAAGGAAATGGTTTAGTCTCTCCAATTGCAGGTTCAACTTTTCTTGCCCAAAAAATGGGCCAGATCGTCAGTGCGTGCAACATGGAGCAGGTCAAACAACAAGGCTGGGTTTTGAATGGGAATACCAATTTGCTGAAATCCAGATTTCTGACCGGCTGCTCAAACTTTTTTTCAACCAGAATGAAATTGCTAGTTAAAAGCAGCAAGATCAAGGATCCTCCTCCTGTGGAGAATTTTATTACAGAGACGATAAGCTCTGCAGAAAATTTGGAGGAAATGAAACATAATGCAGCATTTGCAGCAAGCAAGGGACCTTTAGGAAGCTTCCTTCCCAGGAATCTTTGCTGAAAGGCAAATTTATTTAAAAAGATAAGCTCTACTTTGTTGTTACAAAGTATAAGCTCCTGTCAGAAAAGACTATAAGTGCTGTGTATGCTCGGTCTGGCCTCAGCAATGGCTCCTTGTGCCAAAGGAACATGAGCCATTGAAGGTGGCTCAGAGATAGGGGTACAGTGTAACATTGCCATGAAGAAACTGAAAGGCACATTTGACACTAATTTACCCTGTTTTCAACCCCAAAACTCCAGCATTTTCCCTGACACTCTACACTGCATGTTCACAGAGCACTACAGCTATCTGGAACATGTTAAGAAAACAATCACATACCTAGAAATGTATCTCAGGTGGACTAATATTAATTTTACAATGTTTTAAAGGAAAAATCTGCAAGACACTGCGATTGCATCCTCCCCTTTCTGACTCTGTTGGTCATCTGGGAGGTTGTCCCTGTGCTGTATTTTTCTGGGACCTGTTCACATCCTTCCCACAGCTGGATGGGAGATGTTGGAAGACAACAGTACACCCAAGGGATCAGTTTTGGATTGGCCTGGAAAGATAATTCTGAGGCATCCATGCTCCTGCTACCTGTTTATGCAGCACTTCCTCCTCTCCAGATTTCCCCTGCAATACCTATGCTCACAGTCATTTCTGTAGAAAGTGCCAAGTCTAATTTGGGGCTTTAATACAGCATGAATTTACTCTATTCACTATACCCTCAAGAAGATGCTCCAGGTTTTTACTGCAGCACTGTTGTTCTCAGCACACACTCAGGCTTGACTTTCTGGAAAGAGTTCTCCAGCTGTTGACAACTTGGTCAAAAATACTGCCATGCTCCCAAGATTAGCGACATCGTATTTCTGAAGTAATTATCTCTTTGTTTATCTAAATCTAGGTCAAGTGAGGTCTCATTTGGACGTTTTCAAGACAGTCATCTGAAAAGGAATTAACAAATTGCATTGCTGAAGTTGTATTTTCTTAATTGGTTTGCAGTCTATCAGAGACTACAAAGCACAGCTTTCCTTCACTCCAGAGAATGTCATACCAACTTATTAGGTCTTTTTTGTTAGGACATGAGAATTTCCAAGTCATTAAAAAACATTGCTGTTTGTGTGGCATGATTAATTTCCAGAAGAGTAAAGGAGATTTTGCTGAGGCAAAGTGGCTGCTGAGGATCCAGATATTGGGTGATCCAGCAAAAAGTTATGAAAGCGAATCGTGTATCCTGAGCACATGAGCTGGAATATTGGTGCATGCTTTGGTTACACCAAAGTTCTCTTGGTTCTCTATTGTTGGTTGTTAGAAGCTCTAGAATGCTTTTTCCCAGTCCTGTATCTGCATTACACACACAAACTTGCAGTATGGCACAGCAGAGGTAATTCAGGTGCCTAACAGGTGGGAAAAGTATCAGTGACATCAACAGCAGAATTATAGTAATGCAGGTTTTTAGATACTTTAAAAATTCACTTCTACAATTTTGTTGGGTGCAATTCTAACCCTAAGGTAAAGCATAGGATACTTGTTTTTCAGCCCACAATCAAGTTTGCTCATGCACTGCTGCATTTGCAGCCCCAAGCAATTGCCATTAGCTTCAGCAAAGCTAAATGGTTGAGTGCCACAGAGTTAGGCCACATTAATCTCACCTTTTCCCATATGGGCATTAAAAAATGGAAATGAAAACAGTTGAGACAAAATACAGGTCTTCTGGGAGAAGAACCGGTTCTGCCTCCTGGTCCTAGAAGGAATATGTAACACCAGGATTAGAGTTACTAAGGAGTGGCTTAATGAAGCTGACTGGCTCAAAGCTGGTAATGGTTGTACACGTGGGAATAACATCTGCATACCAATAGAGCAAGGCAGTCTATGGTCTTTAGCTAAAAACCAATCAAATAAAATCAAAACAGTGTCTTCATATATTAAAATTTTACCATTTTTTAAAAATTTGAACTTAATTAGAGATTTATTGATCTTATATATAGGGAAGAAAGCATGATAGGTTGAGTCCTTTAGAAGGTGAATCAGATGGATCTTGTTTGCTGATCTCCTGAGCCAGCACAAACTGGCCTGGAAGAAAAGGATGTCTCTGCAAAGCAGTTGACTGTCAACTTCTTTGGCAGAGGGGTTTCAGGTGGTCTTGCTCAGGTACATCACTGCACATACCCTTGCATTTCGATGGGGCCACTCCTGGACCTGCAACTCCAGGTAATGCAGCAGCTCTTCTTAGTCACATCAGAAAATCACCTTCTCAAACTGAATCAGCTCCATTTTAAAGAAGTTTGCACTTTTTAGAAGTGCATGCCAGAACCTCACTACCATCTGAAAGGCATCTAATGCCTTTTAATTACCCTCATCCATGTATTTGAGGCTAATTTTCTATAAATTAATTATTGTGTTAGTTATATCTTTTCATCACCTAATGTACTCCACAGCATTTACTGTCTCTAAAGAGAAAGTAATATTGACATATCTTTCATCTGCCTTCATCCCCCATTCTTCTCCCTGTCAGTCCCTTGCACTTGTGCCTTGTTTGGGTATGCACTGGCCTTTTCTGTGCCTGGTGGCTCCCTGTATCCGAGGAAAAGCCCTGCCCTACAAAAGTGTTCAGTGCTTATCTACGCTGTTACATGCTTTCATGCACACTTTTGACCGTCCTCCCAGACAGCTCCTGGCCTTGGTCAGAAGGTGTCATGAGCCAGGGAGTGCTGTTCCAGTCAGTACCAACAGTGTAGGAATCTAAACCTAGGTGTGCTTAAGTTGCTGGTTTAGCTATATTCTCATTGTGACTTCCTGTACTCCTCACACCGATATTTCTCAGGCCTGCATTACTACCATTGGTAGAGGTGAGGTCTGCACCTCTGTGGTGAGAGTTACTACCCAATGCTGGAAATTTTGTGGATAGCATCATTTCCTTGATAGAAAGGGAGAGAGAAGGAGGGAAATAGGGAATCTGAAGAGGACTAAATTAGTGTGGGTTGTTATAAATTGTCAGCTGTCAAGAGGCAAAAAAAAAAAAGGGTTGCATTCAACAAATGTATGATTTTGTTTGAAACTTACATCTATTTACATTCCATTTTTTTTCTTACCTTAATCCTGAGGTTTGCCGTTATTTGGGCTGGCATATGTGCTGATACCCTCAGGCAAAAGTACAGTGTGCAGTTTATCTATCTGGCAAACTCTTCAAGTGCCTATTGATAGAAGAAAGTTTGGTTGTGAGCTACACTGAATCGTTCTGCTCTCTTAATGAGCCAAGTGATGCAGTCAGGAAATACCACAATGCAGAGAAATGCTGTTTAGATGGAAAAGGAGAACACACTGGACTTGCTCTATCTGTTTTGGTAACACAATTTCAGTTAAGATTTGTTATAGGAGATGCCTATTCATTTTCTGAGAAAAAATCAGTGTGATTGTTCCTGAAATGACAATTTCTTTTTCTTGTATAGTTGAAAACAAACAAACAAACAAGTTTATGATTCATGAAAACTACCAGATTGATAGTGATGGAGACAGAAATCTGTTGTTCAAAGGACAGATGAAAAATTACTTTACTGCTAGTATGTCTGAGATTTGCTACAGAAAGGCCATCCAGAGAAGTAAAAAGGCAGTTGAATTCCTCAGTTTCATTGATCTAATTTATTTCTAATGTTCTTCTCTCCACCCACACCTGCATTTCTTGACTGTCTCATTAATACTGTACTCAGATATGTACCTTATGGAAAACAACCAAGCAATCCCACTTTGTCTAGGTAGAAAATTATGGCATACTGCCTTTTCACCTGTGGCCAAAGGATACTTAGTTTCAATTCCTCAAAAGCTTCCCAAGCCCCCTAAGGCAGCCTCAGTTCTTACATGCCAACACTTGAGTTTATTTAAAAAGATATAGCAGCATCTGTGACCAGAGGCTCCAGCTGCCAGAAGGTAGAGCAGTAGGCAGAAGTCCCTGGATCTCCACAAAAAACCAAGTGTGAGTGAATTCCCAAATAATAAGATAAGAAGATGGCTTAGAGAAGATGTGCCTGGTTTTGGAAACTGTTCACTAATTATTGTTTAAATACTACAGTATTTCAAATTCTAAGGCCATTTGTTAATTTTTGGGAAGCCCCAAATTAAAAAAGAAAAATAAACATATGCAACTACTGGAATCAATGTCTTCTCATCCAAACAGTAGCAAATTTACCCTTTAGAGAATCAAATCAAAGTTTGATATGATCTCAAATGCCTGTTCTTTCAATGTACAGATCGCTCACTTGCAAAAAGCCAACAAGGCTTCGTTTTCTCCAAAATTGCATCTTTCAGAGAATCACAGACTCATTAGGGTTGGAAGGGACATCTAGAGATCATCCAGTCCAATTGCCCACCGCCCTGGCAGGGTCACTTAGATCAGGGTGCACAGGAACACATCCATGTGGGTTTTGAATATCTTCCAAGAGGGAGGGTCCACAAGCCTGTGCCGGTGCTTTGCCACCCTCAGTGTAAAGAAGTTCTTTCTCCTATTGAGGTGAAACTTACTGTGTTTTAGTTTATGGCCACTGCCCCTTGTCCTGCCACTGGGCAGCACTGAAAAGAGTCTGGCACCATCCTCTTGGCACCTGCTTTTGAGGTATTTACAGGTGTTGATGAGATCCTCTCTCAGCCTTCTCTAAACAGGTCCAGCTCCCCCAGTCTCTCCCCATAAAAGATGCTCCAGACCCCTCATCATCTTTGTGCCCCTACTACTGACCCTGTCCAGTAGATCTTGTCTTTCTTGTACTGAGGAACCCAGAAGTGGACACAGCTCTACAGATGTGGCCTCGGCAGGGCTGAGTAGAAGGGCAGGACCACCTCCCTCGACCTGCTGGCCATGCTCTTCCCAATGCAACCCAGGATACCATTGCTCCTCCTGGCCACAAGGGCACTGCCGGCTCATGGTCAGCTTGTCACCCACCAAAACTCCCTGGTCCTTCTCTGCAGATCTGCTCTCTTGTGAGTCAGCCCCCAGCCTGTACTGGTACTTCCCCCTCTGTTCATGTGTCCACATAGCCCAGTACACCTGAATTGAGGAGACTTAAAACTCTGGACCCTCCATCCACTCAGAGTTACTGAGCAGGAGCTCAGTAATCCATGTTCTGTTCTAGAGAGTATTGACAGATTGTAGTCACTCCATGTCCCCGAGACTTGCCTTCACTGTAGTGGCTTTGCTTATAGCATTTGTGTGCTTGGAAATACTCCATAACTCCCTTCACTGGTCCTTTATCCACCTTCCCCAGAACTACGTCTCTTCCCCTGACCTCTTCCCTAATGTGGAGGGAAGTATTATGGAAGATTTAAAGGACTTGTATTCACTGCCCCAAGCCATCATTGTCTGACAATCCCCCCCTCATCTCATCTCATCTCATCTCATCTCAGCTTGATCCTGTCCTGTTCAGAGAAGCCATCCCAACAAACCAGGGATCCAGGCTTCTGCTCCAGCCACCCCACTTCTTTATACTCAGTGAGAGCTAACTGAAGTTAAGTCAAGGGGGCATGTTTTTATTTCTTTAATAAATTTAAGTCAAGACCATTTACATGAATAAATGTAAGTTCCTTGAGTTTGTTAAACCCTCCAAAAATAGCCCTCAAAATTCCGCCAAAATTAATGCAGCCAGAATTTCCATGGAAAGCACCGTAAGATGGAGGAGACTATGCCAGCCAGCATGTCTACAATGGCTGTTCAATCCCTCCACTCTTCTCATCTTGACAGGTTTTGTAGGGAGACAGGGGAAAGGTAATGATTGAACTCTAACATGATGTCATACCCTCCACTCAGGAGAAGATCAGCAAAGCTTTCAAAAAGTCTCTTACCATATCCCTCAAAAGAGGCTGTTAAAGAAACTATGCAATCACAGAAAAAGAAGAAAGTCCTGTCAATGATTAGAAATGGACCAAGATAAAAATAAGAAAAAGGAAAAATGGCTAGGTTTAGACAGGCTGAAAGAAAAACAGGTGCAATCCATGCTGTAGAATATCATCACTGGGGATCCTGCAGAAAGAGGTGAACTGTGAGGGGAGTTCTTGGATGTGAGCAGGGTTACAATGCTCACTTGGGTGCTATGCATGGCAAATCTTGGGAAAGGTACATGAATCACTTACAGGAATTATGGCGCATTTAAAATGAACTTTGATAATTAGTAAATGAGGCCAGCAGAAAGATCTATGAAGTCCTTTGGTAAACTAGCAGTGTCCAAACCCAACCAACCGAAAAATCCTATTCTTTCAAAAGCAAATGCTTTGATACCATAGGAGTGATGGGCACAATAAGAAGATGAAAACATCTTCATCTGAAATTATGCATCTCAGCTGAAATTGGTGAGCGATGCTCTCTTAGATAATGAGTGAGGATCTGACCTTGTTTATTGACATAAATACTGAAAATGGAGAGCAGGAATAATAAGGATGTAAGCCAATGGCTAAAAATAAGGTGGTGTCTTAGAAACAGATTATTCCATAATTTGATTACTACTGGAATTTTCAGGAAATTATTTTGAAACATCTTGGCAAGTCTTAAAAGCAAGATATTAGACTAAGCAGGTTGTGACTTGATGGAGTATAGCAATTCTTAACATAAGTGGGAGGTCTTCAGTAAAGTCTGCCATGATACAGGCTATTGCTAAAGCTAGAACATACAGAATGAATTAATAAAAAAATATGTCTGTTGTTTTTAAAAGAAAAATAAATCCCCCCATTCCAAGCTCCAATCCCTCCACTCCTCTCTGGTTGGTAAGGTATAGCTGAAACATCAGGTTAATGGAAAGGAAAGCTCTACAATTTCTCCTGATTTTTTTCTTTTTGTGCATGTTTCTAAATAATCATGTGCACATGCAAGCATACTCAGTACTCTTTGCAAAGACTAATGGATCTAGTGGCATATATTCAGCATCTATGCATTTCCCAAATCACCACATCTGCAGGAAAAAAGTGTTGAGTCCCTCTATCTGTCCCTGGCATCAAGCTTGTACAAAACTGTGTTTTACACAGCTCAGATTGTTCAGATGCATCACTTAAGCCAATCTTGAGTAGGATGAAGTGTGGGGGACACTGAGAGGGATTGTTTTACAGAATGACGGGCTTCAGGGAAAGGATTGGAAATGGAAAAACAGCCATGATGGACTGTGCTTCTCAAGCTGTCAGATGCAGCTTGGAAGTCAACAAGGATGTCTAGATAAAGCAGTTTTTTCATATCCTGGTGACTAAGTTCTTTCATTTTTTTCCCCTCCAGTGTTTTTTAAAGTCTTTTACATTTCACTTCTACAAAAATGGAGTGTTATGGGGAAAACTCCATTTTTATACACAAAGTTTTGTCTTCTACCAACCAGGGCAAATTTAGAATTGGTGCCAACACTGAGGGAGCTGCACACACAAAGAAAGTAAAAAGCTGACCAAAGCATCTCTGGAAATCCATTTGTGTTTAAAATTCTGGTTTCTAAGATTATTATTTTCTGTTATTACAGGCCCTAGGCAACAGTGAAATAGTTCTGAGCATGGGACTAGCAATGGCAATTCCGTGCATAGATTAAATAGGCAAGGCAGCTGAATAGGAAAAAGATTGCAACATGCAGGGCAGGTGGGCAATGTTGAGAGCTGAACACATCTCTTGGATCCCACAGCATTAACCACAACATCACTTTCTCTCACCTACATCTTGCACACCTAAAAGTATCACCAGTCCCATCACTACAGGTTGCAGCTACCCACGAGTCCAAGGCAGCTGCTGTTTCCTGCTGCCAGGACCAAGATTGCTGGCACACTGCCCCACTGAATACCAGGCCCTTGTCTAGATGACTGCACTGATGGTGAAAGTGTCTGTCTGGTCTCCTGGTTTGAAAAATTGCTTTTGCTAAAAAAAAAAAAAAACCAAACAAAAAACTTGGTTTTGTTGAATTTTTAAAATTTCTTCTGTCTGGAACTTGATTTTCACTTGATTAGTGACAAAGACATCCATGGTTCCCCCACTCTAGCAACTCCTGGATTGCTGTACCTGTTGCGGCACATTCTCAGCAAGTCCCTGCTCTTGTAGGCAAGAATATAAAGATTGGAGCCATCTCAACATCTTTCTGGCATCTTCTCATCAGCACTGAGAGTTCAGGTCTCGAGAGACCTCTTGGAGTTCACTGTATATTGCCTTTCTTATCAAACTGTTATGTAAACACTCAGTACTGTGTGTAAGATAGGATATCTTGGTAGCTTTATCTCTCTCATTGTTTCTGTCCTGGCTGGGGTTTGCCACAGAGGACATTTGTTTGCCACTGGACATAAAAGCATTGAAGAGAGAATACACTTTTGTTATGTTTCAGATCAGTGGAAAAAGGTGTCTTGCAGGATCACTGAAATGAGCTACCTAAGGCCAAAACAAAACAGTGATATTCAAACTTGGTTCTACAGGCAGTTTAGGAATTTGGTTCTTCAGATGGCACCAAACATTGCAAATAAAGTGACTGGGATGGTATAGACTCTGTAGATAATGGTCCAGGCTTCTTTTCTGTAGCCTGTGACTGCCCTCCTGATACAAGAGAAGCATCCACAATGTTGTGTACCACACCACATCAGGTGTTTGCTGCTGCATCTATACTTACTCAAAACACTTCCCTTGGATCAGTAACTTTTGATACCTGTTGTGGAGGCAGACTTCTGCTGAAATTTAGTCATATGCCCCATTCTTCTGGAGTGGTTCACACTGAGCTTTCTTCATTGGAGCAGCCATGTCATTTGCAGTATGCCATGTGGATTTGTGAGGGCTGTGTCTTTTCCTCTGCTAGTTAGTAATTCACAGAGCTTATGGATGTGTGCTAGTGTTACTGTAATTATCCATTAATCATTATTGCACACAAAGTCATTGCTGACTTAGGGTTATCATCTGCATGCTTATTATGTCCAACTTAGTCTCATCAGTGATGGTTAAAACTTCTGCCAGGTCTGGGTCAGGTGGGAATACACTCAAATCCTTTCCATTTGCTATGCTCTGATTGACATATAATAATTTGTTATTTTAAACAAGTAGCACAGCTTTTGCTGACTCACCTGGCTACTTTCTGTGCTGCTGAAATTTATACTGTTCATCTACCACATTTATTTTTGGTCAAAAAAATTCTTTAAAATGAAGAATATGCTGTTATGTTTGTCTCTGGCAAGGGGGAATGCCTTAGGATGCAGACCTACCTGCAAATCCAGTGTGGTGTTTACACACGTGCTCTCCTATCACTCATCCCACCCACACCACTCTCTCTTCAGCCACTCCCACAGATTTACTGGCTGATTTCATTTCAGATTCTTCTTTTGCCTTTCCAGGACATAACTTACTGCACAATATCTAACTGCCCACCTCAGTTCTGTTCTCAGTACAGATGCAGGGGTTTTTAGTTTTTCTGTGCTGTACCTTTGTGGATGTAACCATGACAGAGAGTAGTCATGTGAGACTCCTTGGGAGCAGAAAGTCCAGCAGTGCCAGCTCTAGCTTGATCCCAGTGCCAGCAAATATATGTATTTTAAGAGAAACATAAACAGCGCTTGTTCTGGTTATAGGGCAGCCAGGGAGATGCAGCTGAACTTGTAGGACAGTCAGCCTTCTTGGTAGATGCCTAGGGTAGCAGCCAGGCGACTCAGGTTTAATTTACAGTTAAGTCATCTAAGTTTATTTTTCAGAAAACACATATTTTAAAAATTCGGAAATTAAAACGTGGTTAAAACTCTCTACAATAAACAGAAGCCTTCAGAGGGAAGAATGGCTGCCAGCTTTGCTTTTTGTTCAATCTGTAACAGATCTGAAGTTTATTTTATATTCAAGACTTAAAAGATGCGTGAGACAGTTCTTCAAAAGGAGCTGCACATCTGTGAAAGCACTCGATCTGAGTTGGATGCCCCAGAGATCAAGTCAAAGAGAGAAGTAATTGTTTTGCTTTTGATATCTACACCCAACCCCCTTAAAATGGGTGACATTTCAGCTGCAGGCACATTATCAGTAGCCTGAGATCAGAATAGCTGTCAAGTAGTTTCAATTTGGAATAAAAACCAAACAAGCAATAGAGGTCATGAGTTAAAGATTTAGGACATGCTTCTAAACTTCTCAAACCTTGTTCTCCCATAGAAAGGAAGCTGTAATAGCTCTCCATATAACTTATATATCATGGTGGTGAAGGAAGCCCTAACAGACCAACCACTATTCCAGAGAATGCTTCTGCTGTGTAATTATTTGAAAAATTAAACTGTAGGACTGGGAGATTAACAGGACAGATTGATTTTTCTCAGGGTTCTTGTATCTACGTCTTCAGCAGAGGCTGTGTGAAACTGGTCTGTCCCCAGCCTCACAAGATGGGAACAAGATGACTTCATGCTGACTCTGTTGAGTCTCCTGTGTCACTCAGTCTGGGACATCCTGGTGCAGAGGTGAAAGTTGCATTTTGCAGTTCAGGGGTCTAGTTTTTATTTCCCAAACTCCAGGATTCTTACATGACAAGGTGAGACAAACCTACTGAATTTTGTCTTATTGATAATTTCCTCGCAAAGACATTTTTGTTAGGAATGACAGAGGATTTTGTTGATGTTTAAAGGAGAGGAACCCCCTCCACCACACTTTGGCTGAATGAAGAATCCATAACATCTGCTTGTCTTAATTACTCTGTGTTGCTCTGCAGATGAGTGCTGAGGGTTTATGTCTTCCAAAGCATACCTTCGTTCTGACCTAACAAATCTCAGTCCTCCCACTGTGAAGTCCTTTCTTTTCAAGGCTTTGGAGGACCCCAGGTGTGAAAAATGAGGCAACTCTTGAAATTTGATTGAAAACAAACTTAGGTTTATTAATAACAAAAAGAGGGTAATAAAATAAAAAAAAAAAGGAAAAATCCAAGTCCACAGCGATAAAGAGACACTTGAAGCTGAGAACAGGAAAAAACCCCAACACAAAACCTCTAACAGTGCTGGGTCTCACTTGGTTATCCTCAAGCACAGTTAGTTGGCAAATCGGCCTATCACTAGCACTGGGCTATGCCTGACCTAGTCCCTAACAGAGGCAAAAACCAAACCTCCCCAACCTCCCCATTTTATACCCCTCTTGGCTCCTCCCATCACCGCCCATTGTCCCACCTCTGAGGTAGATATTGATTGGTAAAGTCCCTTTAGAGTCCAGTTAATTGGTTTAAGTCTTCGAGGTGTTGTAAGGTCTTCCGACCAATGGCTCGTTGTTGCTAGGGCGGAGTCTGTAGGTGATGTCATGTGGACTTTTAGGTGGGAAACCTTCCTCATTAAAATTCAGGTCTCCATGGAGCTTGGTAACAGGCCAACAGTCAAGTTTCTAAAAATAGCACTTTGGCTAGGGGTGAGGGTTTTTTCTCTTTTGGAGCACAACTAAACCCAAGATGAATTCAAAAGATATCATGGGGTTTCCAAACTCCTGAACTTTGTTTAGAACTTAGAAATAACACTTAACACTCAAACATCAAAGAACATGAATTACAAACTCTCTTAATCTTAGGAATTAATTAACAACTTAATTAACTACTAACAACTTCCATATTTCAAACTGATCACTTGTCTTTTCATAAATGCGAAAGCCAAACTTGTTGTTCTATTTATGACACCAGGTGTTCATATCCCATCCTGATGCCTTCTAAACATTTAGAATAATTTTATTTTAATAGGTTTTTTTAAAATTTTTGGTGGGCATATGTGTTTTTTGTTGTTTGTTTGGGGTTATTTTTAATTGATTTGTTTTGTTTTGGTTTAGGTTTTTTTGTTTGGTTGGGTTTTTTGGTTTTGGTGGTTTTATTTGTTTGTTTGGTTTGTTTTTTCTTTGGTTTGGTTTGTTTTTTAACTACCAGTTAGGAATTCACTGTTAGGAGTCAAGGGAAATGGTAACCTATTCCAAGCAGCCCTTGCAAGTGCTCTCTTCAGTGTGAGAAACCCCTTTCCTGTCTTTCAGTGAACAAACTTCACTCTGTCAAAAAGGACTTCAGGTCTGTCTTTTGTGTAATTCCCTGTTCTGGCAGCCAGGCAAGATTAGCAGATCATGAAAGTCACTGACGTGGAGATACCTCTCAAGCCCTCTATAGATCTTCACAAGCTTTGCATGTTTCTAGCACAGCATTTGAAGGTATATCAGACAAGTAACACCAGGTACCACTGGCAGTGTGAAAACTTCCCATAGCCTGCCACAAGTGCGCTGATTGTCCAAATGTCCCAAACACATACACCACAGTGCAGGTGGACTCCAGTGAGTTTCCTGATTCTTCAAGGTCCTGAAGGGAGCTGAGGTCTAGTCAGCACCCTCTACCCTGCTGCAGAGCCTAGAAGAGCTTTGGTGTTCTGAGGTGTTATGGAGTTCATTGAGTTCAGTTTTCAGAGTTCCCTGCATATTATTTCCATATTCTTTCTCTGTCTCACAGGAAAAATGGAGGGATGGTTTGTTTTCTCTTAAAGCCCTTTATTCCACCAGTCCTTTGTGCATATGCAATAACTTAAAGAAGCTGGTCTGAGGAGCGTGACAGCTAAGGGTAGGTGAGCAGTAGCAGTCTCTTGTCTGGGATGGAGAGTGTGTAGGGAGCTTCCTCTATTGATCTTCCAGGTCTTAGGAGAGAGGTTGGGTTCTCCATGTCCTTTACTGGGGAGAGGAAAAAAGCTTTCTGTGAAATCCCTTGTAGCAATATTCACTCAGTGTAATTGCTTCTTAGGCTCTGGAATGCACTTATACCACCTAAGTACTGACATCTTGAAGCCAGGTGTTGAATCTAGTTGCTTGGCCTCAGTGAAAAGAAATGGCTGTTCCCAGGTTAATTCATTCAACATATCATGGGCATTTGTTTTAGGACAAATTGTCCTTAGAGGGTGACCATCACTCTGTGTTGGTTGTAGGGCTCGATGCTGAGTTTTTAGGCACAAGAGAAGTTGGACCCCAGAGCAAATAATTTTTTCTGACCACTTAAAAAAAAATATTTCTTCACTTTTTGTTCTCTTTCTCTGGCATGAAAGAAAATCTGCTTGCAGTAACACACTACGATACTTTAAAGACTGTTCAGACAAGCTGTTTAAACGTTTATTTAGAAACTGTGGCCTGAAAACTATAAACTGAGCAGTAGTTTAGGTATTGGCACTGGTCTTTAAACTACATACATTTAACTTCTCTTAGTTTTCCTGTATTATTACTAGAAACTATTTAGGAGGTTTAGAATTTTGCTTATCACCTGTGTTTGCAGGGTCTATCATTCATCTGGAAATGTAAAAACTATACTGTTAACCCACAACTTAAGGTGTCAACTCTGAGTCATATGCTTTTTTTTTTCTGGATACAGGTTAGGGAGAAAGAGATTAATTGCCTTGCAAGAATGAATAAAGAAAAGGTGAAAAGAGTATGAGGTGCTCAGAAACTATGGGAATTGGGAACCAGGTAAGGAATTGCAGGGAGAAAGAAATGAAAGAACTTTTCCTATGACAAGAAAGCAACTGCTGGTGTACTTTAATAACAAAACTAATAATTAGTACTCCATTAAAATATGAACTGATATTGCTGAAGGACATACTATAAAAAAAGAAAAGAAGCAGCCTTGCTGCAGAAAATTAAGTTGTGCCTATACTGTGATGAATAACGTCTCACAGACAACAGGAAATGTACCCTATAGTAGGGTATATTAGGGATTAGAGAGAAAGCACCACCTTGCATGGAATTGGAGGCCACATCTCAGTGGGAAGAGATAGAAGATTTATTGATTTTGAAGTGTGCTTTCCTCTCCTGCTCATCGCAGTCCTGGTGAAGGATGCCATCCTGCTTTCTTGGTGGCTGCTGTCCAAAGCCTTCTCTGTTTGTCAGGGATGTTGAGGACACAGGCTTTGTCTGATTTACCCGTGGGCAGCCCTGTATTTGAGATGGGAGTCTTGGCTCGTAGGGAATGCAGGCAGCTGCCTGTGGAAGCCACTGTGGTTTTCAGAGACATTCTTCCACCATAACTAAACATGGCTTTAAAACAACAGTGGCTGCTCAGAGGACACATAGGCAGGTTCCACCGGGGCTCTTGTGGCACAGCCCAGCTGTGCTGGCAGCCCCAGGCCCCCCTAGGTGTGCCCACCATGTGCGTGGTGTGAGCAGTGGTGGTGGCAGCCAGAGTGGGCGTGGGTGTTGCAGCATTTCAGCCTGGCCAGTACTGGTGGCCTGGGTCACTCACCGGGAAATTTTTGCTCCTTTTGTTTGCAGCCCTGAGTCAAACTCTAGAGCAGTTTCCCTAACCTTGAGCTGTTAATACAAAATAATGCTCAGATCCAAACGACCCCTATTTTACCACCCTCAAACCTGTAGTGAGGCTGGGGCTTGTGAGGAAACAGGAAATTCACTGGGCTTTTGATTATCGTAATTTCTTTAAGCTGTGGAAGTGGTTTTCCAAGAGGATGCTCAGAACAGAATGGAGAACTGTTTGCATTTTAAATGCTACAAATAACTGATTATGTATAAAAATGTCGGACCTGATTAAGAATTGGAAGTTAGACTTTTGGAAGAGTGCTACAGATCATGATTTGCCACCATTTTTCATGTGTGTGGTCACAGATCCAATTCTCTGTATGTTACTGACCTTTGCCCATGATTCAGGTGTGTGACGTGTCCTCCAACTGCCTTTATAGTGAATACAGTGCACACTCCTGTACTGATCTGGCCATGATGGTCAATAGATCTTACTCTTCTGCAGCCAAGGAAAAGCCAGCTAATAAAGACAGATCATATGTGTTCAGTCCAAACAGATGCTTAGGAGAATGTTCAGATGCAGTTGCTGAACGCTGCACATTTTTGGAAACAAAACATATGATCTAAAACTAAAGCCATGGGCAGTGTGCAAACCAGGTTTTCAAAAAAGAGCCATAGGTAATCTTTCTCCATTCTGAAATATTAGGTGGTGGTCAAGAAGACTGAAAAAAATACCCTAATATTATTCTGCCATCATTCAAAAGAAGCAGAAGATAATGTCTTGTTAAATGTGGCTATAAAAAGACTAGACAGCTTAACGTATGTTTTGGGCAGATAGTAGGACTGCAGAAACAAGAGTAAGTCAATGACTGCTAAAGAAGGGCAGCCTCATTCAATGGCAATGCTTCTATAACTTGATTTTCTCTTTCTTAATTTTTTGCTAATTGGCAGTCTAAACTTTAGTCATGTAGTTTTGTTCTTTTAGTTCAGATCTAAGCACTTAGCCTTGTTAGGCAGATCAGAGAGACAAATGTGGAAAGCAGTCATTCTCATATTAAGATGTATCTGTAGAGAAGGTGGGATGGGTAGTACTTTGGACACACTAGTCCTCCACCAGGATGACTGTAGAGACATGCTGGGCTAGAAGTCCAGCCAAATTATGGATACAGCCAAATGAGGTGAGTCCTTTCTCAAGCATATGCACATAAAATTACAAGTACTAGAGTGGTATGACAACTGAAAAGGTAAGGAAAACAGCCAAATATTTAAAATCAAAATTAGACATTCTAGAACTTTTGTAGTGAAGATAATTTTCTACTGAAAGAAGTTCCTTAAAGGTGTTGATGGAACCTCCACCCTTGAAA
The DNA here is from genome assembly GCA_013400735.1 of Pomatostomus ruficeps. Lineage (NCBI taxonomy): Eukaryota > Metazoa > Chordata > Aves > Passeriformes > Timaliidae > Pomatostomus > Pomatostomus ruficeps. The sequence goes on from VYZT01001927.1 coordinate 111,597, forward strand.
ATCCTGATAATATTTTTGTTAAGACTGGATGTTCTTCTAAAAGCCAACTCAAAAGTTAAGAACTCAGGAGGTCAACTCAATATGAAAAAGGAATTAATTTCTCAAAACTTTATGCTAGGAAAGAAGTCAGATGGCAAACTCTTCTGCTCTTAAAGTCCATTAGTCTGATATAGGAAAGAAAGATGATGCAGCAAAAAAATACTAAGACTGGACTGGAATGATAACTTGAACAGAAATGAGTGAAAAATTATATGTCTTTTGCTGAGGTTGTCACTAAAAAAACATAGTAAGTGTTCGCCAAGTACTAGTACCATGCTCTTCAACATCCAAAAAAAGGACACAGGTATAGCCAACCACAGGTATTTAACACAGAAACACAGCTCTTAAATACCAGATATGCATTTAGAAACACCAGCTAAGAGAATTAGGATGTCCATTGGGTTTCTACTTCCTCCTAAACTAATATCTGTGAAGCTTTACCTGAAGACACATTCCCATCCCTGTTTTATACAGCAGGAGTTCACTGATGTAGCATGGGCCTGGGAAATTTACATGTGGTCAGAAGCTGAGATATTTTTCTGGTTTTACAGCTTGTTAGAGATCAATACACTACAGCAAAATTTGTAAAAGTCTTATTTGGACAACAAATGGGGACATATAACCATCTTTGTTTAGCAGAGCTGAACATCGTAGGTAAGGCATGAGGCAGCTGCTTTTCCCTGGCCTGGTGGGTTGCTCACTGACTTTATTTGCAGAAGTCACCTGGTAGAATATTCATCAGATTAGTCCAGTGGGAACAAAGTGAGGTGTTTGTATTGCTGCATTGCACCATGTATTGTGTTACTCTCATGTTATCTGATACCATTCTGGTACCTGGTGGCCTCACTGAGAAGGAAAATGTCACTGTGCCCAGCATGCACCTTGCCTGAAAAGCAGAGGAGGAAAGGTGGTAGTGTCAGGGATGCAGGGAAAGCAAATCCAAATGTCTGCATAGGACTTTTAAATCAGTAGGAATAAGTAACTGGAGGGAAGATTTCTCACAGGAAGAGACTGTCTTATGGAGATACTGAAAGGAAAGGGCTAGGACCCAGCTGACCTCAGAGACATTCCTAACTGCACCCTTTTCTGAGTTTTCCAGGGATCAGGAGGCTCATTGCTGATTATCTTAAAAATGAGAAACCCAGGAAGTGTAAGCAGAGGAGTTCAAAACAGAACCCCTGCTTGTTCCAGAGAAGGAGTTTGCTACACAGAGCACCTGGGGTTTGAATGGCTTTGTTGCTCTGCCTGCACAGAGAAGAGCAAGTGAATGAAGCTGCTAATGGAGACCCTGGTTTTGGCTGGGCTGCAAAACCCATTAAAAGAGCAGAGCCAAGACAGTGACAATATTTTGGCATGCTTTTGCAGTGGTCAAAGTGACCCTATATATCATTTTATGTGTTTATTTTTCTATATGTGTACAGTCACCTCAATGACTTGGCATGCTTTCCAGTTATGCCAGCCAAACCAGACCTTTTCTATTTGGCTCTACCTTCAAACTTTCTGGCATGTCGACTTCTACTAGGAAAGATGGCTGGAAGAGGAGTCTTTGGTCTCTGCTGGGATGTAGCGCCTTTTTTTTTGCTGCAGTTGTAGGTCACAGAAGGAAGAATCTGTGTTTATTTCTACATAGAAGATAAAGACTGTAAAGAAAAGAGGAAAAAGGGCTAAGCAGGAAACAATAGAGTAGGTATTACTTTTTAAACTAAGTAGTGTGTGAAGTTTTTAAACGTAACAGTACAAAACTGGATATAACTTAAAGCTGTCTAATGAAACCAGTTAGTAGAACAGTCTCATCTGAAAATAGTTGGAAGTATAAGAGCCAGAAAGTATAAGAACCCTCAGAGGTTCACTTTCAGCTTAATGAACAACTAATACTACATTATGGCTGTAATATTTAATGCTTATGATTTGCCTGTGTACTCACTTTCTAAGGGCACAGCAGTCACAAGCTGTACAGTGTTTTAGTGAAGCATCATCTCAGACCCTGCATAAAAAACAGAAACAGAGATGGTCTAGAGATATCCAAAGTGAGGCAATGTTTTTGAGGACTGGAAAGTCAAATTGTCAGAGGAGCTTAGAAGCTCCTATCTCATTGACAAAAATACCTTTCATGGCCATGAGAGCATGTTTGAAAGAACTACAGCATGAGGAAAGAGAGTGGAAAATGTTATGCTGGGAACTCATGTTTCATTCTTAATGACATTTTACCCTGACATGGGGATGATGTTGTCAGGCTGATCTCAGGAAAATGTCTTCCAGGACCTTGTAAAACAGAGAACTTGACTTCCTGAAACCAAAAACAGTGAGATGATATGATGGTTGGTTGTATTAAAAAAAAAAAATAGAATATGCATCTCCTTCTCAGCAGCAGGCTGGGATACTGAACATGTTACTTAAAGATCTATGCAGTGTCTTTCTGAATCTGCTGCTTGCAGACAAGCTCCCATATGCAGTTCTTATAGGAATAATGCTTTGAATGAACTGCCCATTATTCCCATTGGTATAAATTGCCATATTATTAGCACACTAGAAGGAACTGAATGCAGCAAGGGCTACTGTCTGCTGCAGTGTGTTCCGTGGGGGCACCGGGTGTCCGCTTGTGGTTTCAAGGGCTGGCAGGCTGCTCCGGGCGTGGGGAGGGCTGGCGAAGGTCCTGCAAGGTTTCACCCAACCCCCCGATGGTCCAGGCGCGCCGAAGAAGGAGAGACAAGGCGGAGGGGCTTTCCCAGATGGTTCATTCAGCGCTGGGATTGTGCCGGGAAAGCACTGGCACAGCGTGTTACAGATACATAAATACAGACACGAGGGGGCGGGGAGAGGGTACAACATCTGATAGAGGAGAAGTGCTAGGTTTGAATTTGGCGGGCTTTGTATAGGATTACACAATACGGAGCTCTCCAGGAGAGGGAAAACAGATACCGAGGCGGGGTGGGAAGGGGACATAGCAGAGCCTGGCCATGAGATAGACCGAAACTGGCCACAGCACATAGCAACAACCGTCCTGTGGTGGAGGGCTGTTCTCACATACTTCATGGTCTAAAAAAGACAACACATTAAAACCATGTTTCACATAGAGTATATAACAACAACAATAACAAAAAAGAGGCAATAGAAATTACAGTATTAGAAATTCACAGGCCTAAGGCATTTTAAAATTAAGGCAAATAGAGACAGGGCAGCTGTTATTGAAGCTCAAAACATTTGATTTGGGAAGAACAGGATGTTCTGTACTACTCCACTGAAACTTCATGTGAATCAATAATTTTTTAATATCTATATAACATATTTTATGTGATTCATTTAATATTTGTGATATGAAAGATAGCCTTCAGATAGCTCTGAAGAATTATTGTAATACATTGCCAGAAATGGCTATGTGTTTGCACTGACTTTGAGAAAATGTTTTGTTGATTTATAAGCAACTATAAGGAATTAAACAACTACATAAAGGAATTCATCAGAGGACACACAACCTAGAGCCAAACAAGGGTTATCTGTCATTCATTTCTGAATCACAGAACTGTTTTCTGGAAGGGACTGCTGGCAGTCATCTGGGTCAGCTTTGCTGTGGAGCTGGACTATTGTTTACACCAGGTCAGAATGGAGAGAGCTGTCTTTCACTGTGGATGGAAAGAACCAAATACTGATAGGATATCCTGGTGGAATCCAGTTATACAGAGGCAGATTACTAGTTTCACACTAATTTTGTGAGATGAAGGTATGTAGTAATTACATATGATCTAAATTAAAATGTAAGTCTGATTGCAGTACAGGAAAGATAACTGCTTTGCTCTGCCTCTGGGCTGTGAATGGAAAACATGTCCTGACATATTCTAACCCCCTCTCAGCTGTCCTGAATTGTTTGGCTTTCCACAAAAATATTGCTAATAATTTTTTTTACCATCATTCCCTAACTGTACCTAAAAGTATGCAAATGGAATACATTGATACAAAATCTCTCAAATACCTGCTTTGCCAACACAAAGTGTACCTTGTTATGGTTTAGTGTGGCTTGAGATATAGACACCACCCTGGTAAGAAGCAGAGATAAATGCCACTTGGCTGAGCTGTGCATGCTTATAGCCTGAGCAAACAGAAGGGAAAAATATCAGCTTAAGCTTCAGCAAGTATTTTAGGTCAGCAGATGTGAGAATTTCTTGTCCCTTGAAAGACATGGGCTGATAAAGCTGGCAATTGCTATGAGATACTCATCTAGTAGACCTTGGCATTGTGTTTATTGTGTAGAAGCTGAAAAGTGAATAGCAGGCTGTAAGGACAATTTCTTAACTGCTTGAATACTGCCCTTAGCTGCAACATCTGTCATGCCACCAGTATTTTAGTGAGGAAAGAAACAGAGCAAAACATGGTTTTGTGCCACCCATCCCACCCTCTACACAGCACTGATGTATTAAACTCTTGGTTTCACTGATCTCCTCCTCTCCTTTGCTGCTGGGTCCTTCTCACACCGTGTCAACATTTTGAGAACTGCCATGGCATGAGCCCCACTAAAGGGTCCAGCTTGTGCACATACAAATGCTACAGATGTGTTTGACTTTGTATTTACTAGCAAGACAGGCATAAAGCAGATGTTTGAGAGGAGAGCCCACCACTGGATGTCCTGGTTTGACCCTGGCTAAGTGCCAAGCACCCATGGCAGCCACTCACTTGTTCCTTCCCCTGCCACAGCTGGGCAGAGGAGGGAAGGAGAAGGGGGAAAAAAACCCCCAGGGAATTAACCCAAAGGTCCATGAGTTCAGATAAGGAACCGGGAGAAAACGCTCCAAGGACAAACCAGGCTCAACTTCAGTTGCAAAGTGAAATTTATTACTACCAGAGTTAGAAGGAGGATATGAGAAATAAACTAAACCTTTAAAAGACACCGTTCTTTTCACTCCCCACTCCTCCCTCCCTGCCACCAACAGTGCGAGGGGAGCAGGGTGTGGGGGTTCAGGTCAGTCCATTTCCAAGATCTTCTTCCCCTACTTAGGGAGAGGAGTTTTTTCGTCTGCATTTGCCATGGGGTCCCTCCCACGAGAGACAGTTCTCTGTGAGCTTCTATCGTGTGGGGTTTACTCGTCCACAGGATGCAATCCTCCAAGGACANCACGGACTGTGGGTGGCTCTGCATCCCTCATGGACCCCATGGACTGCAGGGGGGGCACCCCGCCTCACCATGGGCTCACCACGGCCTGCAGAAGAATCGCAGCTCCAGAGCCTAGAGCACCTGCTCCCCCTCCTTCTCCACTGACCTTGGTGTCTCCATGTTGTTTTCCCTCACATGTTCTCACATCCTCCTCCTTCTCTAACTAAAGGCAGCTGTGTGTACATTTTGTTTTGATTTTTGCTTAAATATGTCATCACAGAGGCGTAACCAACCTTTCTAATTGTCCCAGACTTGGCCAGTGGCATGTCCATCATCTTCAGAGCCATCAGAGATTGGCTCTGCTGGAAATGGTGAAGAATTCCAGAAGCTTCTCACAGGAGCCATCTTTATGGCCTCCTCCCCACTACTAAAACCACAACACTGGGTTACAGCAAAAGAGAGCAAGTCTGTTCATTTGGATCATGGATGCAATTTACATTCTCCATCCTCCAGGATATTCTGTTGTCCATGACAAGGATCCAAATGGAGCCAAAATATTTCCTTTCGCCTCTGTCTTGCTTGATTTGCAGTAAATACTGGAGCTCTTTATTTCCTCCATACCTGCCTGGAGGATTAGATAGGGAGCAATGATGCAGGCAGCAAATGTCCAAGCACCTGCAACAAGGTCTTGACTCTCAGTGTGGCACTACAAGAACTAATTGTTTGCAAATGTGATAATGTTTGTAAATGTGTACTCAGAGGACACCATCCAGTGCTGTCTTCTCCTTCTGGGCTGTAACAGCATCTCTGAACTCCTCTGGCTGCTGGGCAGGGGTGAGATGATGAGCACTGGACTCAGCCTCAGAGTGACAAACAGATAAAGAGCTGTAGTTTCTTTGAGTGACCTTCACTGGATGCAAACCTGAAGGTTCTTCAGCATGGTTAAGCAAGGAACATGGCCAACCTGGTGTTTTAATGGAGAAAAATAAATGAACTAGGTATGTAACCCACTATTGCAGTATGTGTTTGACATTAGAATAAAATGAACTGCTTCAGTTTAATCCACCTGTGGATCTAGGCAATAATTTTCAGGATTGCAGCAAACCACTCTGAAGACGGTTCAGATATAGTGTCAAACAGAATTTGGCCCAGTGACTGTAACCAAAGTCAGAATGTTTATTACCAGTTAATTTGTACACATGCCTGTGGCTCTTATTCTTGGAAACAACCTCCCTGAGTGACTGTGAAATGCTGCTATTTCTGCTGCAAAAAGTACATTTTTCCTATGGTAGACTAACTCATCTTGGAAGCTGCTCAGCTGACGGAGGTGTTTGTTAAATGTTCTTTATTTGTGTGTAGGAACTTCTGAAATAATGTGGTAGACAGTGTAATCATATGGCACCTGCATCCACTTTATTGTAGCTGTAGGACAGAGGGTCAAGTTCAGTCTGGGTTCAAGCAAATTATGCTGCTACAAGGAAATGTCCTTGTCATATACAGGTCTTGTTCTTATCCCACAGATTGAAGATGGGGAACTGAATTTGTGATACTATTTTAAACCATCAGGAAGAAGCAAATAACTGGTCTGCAATTTCCGGACACATTCTACTGGGAGCTTTTTAAGACTATTTGAGCATTTTTAACTACATTGTTTCGCCCTGAGCTGAAAAATTCTTCCCTGCCATTCTGCACCTTCTATTGATCATGGTTCAAAGATCAAAGTAAAGCGTGTTTTCTGAGAAGAAAAGGTTAAAGTAATTCACAAATTTACTTGACTACTGGGAGTCCAGGGGCAAGCATTTTGGCAACAAATACAGTCTAGAGCCCTTATGTCCTGCTGTCTATCCGTTCCCTGGCATCTGTTCTGAAAATCTGTTTGCTTTTGCAAGAACTGCATTGTGCATTAAAGAACCAGCACAGGGGCTCCAAAACATTGAAAAAATCACTGGCCTGGTGTGAGTTCCATAGACCTCTTTATAAGTGTGGCATTTTTCCTGCATTCACAAATAGAGCAGTTATCCCTCTTCCCTGCTTGTTAGTGGAGGGAGGATTTTGTCCCTCAAGTTTAATTAAGCACCAAAAGTCATGGCTTTATGTATTGATAAGCCGTTCCAGGGTGCTCGTCTCTGTAACATCTGAGGCCACTCAATTTGTGACCCCTCTGCATTCCTTGGGAGGCAGGGAAAGGTCTCAGGGGTTTATCGCTGCCTCCCGGGAACTCAGCCATCACTAACTGTGATAGTGCTAAGTGTGCAACCTGCCAGTACCAGAGTCACCACTGGCAGTGGAGGTGGAGTGATTATAACACTATTTGACTTGCTGTGATACAAGACACTGTACTTAGAAAACAGTCAGAGGGAAATTGCATGGAAGAGACAATAAGGCAGAAGCTATTAATCCCTTTAGTGTGTGTATAGTAATTGGTATAAAAGCTTATGTACCCACCTGAATGTACTTGAGAGGGAGAATCACAGAATCATGAATTTACAGACTCACAGAATCACAGAAGGGGTTAGGTTGGAACAGACCACAGTGGGTCATCTGGCCCAACCTGCCCGTTCAAGCAGGGTCATCCCAGAGCACATGGGCACAGGACTATTTCCAGTGAGGGAGACTTCACAGCCTCTCTGGGCAGCCTGTTCCAGTGCTCAGTCACCTGCACAATAAAGAAGTTTTCCTCATGTTCAGGTGGAACTTCCTGTGCATCAGTTTCTGCCCATTGTCTCTTGTCCTATTGTTTGGCACCGCCGAGCAGAGCCTGGCTCCATTCTCTTCACACACTCCCTTCAGATGCTGACAGACATTGATGAAGTCCCCTTTCAGTCATCTCTGAACTGGCCCAGCTCTCTCAACCTTTCCTCATAAGAGAGGTGCTGCACTCACCTTATCATCTTTGTTGCCCTCCTCTGGACCCTCTCCAGGAGCTCCATGTCTCCCTTGTCCTGAGGAGCCCCAAACTTGACAGAGCACTCCAGATGTGGCCTCACTAGGGCTAATTGTAGGGGCAGGATCACCTCCCTTGACCTACTGGCAATGGTCTTCCAAATGTATTATAGGATACCTCTAGCATTCTTTTTTGTCCTCCAGGACCCCCAGGTCCTTCTCTGCAGATCTGCTCTACAGCAGGTCACCCCCATCCTGTACTGGTGCCTGGAGTTGTTCCTCCCTAGGTGCAGGACCCTGCAACTGCCCTTGTTGAATTTCAGGCAGTTCTTTGCCCATCTTTTCAGCCTGTCAAGATCCTTCTGAAGGGCTGCACAGCACTCTGGGGTATCAGCCACTCCTCCCAGCTTTGTGTCATTGGGGAACTTGCTGAGGAGGCCTCCGCCCCTTCATCCAAGTTATTAATGAAAAGTTAAACAATACTGGGCCCAGTACTGAAC